>OY015314.1:21809152-22372498 GCA_955612985.1 Cheilosia scutellata | reverse complement strand
TGTGCTCTCAAATCAATTCGCTCCGCAGCTAATTTGTCCATTCCCCAATCAACAAACAAAGTAAAAGTACACAATAAAACAGTTCCCTGGTGGAATTAAAACCTAGCTAACCTTCGTCAAAAAAAGCAGGATGCATGGAAAACCTTCAGAAAGTCACCAAATGATTCAAATTTAATAATTTACCGTAAGG
This sequence comes from Cheilosia scutellata, assembly GCA_955612985.1. Lineage (NCBI taxonomy): Eukaryota > Metazoa > Arthropoda > Insecta > Diptera > Syrphidae > Cheilosia > Cheilosia scutellata. The sequence continues at coordinate 22,372,308 of OY015314.1, read as the reverse complement.
CGAATGCCCAGTTCCGCAAAGCTGCAAAACTGGAAAAGAATGCTGCTTTCTATAAATTCACTTCGGAAATCAACCAAAACTCTACCCCAAAAAAAATTCGGGCTGATATAAAATGCCTAAGGGGCAATTATGTCCCCCACACAATTAAAGTCATTAAAACAGATACAAGAAACCTAACTTGTCCAATGGAAATAAACGAATACTTTTAAGAAAGTTGGGAAAAATTTCAAGACGACTCAAATTTCAACCCAAATTACATCAAAGAAAAATACAATTTCATAAACAATAGTAAACCACGATACATTAGGTCTGTTTTTTCCTCACCTATCTCAGTGAAGTAAAGTAAACTAAGAAAATGTGCAAAAAAACAGTCCCCAACTGGTCCGCAACCACTTTTCTGAACAGTCGGTTTTACCCCTGAAAAGTAAACAGCTGGCATTGCTGTCAAAATGGCCATCAATGAAAAATTCAATTTCAAAATCAAATTCCTTCTAGAAAACTGAATAATTAACCTTTTAGCACAAAAAAAATAATGATTATCAATTTCTACAGAATATTTACTTTCTCTGCTTACTTTTTTTCTCTTGTATGGTCAAAATAAAATCGCGAATTATTGCCAAAGAAAAAAAAAGCAAAAACACACGCGGGTGTGTTTGTTAGGTGAGTCCAAAAGAGAATTTAAAACTTTCACTAGGTCTGTTTTTTTCCTCACCTATCTCAGTGAAGTAAAGTAAAGTAAGAAAATGTGCAAAAAAACAGTCCCCAACTGGTCCCCAACAACTTTTCTGAACAGTCGGTTTTACCCCTGAAAAGCAAACAGCTGGCATTGCTGTCAAAATGGCCATCAATGAAAAATTCAATTTCGAAATCAAATTCCTTCTAGAAAACTGAATAATTAACCTTTTAGCGCAAAAAAAATAATGATTATCAATTTCTACAGAATATTTACTTTTTCTGCTTACTTTTTTTCTCTTGTATGGTCAAAATAAAATCACGAATTATTGCCAAAGAAAAAAAAAGCTAAAACACACGCGGGTGTGTTTGTTAGGTGAGTCCAAAAGTGTATTCACGCAAATTCTGAGATTCGATCGTATTGAGTACCTATTCCTCGAATTTAAAACTTTCACTCTAATGAAGTTCTCACAATCTAAATTGTGGGGGAAAGAAGTTCATTACCAAATGATTTCATTGTATGATTTTTATTTCGAAATCGGCTGTATAAATATTTTAACTGTCAGACTGCCAGTTGGTTTTGACTTTAATTGGAGAAAAGATGGCCTTAAATATATATTCTTGGAGGAAGAAACAATAAAATTGAACAGAAAAATGCAATAAAAATTAAATAAATGGGCAGTTTAAATTGTCCTTGGTTTGTTCATTTTGATTGCGACATGCGATTATTTACATTTGAAATTTTTTGTCCATAAGACGAACAAATGTTGCTTCAATAAAAATGTAGACCACAAATTTTCAGTCGAAAAAACATATGAGAATGTGCGGAGGAATTAACAAATAAATCGAATCTCCATCGAAATAAAAAGTTGGAATGTCAGTTGGCTGAAATCGAATGATTTTCATTTAAAAAAAAAGAGTATGTATTATTATAAGTCTAGGTGTATATAATATATACCTATATATTTTGTTACCAAAGTACAACTTAAATAAAAACAGAAAATATTTAGTATTTTATTACTTTCCGTAATATTTAGTTGCTATTTTGAAATTTGTTTAAAATATATGCACTTTATGCATTTTACACCCACCACAGCCGACACATATTATGTACAGTGTTGCCACTAAAAAAAAGTGAATCCGGTCAAATCTGACCGAATGACCGGATTTTTATTTTCTAAATCCGGCAAAAGTTAAAATGAGAATTTTTGACCTGAAACCCGGTCAAAAAGAGAAAATACCTATACCTACCTATACAATTTACGAATTTTTATGTTCACCTGCATTATCGATGTTTAGAAAACGTTTTTATAATATGTGAATCTTAAGTCTGTGAACTTGTTTTTTATTTCGTTTGTTTAAAATTTACTGAAACTAATTTTTCATTTTATATGGCATGTTTTAAGTTCTGAAATACACTTTTAGTGCATGGCCATGGCCATACACGCTTTCCAATGAACGTCGTGTCCAGCGACACAGGTAGATTTTGAGTGAGTAAAGGAGAAAGGTAGATAGCATAGAAAATCTACTTTCAGAAATAATTCTGACACGATCTTTTTCGCAACATTGTGCTTTCGATACAAATCTTCATTTGATATTTGCCTTAATAGAGTGAGGATGTCAAAAACGGGCGTCCGCTTCGGCTTAACTATAGAATTGGTTTAGGTTTTCAATTTCACAATTTTTTTACCTGCCAAATTTTATTTCATTGCAATGAAGCCTGATTTGTGTGTAGCCAAATCGTTAATGGAAATGAAAGTCATGGGAGGACGTGTATGGCCAGGCCATGTACCTACTAAGCCCGTGTGTCAATTGGGCTAAATGTTGTAGTACCATTATTCGCATTAAATTGGTTTCTGTTTGAACTTGAGAGCATGTTCGTAATATATGGCAAAGTTATATTCAAATTATAGAAATCTATCTTTATTTATCGCCAGTAGGGCAATTTTATTTTTCCAGTCAAAAAAGGGTTTTCCGGTCAAAAACTTTTTTCGTTCCGGTCAAAAAACGGTTAGGCCGGATTTCAAAATTTTCTCCGGTCAGAGTAAACAGATTCCGGTCAGATATGACCGGAATCCGGTCAGAATGGCATCACTGATTATGTATCATAAATGGAGGCACTCTGTGAACACATCCAAATGACAACATCAAATGTGTTCCCCTGGTGTTCAGAATTGAAGAATGCTCCAAAGTTGGTCTTGCTGGAAGTGAATAGCTTGTGTGAATCTCAGTGGTGTCAAATTGGGTACAGTTGTTGTAATTGCGTGTTGAAAATCCTACTTTACTTTACTTCACTGAGATCAATGAGGAAAAAAACAGACCTATTGTCTCTCCTTCAGCAAAGTTAATCGTATCCTCCATTACCATTTTAGAGCTAGAAAACAGTATGAGGACAGTCAGGGGGATAACTCCAGGCCTTGATAGGATTACTTACCCAATGCTCAAAAGGGATAGCGACATATCTCCGCCGAACTAAGAACGACATATCTCAAAGTTCACAACAGAAAAGTTCATGTATTTTTATTGACTAAAAATATAATACATACTGCTAAATACCCCAGAGTAAATATACTTAAACTTTAGCTCCAGGCGCCTGCCAGACAGTTGTTGACATACCCTTAGCGGAGCGACGAAGTCGCGTGAGCGGCTAAACCCTGCGAAAAAAAGGGTTAAAATCCGCCAGAAAAAAAACGACATAATTCCGCTCGAAAAATGTACTGGGCGGAGATATGTCGGCGGAGATATGTCGCTATGCCGCTCAAAAACAGTCCGCCTTGTTTCAAAACGAAGTTATTGTCCTTATACAATAACATTTTCGACAGTGGAATAATCCCACAAACATGGAAAGTTGCAACTATCGTACCTATACCAACACCAAATAAAGACCAATCGACATTGGCAGAGTACCGACCTATTTCTCTGCTTCCTTACACTTCTAAGATTTTAGAAAAAATTATTTCCAACCGTCTCATTTTGTTATTAGAAAAAAATTAATTTATAGATAATAAACAACTAGCTTTCAGAAAAGGCAGAAGTACGATTGTTTCACTTCTACATCTGGATACCTACTTTCATATCCTCGGCTCTTTCAGAAAAAAATCACGTTTCGATTCTCACAGTCGACTTTGAACAAGCATTCGACAAAATTGGCCCACATGCTATCTTAGATCAACTTATGCAATGGAAAATCGGACAAAAAATATTAAACTACGTTAAAGCTTTCCTAACAAATCGCAAATTCCGCTTAAAAACTAACAACATTTATTCATGTATTCACAATTTAAAAAACGGCATCCCCCAAGGATGTATTGATGTTAAACTCAACAATGTTTATATCAAAAATGTAAGTTACTCTAAAATATTAGGCATTATATTTGATTCAAAATAGAGTTTTAAGGATCATTGTACGCATACATAACCACTGCGGTACTGCGCCCACATCCGTTATATAATTCTTTCAAAAATTGATTAGGTACGGCCTGCCAGTCTATGGTATTTGCTCAAAATCTATGCAGATCATTACAACACCATATCACACAGCTGTTAGGACCAGTCTTGGAGCTTTTCGCACAACGCCGATAAAAAATATTTTAACCGAAGCTGGACTTCCTCACTTAACCGATAGAATCGAATTCCTTACCCGGCAGATCATACACAAAATAAACTCACCATTCACAACACGTATCCATGCTGATGCCAAGAAAATACTGGAAAGGAAATATCCGCCGAAATTCCCGTCAGCGATACAAAAATCACTATTATGTGCCGCAGATCTGAACATCCCAATCACCTTGGGAAATAAATCCAAAATCAATCATCCCCCATGGAAATTGCCCAACAACTCTATTGTTTCCGACCTCTCTGTATATTCGAAAGTCTCCACTAGCAATGAAGTCTACAAGAAAATGTTTCTAGATATAAAAGGAAACCACGTAAGGCTAGGCTGGCAACTTTTGTTTACTGACGCCTCGAAAACAAACGACGGAACTGCCTTTGCCGTAGTCAAAGAAAATGGTTGCATTATCAGTAAGGGCCTACTTCACTTTACGTCATCTATCTTCACGGCAGAAGCTTTCGCCATACTAAAAGCAGTTCAAGCAGCAAAAAATAAAAAAAACAGTAAATATAATTATTATATTTACTGACAGCTTGTCTTCAATCAACGCTATAAGAAACACCAATAATTACTCCAATATTATTGCAGATATCCGCGACAAACTTATCGCCAAAAAACACCCTAAAATTGGCCTGGATACCGGGACACACTGACATCGTTGGCAACGAAAATGCCGATTTAGAGGCTAGTCGGGCCCTTAAAGAGCCCCTCATCTGCTTTTATCAATTCAGCCAAAAAGATTTTAAGAAATATCTGATGTCATATTTCCGCTTGGTCTGAATATAAACATATTTATTCTATGCTCAACCCAACTGCTAACAAAGCCATATCCTTTACATCTACCATCTTCTATGATGAAAACCTACATACGGCTCAGAATGGGACACACCAGCGTTACCCACAAGCACCTAATTACTAAGGAACCTGCTACACTCTGCATGTACTGCGAACAAAAACCAACACTTATTGTAGCACACATGCTGCAATGCGAAAACATCAACTCTATTAGCAAAAACATCTCTGGTTTGTGGCTAAGGACCTCCAACAGATTTTAACAACTATCTCCGAAACTAATATAAAAAACGTATATGAAGTCATTCTAAAACTAGAACTCTCTATTTAACACTTATTTATCTTTAACTAGCCGAAAGCCTGGTACCTTTTTTTTTTTTTTTTTTTTTTTTTGTTTTTTTGTTAAGGTGGCGCTACAGTCCGGGGTGGACCTGGGCCTCAACTAAGCGTCTCCAGCCAGCACGATCTTTGGCCAGCTGTCTCCAGTTTCGCACGCTAAGTTGGTTGAGGTCCCCTTCCACTTGCGTGCGCCACCTGAGTCGCGGTCTTCCTCTACTGCGCCGTCCCTCGGGTGTGGATTCGAAGATCTTCCGGGCCGGAGCATTCACGTCCATTCGCTCTACATGACCCAGCCACCGCAGTCGTTGGACCTTCACTCTTCTGGCTAGGTCGATGTCGCTGTACAGCCCGTACAGTTCGTCGTTGTATCTCCTCCTCCATTCACCGTCTATGCAGACGGGACCGAAAATTACTCGAAGAATTTTCCTCTCAAAGCAACCAAGAGTAAGCTCATCCGCTTTTGATAGAGTCCATGCCTCTGCACCATAAAGTAGGACTGGTATGATTAAGGTCTTATAAAGGGTCACTTTAGTTGTTCGAGAGAGGGCTTTGCTACTCAATTGCTTTCGTAGCCCAAAGAAACAGCGATTGGCAAGAGTTATTCTTCGCTTAATCTCAGCGCTGATGTCATTGTCTGAGTTCATAGCGGAGCCTAGGTAGACAAAGTCCTTTACCACCTCAAAGTTATATCTGTCTATAGTGACGTTCTGTCCAAGACGTCGGTGTTGGGTGTCCTTTCTTGATGACAGCATATACTTTGTCTTGCCCTCATTGACCGCCAAACCCATTTTCGCCGCTTCCGTCTCAATGCCCACGAACGCGCCAGTGACATCACGCTGCGTTCTGCCGATTATGTCGATGTCGTCGGCGTAGGCGAATAGGTGGACGGACTTTTGAAAGATAGTGCCTCTGGTGTTAGCGTTTGAGTTTTGCACTATTCTTTCAAGAACGATGTTGAAGAAGTCACATGACAGCGCATCGCCTTGTCTAAATCCTTTTTTGACATCGAAGGTCTCGGTGAGTTCTTTACCGACCTTGATGGAGCAGCGTGCATTCTCCATTGTCATCCTGCACAGACGGACGAGTTTGGCAGGGATGCCAAAACTAGACATTGCTCTATATATGTAGCTCGTCTCTATAAATGCTGTCATAGGCGGCCTTAAAATCGATGAAAAGGTGGTGGGTATCGATTTGGACTTCCTGGGTTTTCTCCAAGATCTGCCGCAGTGTGAAAATTTTTGTCGTTGGTAGACTTTCCCGGCCTGAAGCCACACTGATAGGGACCAATCAGGTTGTTGGCGAAAGGCTTCAGGCGTTCACACAATACGGCAGATAAGATCTTGTAGGCGATGTTAAGAAGACTAATACCTCTGTAGTTGGCGCAGTTCAGAGGGTCTCATTTCTTGAGGATCGGGCAGACAATGCTGAGGTTCCATTCATCGGGCATATTTTCTTCCGACCATATTTTACAGATGAGTTGGTGCATGCTCCTAACCAAGTCATCGCCTGCCGCTTTGAATAGCTCGGCGGTTAGGCCATCTGCTCCAGCGGCTTTGTTGGACTTAAGCTTAGATATAGCAATCTTCACTTCGTCCAGGTCGGGTGGGCGGAATTGTTGGTCTTCATCGTCCAGGTTGAATGGCTCATTCTGCCTGACAGCGGGATTTAGTTCGTCGTCGCCGTTAAACAGTCTGCAGAAGTAGTTCTTCCATATCCTCAGCATCGACTGCGATTCTACTATGATGTTCCCTTGTTCGTCCTTGCAGGCTTCGGTTCGGGCTCTGTAGCCTTGGCAGCTTCTTTTTACCCTTTGGTAAAACTTCCGAACCTCATTCCTGCTGTAACATCTCTCTATTTCCTCGATCGCGCGCTTCGTGTGCTCTTTCTTTTTCCTCCTGAGAAGCCGGTGTTCGTCTCTTCTTTTCTGCGCGTAGAGCTCACGGGCAGCTCGGGTCCTTCTTTGCAGCGCCGCTTTGTATGCCTCTTGTTTCGCTGCATGTGCTTGCCGACATTCGTCGTCGAACCAGGGGTTTCGTTGTGGTGGTCGAGTGAAACCAAGCACATCAGAGGCGGCGTCTCTGATGGCTTTTTGGCAATGTTGCCACTGGTCTTCAATACTTGATGCTGGCTGCATAGACCCTCTTGAGAGATTGAGAGAGACTCGATCGGAGAAGGATCTGGTGATCTCTTGCGATTTTAGCCGTCCGACGTCAAACTTCCTCACAGTATTTACTTGTCTTGGCGGTGTTCGGGATATCCGAAGGCGTACCTTGGCTACAACAAGGTAGTGGTCCGAGTCAATGTTGGCCCCTCGGAACGTTCGGACATCCATAATACTGGAGGAGTGCCTTGCGTCGATCGCAATGTGGTCAATCTGGTTGAAGGTTGATTGATCGGGAGATCTCCATGTGCCTTTATGAATATCGAGATGCGGGAACCGCGTACTTGCTATGACACCATTTCGCCCCGCCGCGAAGTCGATCAGCCTAAATCCGTTATCGGAGGTGGTGTCGTGTAGGCTGTACCTTCCGACAGTACTACCAAAGATGCCCTCTCTTCCTATCTTTGCATTAAAATCACCTAGGACGATTTTAATGTCATAGTTAGGGCATTGCTCGTAGTTCAGGGCCTCCGCTAGTTGTTCGGCTGCACGTGGTCTGTTAAGGGACCTAACATTCCAAGTGCAGATCCGAAATTCGTTGTCCTTTATTCGTTTGCCAGGTTCGTCAACAGTAAAATCATCCGTATCCGAGGCTTGTAGTCGTTTCGGAACTATTGTTGTTTTCCGCAGTCGGGCAGTTACCCCGGCGTACAACCCCCAACCTGGAGGGCCAGGCCCTTTGTTGGACCCCTTGGACGAAAGGGGCCGGATTCCTTCGGTGTCAGTAACCCACTTCGGGGATGTGAGAGCTGCCGTTGGCCCATAAAGGGTTCATCCGCCACCATCTCTGTTTCAGGACCCTGACTAGTCCTGAAAAATCCTCACTGACCTCAGCTCCAAATATGTCGAAGTAGCTCAAGTAAGGTATCTGCCAAAATTGACTGTTGCCGTCACCGTTGATTCAGTCTAGTGAATTCATCCGCCGTACGTCCTCTTTCTGAGGGGCTCATGTAAGACTTCTGAGACTCGTTCAGTCAGTCATTCCGACAGAGCATTATAGTGTTGCTATTTTCTTCGTGTTCAACACTCGCGCTTATAAGTTTAGCAAGCCAAGCCCAGTTGGGCGAGACCAGCACCCGGTGGTTACCACGCGGAGGTAAAATAAGCACAATTGATGTGTATGAAAAAGTTACAATAGCTGGGCACCGCCAGGTTGATGCCAATCAGCGCCTACCCGATTCATACACACCCAGCCCTGGTAGCTAGTGCTATATTTTTTGTTGAATATTGTAATTGAATTATATTTCAATAAAGCTATAATAATAATAATAGTACAGTGATGCCAACGGAAAAAAAGATAACAATGTGACAGCTAACAATTCGGGGGGAGCGCTATAAGAAAGGACAAAACATTTTCATTATTGAGCAATATTTTAAAAATAATGAAGGTCGCATTTGAGGTTCAGAAAACCCACGAGTAATTATTGAGAAACAAATGTATCCACAACGGGTGAGTGTTTAGTGCGGATTTTGGGCTGGAGCCATTATCGGACCATTCTTCTTCGAAAATGCGGCTGATCAGGAAGAACAATTAATGGTACTCGTTATCGTGACATGATAACCTAGATTTTAGTGCCTAAATTACAAGATATGGATGTGACCAACATGTGCCACAAATGTGACTAACATGACACAAAACGGTGCCGCATGCCATACAGGCAGAGAAACAATTCAATTACTGCATGAGTCATTTCCTAATCGTGTAATCGGTCGTTTTTGCGATCAGAAGTGGCCATCTTGATCTTGCCATTTAATGCCATTTGACTTTTTTAAGGTCTTTTTTGATGTCAAATGTGTATGACGGGGGGGAATTATTCACGGAAAATAATATTTTGGTATGGTAAACTGGGGCACATTCGTTACAAAAAGTTTATAGCATCATATATACGAAATTATTCGACTTTTTTAAAAGTTTAATACACTGTTTGCAACGTCGATATTTAGTCTTTAAACTGAAATAGGAAACGTTTTCGTAGAACTTCAAAGCACATATTATTTTTGTATTTATAAAAAAAAAGTAATTTCGCCGAATGTGGCCCAGTTCGGGGCACTTTCGTCAATGCCCGGGGCACTTTCGTCGCCGAAGCTTTTTACAAAAGAAAAAACAAAACTTTAATTGATTTATATCATTTTATGTATTTAACAAATATAAAATACTACATATTTTATAAATAACAATACAAAAATTACTATTTTTATCGTAGAAAAATAAGGAACAAAATAATTCAAAAGACTTAAAAAAAGGACAGAAAATAAAGAACAAAATAATTCAAAAGACTTCGAGATGTTGATGCGCCTATGTGCTTTCCCAACCTCCCCAACCAAAAACATTCTCGCTGAGGCCGGACTACCGACAATAGATGAGCGTTACCTGGAAATCATCGCGAAATTGAACGTTAAGCTTTCTTTTCAAACTGGATCTTTAATAGACCACGACGCGAAAAAAGCCAGTAATCACAAACGCAACAGAAGAATCCCCTCCGCTATCCACAGGATCCTCGACTCCGGTATAAAGCTAAGCTTACCTTTGAATACAACATCTAAATTCACGCCAACCCATCCTCCCTGGTCACTTCATAAAGACTCAGTTCTTCTTGATCTACGAGAGTTGCGTAAGGATGTTACGAGCAATATAGCTTATAAAGCCCGATTCCTCGAAATCTCGAATGATCTGAAAGGTAAAGGCTGGAACTTTATTTATACTGACGGCTCAAAAACAGAAACAAACACAGCTTTTGCCATTGTAACTGAAGCTGGTTCTATTATAACGCAAGGAGTTCTACCAAATATTGCTTCCATTTACACCACTGAAGCACTAGCTATTCTTGAAGCCGCAAACAAAAGTTCACAAGCAGCAGGCAAATGGGCGATTTGCTCTGATAGCTTGTCAGTACTGCAAGGTATCGTGAACCCTAGAAATGACACACAAATCATAGCCAAAATTCGAGACATCCTAATAAAATCGAGATCAAAGATAAAGCTCATGTGCGGATACCTGGTCACGTTGGTATTAAAGGTAATGAGCTCGCAGATGCTGCAGCAAACTCCGCCCTGAAAGCTCCCACCTACACCTACAACACTTTCTCCCGACTCGACCTTAAGAGGCACATAAACCAGAAATGCCATAACAAACAACTTCTTGAGTGGGAACATTATCAGCACCACTACCAAACAATTAATCCGCACAAAATTCCACCAAAATTTCCAACAAATACCCCCAAATCGGATCTAACTACATTTATCCGACTGCGACTTGGCCACACTGCCTATACCCACCAGCACCTGCTCATAAGAGAACCTCATCCCACCTGCCCCACCTGCCTCAGCAACATAACGGTAGCGCATCTCCTCAGCCCATGCTTCCTGTCTTCATATCCATCACTACAAATCCACCACAGCCAGAATCAAAATCTTTTAGATCTTCTTAGAGAACCAAGCCAAAGCAATATTGACAAACTAAAAAAAATTATAAATGAACTTAATATAATTTTATAATGTTAAATTATTTCAAGAGCCGAAAGCCATTGCTGCTAGTCTTGCTTATATTAATAACTTATATTAATAACAATTTGTAATTGTATATTAATATCTTAATAAATAAATAAATAAATAGTTAGATGACAAAAAAAAACAAAATAATTCAAAATACTTATTAAATAAAAACAGAAAAATTAGGGACAAAATACTTCAAAAGTCAGCTGCCGAATCGGCCACAGGCAAGGACGACGAATGTGCCCCGATGTCTCAATTTTCTTTTTAATTAATTAAAGGCTTTTACTTAACTTCGTGAAAAATTTGTTGTGTCAAAATCTTGCAAGCCAAATTTGAACCACTTTCTCTAAACTTAGAACTTTGAAATTTTCTATACTGGTTGGGTTGTGAAGACAATGCAATATTTAAAAAGAATTTTTGGATGTTGACTTCCCCTGCCCCTTTAAGGGAGGCTTTTTCATTACACATGAAACATGATCCATTAGCCGTATTTACTTGAAACTTTATATGGCAATAGACAAGTCAAAACTATTACAGTCCTAATTAATACTTTGTACCGATTCGTCCTATAAGGATTGAAAAAAGAGGGTGCAAACTTTACTATTTCAACCTTATTGCTCTCAACTTGCCATTATACTCATAAATCTATGTAGGTCAACTAAAAAAATCCTTTTAATTGTTAGACAATACCTCACCGAGTATTTTGAGCTAACATTCATCATTCTGGTCCATCCAGAGGGCGAGATATAATGAATTGAAACTAGATCTTTTTTGGCCAAATGCAGAAAACAATTGCTATCTCGATCGCCGTTGTGCCTAGGAAGTGTGAGGTGACATCTACCCGTAACCACATGTAACCTCTTCACTTATGCTCACACACCTTTACAACACTACTGACATTACATCCATCCACTGGCATCTGCCATCACACATGTCATAACATATATCTATCTACACATTATACACAGCGACCACACCCTTCTGGTTCTGGTATCCATTATAACAATTCCAATTCTATCTCGATTCAATAAAGTATCTCTTTTAATAAAGTGCGGTTAATTTATTTATTATAAACAATATCTTATGTCCACCATAAGATTACATGGTGCCGAAACCCGATTACGTGAATTTTCAATAAAATTTCGATAAATTCGACGAAAATTTTTTCAAGGACAAATTGCCAAAATGCAGAACGACGCAGTTTCTCACCAGTTCATTCGTCCACCAAAGCCTCTCATAATAGAGCATGACAAGGATATGGCAAATCACTGGAAGCTATGGAAACAGCAATATAATTTCTTTGAGACTGCGACGCAGATGACAACACGACCAGCGAATATCCAGATCGCAACATTTATGTCAGCAATTGGTTCAGCTGCAATCCAACTTTACAATACGCTGCCACCACCACAACCAAGAGAAGGACAAGAAATTTCATTAGATCAGGTAATAAGTATCTTTGAGAATTATTTTATTCCGCGAACAAATATAACATTTGAACGCTACAAATTCCACAAAATTTATCAAAAAGATAGCGAAACCATTGATGAATTAATATCTCGACTAAGGCTTCAAGCCCAAAATTGTTCCTTCGAATCCCTGGTAGATGGGATGATACGCGACCAGCTGATATTAGGAATTCAGAACGACGATTTGAGAACACGCTTGCTGTCTCAAGATGTTACTCTCGACCAGGCTATAGAAAAATGCAAGGCGACTGAAATTGCACAATTGCAAACCGCACAAATTACCAAGGAGAGCGAAAAAGTGATATCCTCCATCAAAAAGCAGTCACAGTCGAACGTCATCGATTGTCGCAACTGTAGGAAGAAGCACAAACTTCGTCAATGCCCGGCATACAAACATGTGTGCAAAAACTGCGGCAAGGAAAACCACTTTGAATCATGCTGTCGTAAAGCACGGCAAAATAAACCACCAAAGAAGTACTACAACGAAGCAAAAGCTGTAAGCACAGTCTTATGTAGTCATGGAAGCGATACAAGTGACGACGACGACAGGAAGACAGCGTTCATCGGTAAAGTACACATCGGAGCACTTTCCACCAAACAAAAATACGGTTCCACGTTGTGGATGGAAGAAATCTGCTTCAAGTTTGGCAGAAAGTGTAACGCACAACTTGATACAGGAGCTGAGTGCAACGTCCTGCCGAAGAAGATCATCGAAAACACGAAAACTACGCTGCATGAGTGTGACGTGAAATCACTTCGTTCATTCACCAATCATCGCATAAAAGTTCTTGGCGAAGCGCTACTCAAATGCACTGTTGCCAATCAAAAGTGTAAAATTGCATTCAAGGTTGTTGATGACGACATAATGCCGATTCTTGGTGCAAATGCATGCGAGAAGTTAGGGCTAGTCCAACGAGTTCAGACAGTTGCAATCAACAAAGACATTTACAAAGGTCTTGGTTGTCTGAAAAACTTCGAATACGACATCGACCTGATACCTAATCCAACATTTGAGATATGCCCGGCAAGAAGAATTCCGTACAAAATTAGGGATGATGTCAAAGCTGCAATTGACGAGATGGTTAAACTGGAAGTGATCGAACAAATCACCGAACCAACGCTAGCTGTATCACCAATGGTCGTTGTGAAGAAGAACAACAAAATACGCATTTGTATCGATCCAACCATAGTCAACAAGAACATTCTGCGTCGTCACCACCCAATGTCAACACTAGAAGACATAGCTGCAAGAATCAACGGATCAAAGTATTTTACGCTACTGGATTGCAGAAGAGGATTCTGGCAAGTGCGAGTGAGTGAACGAACAAAACGAATCTTGACTTTCTCAACACCATGGGGACGTTATTGCTGCAAACGTCTGCCATTTGGTATCTCATCAGCGCCAGAGGTATTTCAACGAATCATGCAAGAACTGTTCGTAAATCTTCGAAATGTTGAAGTCGCAATCGACGATATACTCATTCATGGCAAAACAATAAATGACCTCAGACGAACAACTGAAACAGTTCTTCAAATCATTCAAAGTAATGGACTGAAGCTCAACAAGGATAAGTGCCAATTCGAACAAGTCCAAATAAAATTCCTTGGACATATCATCAACCGAAAGGGCATAACCGCTGATCCGGAGAAAACAGACGCAATCCGTCGACTGAAGCCGCCAACAAACCGAAAAGAACTCCAGCGCGTCCTTGGTAAGTTCACATATCTAAGCAAATTCATACCAAATTATTCTCAGATGATGACTCCGCTTCGAAAATTACTCGAAAAGTCAACTCAATGGCAGTGGGATGTATATCAGCAAACCGCTTTCGACGAGCTGAAAGAAGTCATCGCTAAGCCACCAGTTTTAAGACTATATGACGTCAATGAAGACGTTAAGCTGCAAGTTGATGCTAGCTCATCAGCTTTGGGTGCCGTTCTCCTCCAGCGAGATCAACCCGTAGCTTACGCATCTAAGTCGCTTACCGAATGTCAACAGCGATACTCTCAGTTGGAGAAAGAAGCCCTCGCAATTAAATTCGGATGCGAAAAATTTCACGACTACGTATGGGGCAAACAACCAGTAGTTGAATCGGATCATAAGCCTTTGGAGTCAATATTCCAAAAACCACTTCATGCGTGTCCAGCTCGAATCCAACGAATTCGTTTGAGTCTACTGACGTACAGTCCACAAGTCGTCTACAAAAAAGGCTCAACAATGTATCTAGCCGATCCACTAAGCCGCGATTGTGACAATCCACCACCAACTGAAGATGCAGATGAGACTGAGTTGCAGGTTCAAACAGTTTTAGAAGTATCAGATGCAGAGCGAACGCGGATAACCAGCTTAACGGCAGCCGACGAGACATGCCAAAATCTTTGCAAATACATACTAAACGGTTGGCCCGATAACATAAACAAAGTGCCATTGTGCATTAAACCATATTGGCATTTCCGCGAAGAACTCGCAGTATACGATGGCATCATACAGAAATCGCATAAAACACTAATACCAAAAGCGATGCGTTATGACATCTTAAAGGACATTCACAAAGGGCACTTATGTTATGAAAAGTGCATACGACAAGCGAGAGACAACGTTTTTTGGCCTAAACTAAATCAAGACTTAAAGGAATATATCGAAAGATGTGCAGTCTGTCAAGTCAACCAACGCAGCAACATCAAACATCCTATCGGAACTAAAGACATTCCACAATATCCATTTGAAATTGTCGCCACCGATCTCTTTCATTTCAAAGGTGAAGAATACATAGTTCTCACTGACAGCTACTCAGGATTCATTAAATTCGAAAAACTACAAGAACCAACATCTAAGCAGGTAATCATGTTTTTAAAAAATATATTTGCTTACCATGGAATTCCCAAAGTGTTGGAATCCGACAATGGACCGCAGTTTTCGTCAGTCGATTTCAACAACTTCGTGAAGGAATGGCAGTTCAATCACCATACAAGTTCACCATATCACCCAAGAGGCAATGGATTAGCAGAGAGAGCAGTTCAGACGACAAAAAACTTACTGAAGAAATGCTACTACGACAACACCGACTACCATTTTGCGATTCTCAACTTCATGAATACACCAAGAGGTAATCTCGGCTCACCAGCTCAACGCCTCTACTCCAGAAATTTAAGATCACAGATCCCGACAACAACAGAGTCTCTAAAACCCAATCAACTCAACAACATTCCAGAAGAGTTGGAAAGACAGAGAATGTATCAAAACAAATACAGTGACCGTGGTTCAAAAGCAAATCGACCGTTGGACATTGGACAACAAATTGTAACTCGAGTCAATAAGAAGGAATGGGAGCCTGCAGTTATCGAACGACAAATACATCCACGATCGTATGCAGTAAAGACCAGCAACGGGAAGGAGTTACGAAGAAATGCTATTAATATGAAACCAACAAAAGCAGACATTCACCCTCAGCCAAACTTCGTCCCGCAAGAAGATTTTAACACACCAAATCCGAGCGTCGAGGAACCTCCACCAAATACATTGCCACCAGAGATGACGTCAATTCGCCAATTTGAATCTCCACAGAGAGTCACTCGTTCTGGCAGAGTGGTCAGACCTCCAAACCGGCTTGACTTGTAAAGAAGGGGGATGTGAGGTGACATCTACCCGTAACCACATGTAACCTCTTCACTTATGCTCACACACCTTTACAACACTACTGACATTACATCCATCCACTGGCATCTGCCATCACACATGTCATAACATATATCTATCTACACATTATACACAGCGACCACACCCTTCTGGTTCTGGTATCCATTATAACAATTCCAATTCTATCTCGATTCAATAAAGTATCTCTTTTAATAAAGTGCGGTTAATTTATTTATTATAAACAATATCTTATGTCCACCATAAGATTACAGGAAGGGTAGTTTTAATTTGCGTTCTAAAAATATAAATGTCATACGGCGGGCATTCAGAAAGTATCTCATATGTCGTATGACGTAGTTGAATTTAATGTCTTTATGCATTAACCAAACTATGTACATATGTATGTACATATAAGGAGTTTGTATGCTATGCACAATCGTTCTCGTACATACTTATATTTGAGATATGAAGCTATGGAAAGTGTATAGGTAGGTACGCGTAGTAATATCGACCAAACCATACCTGTCGCGAATTTTCATTTATGTGGAATACATACCTAGCTATTACATATATCCATTGACTTAGGACTTTGAAATTTTGAATGCTGGTTCAGTTTTGATGACAATACAATAAAATGATAGTAAAAAAAAAATTTTTAAGTAGGTAAATATAAAACTGCACTAAAAAACAAAAAATAAAATAATAATAGTTTAAAAAACTAATGAAACGCTTTTATAAGTATACCTACTGCACTAAAAAGCAAAATAATAAAAATTAACCAATCTATTTCTAAGGTTTATCCTGCAAAGGGCTTAGTGTAAGCCATGTTTGTAGTTATGTACTATTGTATTATTTGAGTGTAAACTACACAAACATGGCTTACACTAAACCCTTTGCAGGATAAACCTTAGAAATAGATGCCAAGTATGCCAGGCTGTAGCTACAAGCGAATTTCTTACAAGAGTAGAGAGACTAATAAAATCACGTAGGTACCGGGGAAATTTGGTTTATTCGCGATTAGAATTTAGTACTAAGACATTGTGTCCTTAAAAAGCTTAAAAGAAAAATGATCTCACTCAAGCAGTGATGACAGTGACTACGAAGACTACCGGACACGTGAACCGCGAATTTGTAAAGAGCATTTTTAGTTCACAGTGATGTACTTGCCATAGTACACACCGCTTCACGTTAGTCCAAAAAACATCGCGCATGTTGTACATAAGTACAATGTACAATGGTGGACATAAGTAAAGGATCCGCCATCTAACTTTTTTTTTTTTCAACTAGTGCTTATTTCGCGAATGGTAACACTTAGCTCATGTTTGATTTGACAGATAATTAGTTTTATCCTTCCGCTGAACGAATATGGTTGTGGATACGCTTGAACAACGCTGGGAAATATTGCGACATTACTTTGAAAATCATGGTAATGTTGCAGAATGTGTGCGAAAATTGCGTACGGATTTTGGAAGAAGAGAAGCACCGTCAGCTCCGTATGTTCGTTATCTTGTGAAAAAAGTGAAAGAAACTGGCATCCTCATCGATAAACCAAAGCGTGAAAAGCCAAAAACAGTGCGTACACCCGAGAAAGTGCTGTGGCAGAAAGTGTGCGTGAAGCGCCATCAACATCAATTCAATGTCGTTCTCAACAATTGAACATTTCGGAGACATCATTGAGACGAATTTTGCATAAAGACCTTGGTATGACGCCATACAAAAACCAATTGGTTCTGGAGTTGAAGCCAACTGACCATCCAATGCGTTTTCGCTTCGCTAAGTGGGCCTGCGATCGACTTAGAGAAGATGCCGATTTTGCCAAAAAAATCATCTTTTCAGATGAAGCTCATTTTGATCTTGGCGGGTATGTAAACAAGCAAAATTGTCGCATTTGGGGCACAGAAAACCCGCACGCATACATTGAAAAGCCGATATACCCAAAACGAGCCACTGTTTGGTGCGGATTTTGGTCCAGAGGCATAATTGGGCCATTTTTCTTCGAAAATGAGCAAGGAGTGGCCGTTACAGTCAATGGCGATCGTTATCGGGCCATGTTGAACGAATTTTTGTTCACAAAAATTGAAGAGGAGGATATTGGCAACATTTGGTTTCAACCGGGCGGCGCTACGTGCCACACAGCCGAAGCTACACTCGATGTTTTGCGCCCTGTTTTTGAAGATCGCATTATCAGCCGCAGAGCTGATGTCGTTTGGCCACCGCGGAGCTGCGATTTGACACCGTTGGACTATTATTTGTGGGGTGCCGTAAAAGATAAGTGTTACGCCGACATGCCAGAGACAATTGACGCCTTAAAGGACAATATTCGTGAAGCCATTGGTGAAATACAGCTGCACACAATCGATATTGGGGAGCGGGTCATAATTCTGCATTTCAAAATTCTGTATCGACAAAATTCTGTATATTTATTTTTTTAAAATACTGTATGAACAAAATTCTGTATTTCAGAATTCTGTATTTCAAAATGCTGTATATCCAAAATGCTGTATATCCAAAATACTGTATTTCCAAAATGCTGTAAATGCAAAATTCTGTTTTCCGAAATACTGTTTATGCTCCAATAATTCTATACTTTGAAAAAGCGTTTGCATAACAATAAGCAAGCTTTGATATAATTTTTAAAATTTATTGAGAACAAAATATGTAAAATAAACTGAAATTCAGGTGCCTACATAATTTAACAAAAACATAATCCAGAAGATAGTGGCAGTGGCGTGGTGACTAAGTGGCAGGTGGCATAGGAGTGCTGTGGTGACGGCGACGGAATGGAAGTGGTTTAGTTTAAACTAGTCATATCATATTGTAGGGGCTGGTGACGACGTGGATTTTTACATTACAACTGCGTACTTTTGTTTACCCGGAAACTAAAAACATGCGAAACGACCAAGAATTAACAGGGTACAACATTTTAAGAACTGATGAATTCGTGGCACTATACGTTGTTTGCCACTTAAGTCCCTTTCATACCACTTGCCGCCTTTCCATCGCCACACCACTCCTATGCCACTGCTACGCCACTGCTTCACCACTTCGTTGCGCGCCTTGTCTAAGAGTAAACTTAATACTTCAAAGAAATAATATGAATTACCTACTGCATAAAGATAACCACAAGTTCTAAATTGATGCAAATAAAAATTCGGCAAGCGCTAAAGGTAAAGCTTTGATTGCCGTAGCAAAATTCTAAAGGTATTCGTCGCACTTTGTTGTCATAAATCTATGTTGACATTCACGGAGACAGCAAATTATACAAAAAATTTAATTATACAAGAATTCTGTATTTAAAAAAAAATGGTTTTGATAATGTAAAAAAGTGCGCACTTTTTTACATTATCAAAACCATTTTTTTTAAATACAGAATTTTGATATACAGAATTTTGAAATACAGAATTTGGAAATAGTACAGTGTTTTGTTCATACAGAATTTTGCTGATACAAAATTTTGAAATACAGAATTTTGTTCATACAGAATTTTGTGCATACAGAATTTTGAAATACAGTATTTTGAAAACAGAATTTTGACCATACAGTATTTCAACCCCAACCCTCGATAATGTGCTTAAAAATTGGACCGATCGTGTAGGCTACTGCATGGCCAGCCGAGGCAGCCATTTGAATAAAATTATTTTCCATTATTAACCGGAAGGATTGTACTTTCAAATAAAAAAAGAAATTTGAGAAAATATTCAGTAGTTTTTTTTTATAGCATTTTCAAAAAAAAAAAGTTATTTGGCGGACCCTTTATTTTGACAAAACTAAAGTTAATTCTACTCATAATTTTAACTTTCTTCATGTAAATTTTGGCATCAATGGAAAATTCCGTTTAAATGATACAAAACTTTCCTTAACCCATTAAGTACCCATTTAAAATTTATAACTTTTGTAAAAGTCTACTTTTTTGATTTTTTTCCTCTTTCTAAAAAAAAAAATGTTTTGATGTACAAAATTTCTTCAAACAATTCTAATTGTGACTGCAAAAATTTAAAGTTAATATTTTTTATGATTATTTTAAAATTGCTAAAAATTACTATTTTAGCCACTTTTTCCTCCTTTTCATACAACATTTTTCTGAGATCATCCCATTAAAAAATCATAAAAAATATTAGCGAAAAGATTGTTGAAAAAATTTGCATTCACTATTAGAATAATTGTTTGAAGAAACTTTTTGCATCGAAACATTTTTTTTTTTTTTTTTGAGACCGAGGAAAAAAGTCAAAAAAGTAGACTAGTTTTTATTATGGTTTAAGTAAATTCAATGCAACAAAGAAAGAAAAAAAAAGAAGAAAAAGAAATGGTTTGTTCGCTTAACAGTGAAGTATATAGCTACAGACTTGTAGTTCTTCTCAAATAATTTTTAGCTTGTAGTTACAGACTTGTAGACTCGAAGTATTTTGATTTGAATCTGCCGTACTACAAGTGCGGAAAATATTTTATGGAACACAATACTACAACTCCATACTTTATTTGAAACTCTCCTCCGAGCACTCACCTACCACTGACGCCAACAATGAGTGGTGCCAGTTTGATTTATAGAAACATTTAAGGCATGTTTAAATGTTTTTAAGTATAACTGTCTAATAATAACGAATTTTATACCTATGTTGTTATTCAAACTGAATTGTTTATTTTAAATACTAACCCCAAGTTTCACAGTGGAAGTTTAAAATAAAGTTCAACTGAACCTGAACTTGAGTTTAAATTTGAAGTTCAACTCGTCCGGTTTCACAATGTAATCTGAAATTCAGTTCAATTGAACTCAGTTTAACTAAATTTAATGAATACAATTTGACAGTATTGTACAGTATACTTAGTTTTATACGACTTTTCCAAAATCGTTCCTTGTCTTTTCTTTCAAAGAACACGCAAAATAACGTCAAATATTTGTGTTTTTGACAATCGCCAGCTTTGAAATTGAAATGTCACGGTGTCAATTGATCTGAGGTTTAAACGGCAGAATACTGTCGTTTAACTGAAACTAAAAAATGAACTCTATTCAACGTTTAAACGAAACTGTGAAACCGAATTAAGGGGAGAGTACGATAACTTAGGCGCCAAAAATTGATAACGGTTTTTTGTAGAGGAGTTAAATATAAGCATTTTTTACTATGGGAGGGGGGTCTATCTCGCTCCGTTTAGGAGGGAGGGGTACCTAATTAAGAAAAAAAACTTTAAATTAAAATAAAATATTAAAAATCAATGGCAACACTAACAACAAAGTATCTATTAGCATTTTTCATAGCTAGGAATCTGTTCTAAATTATCTATAGTGCAAAACAGCAAAATTTTGTCTATAATGTGAACTTTTAGGCCAGAGACTGTTACTGAAGAATCTTGTTGACATTGGGTAAATTAATATAATTTAAAGAAAGTTTGTAAATATTCAGTTTGTAAATATTGAAGGGCATGCCCCCCCCCCCCCATACCCATTTCAAGGTGCAAGGGTAACAATTTGTACTTATAAGCCTTGGTACATATAAAAGTAATTTTCCATTTTATCAAAAATTAGAACACATAAATCAATCTGGTTTTCAGTGTTCGATTAAGAATTGATTTAGGCAGTAAAAACTACTAACAAATTAAGTATATATATTCTCATTATTGAAAAAATCAGCATACAACATTTTTTTTAAATTTTTTTCCTTAAATTTCAAGTTTGAAAGCATTTTTTTCAAAAACTCTTAATAAAAATAACTTGATCGATCTAAAAATAATATGAAAGAACAGGCTCTTGGCTTTGAAAAATAATAAAGTACTTTATTGTAGGTGTTGCCATTGTTTTTTAATATTTTATTTTCATTTTATATTTCATTTTTTATTTTTAAATTAACCCCCCCCCCCCCCGCCTAAACGAAGCCATATAGACCCCTCCTCCCATAGTAAAAAAGGCTTATATTTAACTCCTCTACAAAAAACCGTTATCAATTTTTGGCGCCTAAATTATCGTAGGTACTCGTGCCCGAATTCATTGTTGAACTGAAGTTTAGTTAAACTTCTACTGTGAAACTGGGGGTAACACATTTAGAGTCAGTCCTGTATCTTAAATTAAAATGCTGATCAATAAAGTCTAAACAGATCTGTGACACACTGTTCACAAAGTCCAAACGATGGTCTTGAATGGATGCATTCGGTGGAAGAAAACGTACAAAACGTGATAACACCAAAGAAACACATCCTTGCATTGATGTTATTACACGGTCACGCAAATGGGTGAAGTCTCCTCCACCATTCGCATTAATTAATTTCTTGAGTTCTTTATTCTAGACTTAAGAGTATCAGTATATCTATATACCTTACCTATATACCCACCGATGTTGGATGGCACATTAATTTGCTTTTAAACAAGGAGCTGTCTGACGACCAACAGTGTTTTTTTTTTTGTAATCTCTCTTTTTTGTCTTAAAGTAAATAGGAACAATACAAAAAAGTATTCTACCTTTTTAATGTTACGCCTTTTGGTGATACCTAGTCATTTGCATACAGACGGTCCGATGGGATACAATCAGGTAGCGTGCAATCCGGAAGTAATGCATTGTTTGCGATATGGATATTTTTTAGAACAAGATTTGATGATACAGCTTGTTTAGCTTTAAGATACGCTTTACTTTAGAATAATAAATAAATAAATAGTTGACATAACAGGTCCGTATAGGTATAGGTACACTACATAATCTACACTTAAGGGTATAATACTTCTCTTAGAAATGGCGAACTTGTAACTCTTCAACAGCGTACCGAGATGCTTGTTTGATAGGTGTTAGTTCTGCAAAAATAGATACGCTACGCACCTATATTATATTAAAAACACTACTTCTGCCGACCCTTAATCGGCCATCATGACCAACATGAGCTAAGCCACTACGCCCAAATACACTATTGTAGGGAGGAAGGTAAGTCGAGCAGAATAGAAACAGCGTGATTCAAGCAATCTACTCTTGGGAGTACTCTGAATATCTTCTGTTTACCGCGAGTTTGCTGATAGAACAATCGTTCTTTTGTCACATACAACTTAGGCCCCCAAAGAAGTAATCTCTGCGCAATGTTTCAAAGGACAAACGAGTGTTTTACTTCTTCGTTCCTACAGAACAGTTCATACGAAAATCTTTTTAGGGGACCCCCAATTGACGGGCATGCCAGCCCATCAAACTGCAACCTGGTATTCTTTCCACAACGATTTTATTCACATTTATACTTAGGAAGATGTATCCTTGTTCAATTGGAATAAAGTTTTGGCCAAATATTCTGAATCCTACATTATAGATGCTAATACTTTTCGGGCGGCTACTCCTGGATGAGGAGAAATAATTTGATTTGATTTGATTAATGGAGGGGACGGTTCCTCACTAACGTCAAATAAATGAAGCCCGCTACATTATTCGACTAGTTCGCCCGCCTTACAGCCTTTTCCAAGATTTGCTGTAACATGAATATGGAACATATGTACGTACGTATAATCGCACTAATAAGCACCTATTAGTTAGATAGAGTTCAGCTTTAGGCCACAAATATAAGCCAAGTACACGACATGCTTCCTTTTCTAACATACATCCTTTTTGTAGAGGAGTTAAATACACTCACCGGCACAATTAACCGCCCACCTATCTTTAGTGCCACCAGCTTTGTTTACGTGAAGTAACGGTTATCACAATGAATGTTTTTTGTCAAGTGGACATTTTAACCGTACGCTCTTCCACTGATCCATCGTCCATTCAGCATATTCTCGAGCAAACTGAAGTCTGGCTCTACGGTGTTGTGGGAGTAGTTCTGGGGCCCGAGCTGGGCAAAATGGTCTTAGATTTCTCTCTGCCAGTCTTGTGCTTACTGTTCGATCACTAACTGCAACATCTCTCACTTCCAAAATACGAGTTCGAGCTTTAGTAGCTGTACAAAAGCGATCCCTCAGCACATTATTGACAACAAAGCGGTCGTTTCGAGCGGAAATGCACGGGTTTCTACCTTGACTTGGCCTCCTATTGTAAGAACCAGTCTCCCGAAATCGTCTGATGGCATCCCTTATAGTGGTTCGAGGCACACCTAGTGTCACCGCAATCCGACTTTGGCTGTAGCCAGCATCCGCTAAAGCTACAGCCCTAGCTGCTCCAGTCGCGTCTAATGACATTTTTCTTTTTTTCTTTTGATTTGTAATACCCAGAGGGTCACAAACTCTAATTAAACACTTTCCAATATTCAGAAATAAAGAAAACAGGGATTTAAGATCACAGTATTGAAATCGCTAAAAACGTCAAATTAGGAATTAATTACAAAATTTAATTAAAAAAAAAAATATGAAACATAAAATGAAAATAAAATATTAAAAAGCAATGGCAACACCTACAATAAAGGAATTTAGATATTTTGAAAGCCAAGAGTCTGTTCTTTGAAATTATTTTTAAATCAATTTATTTACAATTAACAGTTTTTGAAAAAAATGCATTCAAATTTGAAATTTAAGGAAAAAATTTAAAAAAAAAGTTGTATGCTTATTTGTTAAATATTGAGAATATAGATACTTAAGTTTTTTGTAGTTTTTACTGCATAAATCAATTCTTAATCGAACACTGAAAACTAGATTGATTTATGTCGTCTAATTTTTGAGAAAATGGAAAATTACTTTTTATATTTCACAACGCTTAGAGTACAAATTGTTACCCTTGCACGTTGAAATGGGTATGGGGCCATGCTGCCCCCTGCAACCCCCCTGCTTGGGGTCACTGTTGGATTTTGAGACGGGTGCAAGGCTTAGTATATGCAAACTTTCTTTAAATTATATAGGGTGTTTCATTAAGAGTTTTTTTTTTAATTACAAATAAAACACAAAAAATGGAATTGGATGGTGGAATCTTTATTATGGGCTGGAAGAACTATCTCTGACATTTACTTTTTAAAGATAATTTCATTCATATATTGACCGCGACTACGCCGTAAATGGTCCATTCGTATGGTCCAATTTTGGATTACTCTTTCCAGCATTGCTACGGGTAACTGGCTTATCGACGAAGACTTTTGAATTCACGTAACCTCACAGGAAAAAGTCCAGTGCTGTGATATCACATGATCTAGGCGGCCAGTTGACAGGTCTGGAACGCGAAACAAGCTGCTCACCGAAATGATTTCTTAATAAAGCCATTGTTTCGCGCGCTGTGTGTGCCGTAGCACCGTCTTGCTGAAACCAAATGTCGCCGACATAAAGGGCTTCAACTTCAGGTAACAAAAAGTCATTTATCATGGACCGATGATTCCAGCAACCCATTATGTGATCCAAAATTGGACCATCCGAATGGACCATTTACGCCTTTACGGCGTAGTCGCGGTCAATATTTGAATGAAATTATCTTTAAAAAGTAAATGTCAGAGATAGTTCTTCCAGCCCATAATAAAGATTCCACCATCCAATTCCATTTTTTGTGTTTTATTTGTAATTAAAAAAAAAAAACCTCTTAATGAATCATCCTTTATTAGTTTACCCAATGTCAACAAGATTCTTCAGTAACAGTCTTTGACCTAAAAGTTCACATTATAGACAACATTTTGCTGATTTCCACTATAGACAATTTAGAAGAGATTCCAAGCTATGAAAAATGCTATAGTACTTTGTTGTTAGAGTTGCCATTGTTTTTTAATATTTCCTTTTCATTTTAAGTTTTATTATTTTTAAGAGGGAGGGTACCTCCTAAACGGAGCGAGATAGACCCCCCCCTTCCCATAGCAAAAAATGCTGTTATTAAACCCCTCTACATAATAATCTACATAATCGCCAAAATTATTGTACTCACCCCAATTTTTGTCCTTAAATTTCAAGTTTGAAATTGTTTTTTTTTTTTTCAAAAACTTTTAACAGAAATAACTTGATTTAAAAATAATATTCAAGAACAGATTCCAGGCTTTCAAAAATGATATAGTCTTCTATTATAAGTGTTGCCGCTGTTTTTTAATATTTTTTTTTTTTCATTTTAAGTATTATTTTTTTTAAATTTCCCCTCCCGGCTAAACGAAGCGAGATATAGCCCCCCCTCCCATAGTAAAAAAATGCTTATATTTAACCCCTCTACAAAAAAACGTTATCAATTTTTGGCGCCTAAGTTATCGTACTCTCCCCGAATGTCGTATACTCGTAGCATTACGCGTATAATAAATAGCGCCCCTTAAATAGAAAAAAAATCCCCTTTAAATGAACAGCGGACGGAGGAACGACTTGAGTTCACCAAACGTCACATGGCTTGGAACGAAGAATTGACGATGGTACTGATGCCTAAATTATTACTTTCACGACCTGAGGAAAAAATAACGACTTTTATCATGTCAACATAGCAGAGAATGGGGTGTTACGTTTTCGGGTGCTATCACTGCTATCTTAATCTCATATTAGGAGTTTTTCTTTTTTGGTTAAGAGCAGAGCCTGAACAGTAAAAAAAAATGCATGTTTCTTTTTTAGCCCAGACACATCAGAGCTCAGAATATTTGTGATTCTTTTTTCGTTCAGAGATCGAAACGAGCTCTATGAGCTCAGAATAAATTGACTGAATAGCAGCGTTACCAATTGTACTACTTATGTAGTACTGTGCTACATATTTGCTTGATTTTTCAACGCTGTACTGCATACTACATCTTTACCCTAAAGTAGGTACTAATTTTTTTAAGCTCCGCCTAACCATTTTACTTTTTTACGGAAAACTTTTCTTTTGTAAATTTCCCCACTTTTGCTTTTATAATAGAAACTTTGCATCACTCTAAAGTAAATGCTTACGACACGACGTATTTGTCTCTGTCTATCAGCAGAACTCAGACAGCTGAACGTCAATTATAAATTTATGTTTGTTATTGTTAATTGTTTTTCTTGGGCTGCACTTGCAAATATGGACCAGTTTTTGAACGTGGTTTCGGATTCCGAATTTTTAGAAACATAACATGTAAATAAAAACAGCATAATCATTCAGCGTTCTGAAATTGTTTGCGTAATGTAGTAGTGCATTCAACTTTGACATATAAAGGCAAATGAATTCGATCCAGCATTACTAAAGAATGTGTGCAATGACAGTGAGATCGGTTGAAGTTTGAAATGTTGTCGGACAAAACCCACTTCACTTGTCAGTACTTGAATTGGTGATTTTGCCAAATAACATATTGCCAAACGGCCCTACGAACTAAGTTCCAACTGGGAACTAACTCCCACTACCAAATGAACTAAGTCCAACCAAATATTCAGTGGGGTTTAGTTCATATGTATGTTTGGGAGATAGTTCGTAGTTCATTATGAACAAATTCCCAATGAATTAAGTCCCAATTTGAGAGAAGTGGGAGTTAGTTCATTTAACTTGTTTTGACGAAAAAATAAATCTTACATACACCCAAGGGAGCGGGTCGAAATTCTTCTTTCAAAATTCTGCTTTGCAAAATTCTGACTTTTAACACAAAAATTCTGCTTTTCAAAATTCTATTTTTTTCTGTTCTGTCTTACAAAATTCTGCTTTTCAAAATTCTGCTTTTTAAAATGCTGACAGGCAATATTTTAAACAAATAAATTCATTAAATAAATTAAACAAATATAAAATCCAATACCAATTATGACAAATAGCTTATTCCCACCAGTCATCTTGCAGCCACACGGTACAATGTGACGTCACAATGCGATGATTTCTCCATTGCACTTGCTCATATTTGAGTTTGATATTTCGCTTCTTGTGTCGGGGTTGTTACCATATGGATACAAATCTGCATACATATAGCATTCAATATTTTTTTGGGGAAACTATGTTCAAATGTTATGTTCAAATATGCATCATAATTAACCGTATTGTATTGCTAATATTTCCATTTATATTTCTGTGATATTTAGCGAAACAAAACATCTCGAAAGTCGAAGTAGTAACTTATTCGAATTTGAAAAAATGCTAATTGATTTTTTGTATATTTACCTATAATTGTTTCATATTTTGGTCTGGCAACATTACTGTGTGGCTATAATTTACAGGGACACCAACATTTAGTGAATGAAATAAACAACGCCACGAAACAACAACGAGAAATAGTTGAAATTAATTTTCAGATCATAATTCGTGATCTCGATGAAAAGCAGAATCACATGTTGTTGTTGTAAGTGCATGTAAATCGATGATCTATATGGTTCATACATAGCTGATAATAAAAAACGGCTAATAATATATACATATATCCATCCACGCAAAAGTTATCTTTTCCTTTATTGGATTTAATTACAGATACATACAGAGGTAAAAGGAGTTTTTTTATTGGTTTTAAGTTTGCTCTCGTGGTTTAGACAAATATTCTTTTAGTATACCCTTGTGAGTGAACGTGTGCTTCTAGAGTGAAAATTAATATAACAGTGACGGCAAAAACATTCCAGATTTTTTCTATAATATTTTCCTTATATTAGGTATATTGTAAAGGTATTATATTTTAAAGGTAACTATAAAGGTGTCTAATGGAATTCTTCAAATTATTAATTGTATTAAGTTAAAGGATTTCTCCTTGATGTTAAGAAAAATATTACATAATCAAGAAAAAATCCGGAATGTTTTTGCCGTCACTGTTATATTAATTTTCACTCTAGAAGCACACGTTCACTCACAAGGGTATACTAAAAGAATATTTGTCTAAACCACGAGAGCAAACTTAAAACCAATAAAAAAACTCCTTTTACCTCTTCTTCTATAACAAGTGAGTAGGTAGGTAGAATGTTTTACAAAATTCTGCAAATAAAAAAAAAAGGTTTGGAAAATGTTAAAAAGCGCGCGCAGAATTTTGAAAAGCAGAATTTTGAAAAAAAAAATTCTGAAAAGCAGAATTTTGAAAGCAGAATTTTGTAAAACAGAATTTTGAAAGCAGAATTTTGAAAAAATAATTTTGACCTCGCCAGAATTTCGACCCAAACCTCGCACTTAATCCAAATCCAACAGTGACCCCAAGCATGCCCCCCATGCATATTCTACTGTGCCTAATGGGAGATCAAATGGAAGATCAATTTCCGTTGGGAGTTCATAAAGAACAAAGTCCCAGTATTGGGACTTAATTCATTCTTATTTTGGGACTTTATTCATTCTTAGTTGTGTCTTAGTTCATAAAAATCATGGGAGTTAGGTCATATGAACTAAATCCCAAATTTCCTGGAACTTAGTTCGTTTTGGCTAGTGGGAGTTAGTTCCAGTTGGGACTTAGTTCGTAGGGACTGCCAAACAACTAGTAAACTTTTATAGTTTATGAGTTAGAGACTTTGATGAGTGTGCTGTAAATGATATGTATCTATTGGATTTTAGCAGCTCAAGAAAAGCCATTACGAAGAAATTGTTCAATCAATCTTGCGTGAATGAAAACAATAACATCGACATTTTAAATGCAAGGTTTTTGCTCTGATAATGACTTAGTAATGCGGGGACCTCTTAGCGGGGTGAGTAAAAAAATGTCCAATGTCTGCCCAAATCTAAAATAAATAAATAGGTGGCGCAACAGGCAGGTAGACACCCTAGGCCTAGCTTCTCGCAACCATTCGTTTTGTGTGAGTTTCTATTTTTGGGACGAATGGAAGGGACCTACAATTTTATGCCGACTCCGAACGGCTGAATTGAGAAGCTTTTTCATGACAGTCATACTCTCGGATGTTTGTCAGACGTCCGCAAGAGGTGGCGCAATAGAAAAAACCTTAAGATGTAATTTGTGTTTTTCCGGGTATCGAACCTGGGATCCCTCGCACAGTAGTCAAGCACACTAACCACTGCGCTACTGCGCCCACGTCTGCCCAAATCTATTTTCAAAAATGTATGTTCATCGGCTGCATGCAAACTCTTGCCATTAAGTTGATATACTAAGCTCTATTCTTCACATGCCCACTTTTTTCATAGCCCTATGCGACAAAATCAATAAAAAATATATGGATATGTTTGAAAATGCTACATTTTGTTGGCTAACGTACTACGTTTGCTTTAGATTTAGCAACGCTGCTTGCTGAGCATGCTGACTAAAAGGCTGGTTACGCACAATGCACAGCACATACAGCGTAACATTTGACAGAAAAAAAAGAAACAGTATAAATAATATAGTTGAAATGACGGACGATCCTTGCTGTTCTGGCATAAAAGGTAAACCAAATTAATCAGCCCTATCACAGAATCCATTCGTAAGAAATCCCCGAATGAAAGCTACGATACGAACTACGAAAAATTTACTTCACAAAATCCGAATGGAATCCACAGAAGCATTGCCTCATTCACCGCTCTCATTCTCATTTTCGAAATCAGGTGTTTTGTGTCAAACATCGGTCATGTTCATGTGTGAAATTTATTGAAATGAATTGTGAGTAAACTTTCAAATAATTAAATAATTCTTCTTTTTTAACAACAAATTAAATATATAAATTGTTTAAAAAGGGATTCAATTGCCTTT
This sequence comes from Cheilosia scutellata, assembly GCA_955612985.1. Lineage (NCBI taxonomy): Eukaryota > Metazoa > Arthropoda > Insecta > Diptera > Syrphidae > Cheilosia > Cheilosia scutellata. Next base: position 22,341,727 of record OY015314.1, on the reverse strand, counting down.
TCAATAATTGCTGGTCGAACAGAGACCTCCAGGGAAATCTGAAAATTCAGAGAAAAATACTTCGCGACTCTTGTCTTTTGTGATCCCTTTGACTTCGATGAGCCAACGTACTAGTATAGGGAATTCAATTAATTTTATGTTTTAAAAAAATAAGCTTAGAGATTTCAAAGATAATTTCGACTCAATAAATCGGCATTTAAATGTATATTACAAGAGTTGGAACATAAGTTTGACCCGGGTGTGCTTTCGTGTTCAATAACTTCGATATGTGCCTTATTAGTTGTGTTTCCCCTATTAAAGTAACAAATAAAATGAAGAACAAAAAAAAAAGGTAAATACTTCGTTTTTTATACAAAACACAACCTATTGCTGCGCAAACATCGTTTTTCCCAACGTCTCCGACACAAATTACTTGTCGTAGAAAAAGAGGTCAATTTTCCGTTTCATTCGGATTCAGAGATACCTAATTTTACGAATTTCGAAATTCGTAGCAGATTTTCCACTATGAATGGATTCCATGATGTATTTTTCGGGATTCGTAGAGTATTTTCGATTACGACGGAATTCATGATAGGGCTGAATAAATAACAATTATTAAATAACCATATGACAGCTATGTGTTCAAGTGTGTTTTATATACAAATCAGAACGATCTGAGCTCGTTTCGGAGTGTGCTCGAGCTCTATTGAGAGCTCAGCTCTGAACTAAAAAAGAAAAAAAATGCGAGGACATCAACTTTCCAAAACTCCTTCTGTTACAGGACAAGCAAACTTTGGAACTCGCTTCCTGAGGACATATTTCCAGAAGACTACAATTTGCAGCAATTTAAGTGCAGAACTAACATATATCTACAAGCATCCCGGGGCGCTGTTGAGGCGTTATAGGACCGCCTTTCCCGGGAGATGTATTTAAAAAAAATAATAAAAATTGAGCTTGAATTCCAAACATCGAACATGACTGGAACATCGTACAAAGCTATAGCAGTGATATTACATGTTACATTACATAGGGATTTTCGTAACAAAATTAAGCCCGTAGGGAAAAAAGGAAAGATTTTTCATATCTGTCCAAATGTAGGGATTTTTTGATAAAAATCTGTTTTTTTCTAATGTTGCATATTTTTTTATAAAAATTCATTTCGCATTCAATTAAATGAGTTTACAAACTCCCTCCTAAGTCCCAACACAAATAACGTAACAAAAATTCAATTCAATTCAATTAAATGAGTTTACAAACTCCCTCCTAAGTCCCAACACATTTATGGAATATTCTCAATTTCGCAGTAATTTCATTTTTCATGTGCGAATACTGTGAATGCGAAACGGTTTATATGAGAGAAAGAGTGTATGGATTTGAGAGAAAATTCTAAAGCCAATTTCTTCGCTTCATTTCAGTTTGGTCCTTTCGGTGCTATTTTTTTTTTAATATACAGTGAGCGTCAAAAGTAAGTGAACATCAATGCTGTTTTCATACGTTTTTGGAGTTTGAAAACAATTTTGTTTAAATATCTGCCTATAAAAAAGTGGATGCTGTAAAGATTAAATACGTTTTGTTATTGGTATTTCGTTATAAAACTATTTACAGATTATTGCTTTTTTAGACCTGGGGCCTGTACCACAAAACAACAAGTCTAGTTAAACATGCAAATTTTAACAATTAACAATATTTTCTGTACCACCAAAACATAAGTTAACTATCGTCTTAACACTTGTTAACACAATTTCTAACAAGTCGGAAATTTGATGAATTCTCGGTTTCTGTACCACAAAACAACAATTGTTAAAATTGTCTGTTAAATTATTGCAAAATTCTAACTGATGAATAGAAAATTTTTAGCCCGTAACAAGTTATATTTCTTGATTTGGTTTTCGAGATTTCTAAGTGTTTTTTATTTGCTATTAAATTCGAATCATGATTATAAACTTTTTAATGTTTGTTTTGCTTATATAAGACAAAAATCCCAAAGCCAAAGTGTCCCAAACTGCAATTTCCAGCAGCAAAAACTCCAAGGCTGATCAAGTAGTTAAACAGGCGACTATAGTAATTATTTTGATTAAACAGTAGGTACCTAAGTGGACCGCTTCATGTGATTAAGGGACTTAAACTCTCTTATCGCATGTCGTAGGTCCTGCTCATACAACTTCGTTGCTCCCCTCGGGATATATATGTGCTTTTCGTCTGGCAGGCGTATTTGACAACAGTTTTTTTTAGATTTTTTTCTTTAGGTTGTCTTTTGCTTTAATTTTCAGACTACTTTATGATTTATGAATATTTCTCTATTCTAGAGAATTCCTCATTCTAATCGTGCATATAATCTGTATTCTGCTTTGAACTATGTGTATATTAGTCTAAACTAAACTACTCTCCCAACGCGCACACTCTTTGAATCACCATTTAGCTTTGCAAAATTCTACAACAAGTGTTAAGGGAAATTTTCCTTGTTAACTATCATACCGAATAATTTGGTGGTACAGAAACTAACTTCGCCTGTTAGATTTATATGTTAAGAAATTACTTGTTAAAAAGTTAAATTGTTGTTTTGTGGCACAGGCCCTGGCCCTATTTCACCAACCACTTTTCACTTTACATTTTGCAAATTTGCAATTTATCTTTGCAAATTTCGTTTCACCAAAAGCAAATTTGCAAAGAGGAAATTATTCTTTTGAAAAGTTGAAAATTTTCCCACTTTGCAAAATCCGTTTCACCAAAAACAAATTTTCAAAGTGCAAAGCATATTTTTGCAAAATGCAAAGTTTTGCGACTTTGCAAAGAATTCGTTCATTTCGTTTCACCAAACAAATTAGATTTGCACTTTACATTTAAACTGTTTTTATTGAACAGTTGGTGGAAATAGTTAAAAAATATTTAATGAACCGTTTCGAAGCACGCTTTAAAGACAAAAATGATACCAATAGTTTCAATGAGTTGTAAAATTAAGGGCACATTTTGAAATCTATATCTATATAAGGACTGATCGACTATACTAGGCTTGACCATTTTTAATGCTGAAAGAAACTGGTTATGCTTAACATTTTTTTTAAACTATTATTTCTACACTTTATTAGGCTGCGCTAAATAATTATCTTCGGTTAATTTTTTGACACTTATGAAGTGTTGGAAAGAAGTTAACAAAACTCCAATAATCGCAAAATTCGAAAACCACCGAACCGATTGAACTCAAATTTTGAGAAAATCTGTTTTATTGTCCTAAAGGTGATTTACCCAAAATATTTGGGTAAATAATCTTTAAGTGGACTGTAATATTATTTCTTTTATAGTTCCAAATATCTAAAATAAAAAAAACTGTAAACTATTCTTGCTGAACACTGATTTAACTTTATTAATATTAATTGTCGGGACAAAACGCATCCGCTTCCTTCAATAGCTGTATTGCAAGTCCTGGACAAAACACGACCGACATCCTCGATTGTTTGATTGTACGTATGTTCCTTCGTCTCATGAGTGCACAGGATTGAAGGATCGTGCACAGCACAGTTGATCGCCCATACACCAATCGACATGCATTTGTGTGCGCAGACACTTCCTCGCTTCGACATCTATTTTGTCCCTACATTTGCACGGACAACTTATTATGTTCTCAGAATATTGAACAGTGATTCTGTTTGGTCTAAATTAGACATAAGTACAAAAAAAAATATAAAAATCGTGTATCTCGAAAACAACCGAAGCGAGTAGGCTCATTTTCTGGCATTCTTAGCTATTGGCTCAGGAGTGTTCCTGTTAAGATTGGTAGCAATTGAACAAAGGGACGTTACGAAAGAGTTTCAATTAATCACCAAACGAAACTTCAACTGTACGTACACAGCGCGGGTAATATTGCCGATCCCAAAGAACTGGAGTTGGAAGGTTCCCAAACCACCTTCCAACTCCAGTTCTTAATAATCGCTTATGAAGAGTTACAATCGAATCAATTTTAGGTGGTACGAAGTTCACCGGGTCATCTATTTGCAAATAACTTTTCCACCCTGGTAAGCTTCCGTTTAACAAAGACAAATATTGAATGTGTTTTGTCAAAAATTGGACATAAGTTTAGAAGTTAGAAGCAGTTTGTTAATATAGACTTGGAAAGCGTGCGGTTGCGTTAATTATCCGACCGATGCCAAAGAACAGTATAAATTGAGTTACTTTGCAAATAATGTGCAAAGCACAAAATGCAAAGTTTTGTTTTTAGTTGGTGAAACACCCAGACTTTGCGTTTTGCAAAAAGTTGTCAAAAATCGCAAAGTGCAAAGTCACGAGAACTTTGCATTTTTAGTGAAACACATCGCGGTTGGTGAAATAGGGCCCTGTTTCCATACCCCAAAGAATACTCAAAGGAGCATCGGTGTTCACTCACTTTTGACACTGGGAAATATTGCGACATTACTTTGAAAATCATGGTAATGTTGCAAAATGTGTGCGAAAATTATTGCGTACGGATTTTGGAAGAAGAGAAGCACCGTCAGCGGGTATGTAAACAAGCAAAATTGTCGCATTTGGGGCACAGAAAACCCGCACGCATACATTGAAAAGCCGATATACCCAAAACGAGCCACTGTTTGGTGCGGATTTTGGTCCAGAGGCATAATTGGGCCATTTTTCTTCGAAAATGAGCAAGGAGTGGCCGTTACAGTCAATGGCGATCGTTATCGGGCCATGTTGAACGAATTTTTGTTCACAAAAATTGAAGAGGAGGATATTGGCAACATTTGGTTTCAACCGGGCGGCGCTACGTGCCACACAGCCGAAGCTACACTCGATGTTTTGCGCCCTGTTTTTGAAGATCGCATTATCAGCCGCAGAGCTGATGTCGTTTGGCCACCGCGGAGCTGCGATTTGACACCGTTGGACTATTATTTGTGGGGTGCCGTAAAAGATAAGTGTTACGCCGACATGCCAGAGACAATTGACGCTTTAAAGGACAATATTCGTGAAGCCATTGGTGAAATACAGCTGCATACAATCGATAATGTGCTTAAAAATTGGACCGATCGTGTAGGCTACTGCATGGCCAGCCGAGGCAGCCATTTGAATGAAATTATTTTCCATTATTAACCGGAAGGATTGTACTTTCAAATAAAAAAAGAAATTTTGAGAAAATATTCAGTAGTTCTTTTTTATAGCATTTTCCTTAGGATGCCTATATTTTTGGTCAATTTGCTTAATATGTACCTAGATAATAATAAAGTAAACTTTTAAATTCACACGGAAATTTCTTTTAAATTTAAATTTCTAATGGCTACAAATTATATTTAAACAGAACATTTATTACCAATTACTCATTTAAAGCACATAATTTCTTTTTGATTTTTTGTTTTTTTTTTCTCACGCTCATTTATCCCATTTAATCGCACTACCCCCATGTACTTTAATATAAAAATAAGGAGTTATTGTTTTCCCATTTTACTATTTATCACTAATATTAAAACATAATCGTATAAAAACATTTATGAGAAAAAACTTGCCAATTTAATTTCACTTTCATGCACTTCCATTTTTTTGTGATATTATTCTTATTTAAGAAATAAACACGAATTAAGCGAACAAATTTTAAAAGCTATTGTTTACCTTTGGTCAAAATCAATAGCAGAAACACAACCACGGCCATCAGGAACAGGTATCGCATTTTTTATTGTACTACCTATATACAAAAAATAAACAAATATTTATATAAATATATAAACACAAGAAAAAGGCGTTCGCGAGTAAGTCGTAGTAGATAGTCCGAACGATGTGAGGTCTGAATTCAATCTGACAGATAGAAGATGTAGGTTTAATTCCTTCAGCCACAGTCTTGGTTTGGTAACAGATCACATCAGTTCCAGCCATAACAGGCAGGCAGGCACAAACAAAACCGTCCGAACCAATGAAAGTGGTATGAACAAATGTATCTTCTTTTTCTAAGTTTTGTGTTGTTTGCCTCCTTCTTTTATGTGAAAAACAAAACAAAAATGCACCTAAAGCGGGAGCGGTAGTGAAGTGATGTTGCATTGGCCTTGTTTCCTTCAATCAACCTGTGGCTTAGACCTATGGGATCCGATGTTGGACATTTTATTCCTAAGCGATACATTTGTGTATGCTCTGTACACAGCTAAGGTACAATGGTGCGGTTGCCTTGAATCACTATCTGACTAACTTGGTGTCTATGCAGACTATAGGCATAGTATTATTGCTTTAAAAAATCTTGTGGGATGTTGGGGATTCGTCTACATTGAATTCGCGCATATTGCATTTTGCATTTTGTTCCATTTCGGAGTGTGGTCGTCACTCGGTCGGCAAGTCCGAAGCAAACAAGGCTTAACACATTTCTATCTACGATTAAACAAATTCGAAAGCATCATATTTACTGTTTACGCATAAGCAGAATTTTGAAGTTTAAAAATCATGCGGGATAGGTACACTAACAGCTAGGTTCCAGAAATCGAGTGAAATCGAAATTGCAAATCGAGTGAATTCGTTTTCAGTGTTCTGCATTTCGAGCGATTCGGAAACTCCGAAATTTTTTCGAAATCACAATTTCACTTTGTCTAAATTCCAAAAATTTTGAAATCGCAATCGAATGCAGTGAAATGTAGAACACAAAAATTCATTTCCGATTTCATTTCGAGTGAAAGTGAAATGTGGAACCTAGCAGTAATTATTATTGCCACTCGCAAAAAAATAGGAAAACCACATTTCGCAAATTTGACAAATTTGGCCTCTTACAGCTAGGTTCCACATTTCACTTTCACTCGAAATGAAATCCACTACATTTCACTGTACTCGATTTCGATTTCGAAATTTTCGGAATTGAGGCAAAGTGAAATTGTTGTGTTCCACAAATCGATTTTGACGATTTCCAAGTGATTTCAAATCGATCTTGGCATTCGATGTGAAATAGTGGAAACAAAAGGACGCGATCAAAAATGTAAGTAAAAAATTTAATTTTAAACGAAAATTGATAAGCTTATTTCACAAAAAATATATTTAAAACAGGGGTAAACATAAAAATACTGCGCAGGAGGGCATATTTATCCGTTTTATGGAGCAGCATAAAGATCTGGCTAGAGGTTTTTTGAAGGGTGATCGAGTTGTCGCGGAAGTTCTATGGGAAAATCTAAAAAATGAGCTAAACTGCAATGGTCCACCACAGAAGGATGCGAGTGGATGGAAAAAGGTAAATAAAAAAGAAAAACGAAAAATAGATCATTGTGTAATTAATTTTCTTCGAAGGTTTGGATGGACTGGAAAGCTTCGATAAGAAAGAAGCTATCACACAACAAGGCGGAAGATGTATCAACTGTAGGAAGACCTTTAAACAAGTTTGTGGTATCCCCTACGGAAGATACAATTGCAAGAATTTGCGGAATATATACTGTAATTGAGGGAATTTCGGGCACGTTGGATTTCGGCTTAGTAAATGAAGTGGAAAAAGAAAACAACAATAATTCCATTAATCCCCAGGAAAATGTTACAGCAGTATTGCAAGAAGTCGCTCACAGCTATCTACAAGAATCTACAATAACAGCGGGTTCAAAAAGAAAAATACAACCCGGAAGCAATAACCTGGATGATAATATTGCAAAGCAAACCAAAGCAATGGAAAACATTAGTGAAAACATGGAGGGCATATTTTCAGCTTCCAGCAAACGCGCTCGGTTTGAAAAGGATATTGACCATACGTTAAGAAAACTTCAAAGGTCAGTCGACTCCATTAATAACTCTTTGATACTAAAAAACGAGGAGACTAAGAGGCACAATCATGAAATGGAAAAAATACACAGAGACAAAATTCTTTTAAGGCAGAGGGAAATAGAGATAAAAGAAATGAAGCTGAGTATTTTAAAAGGAAGTGAAACGCAAGACTGACCCAACTATGTTTATTTTTATTTATTTGATTTATTTTTTGTTACTTTTAGATTTAAGTACATACTCAGAACTGTGAAAAAACGTTTGTGTTCCATCTTTATTTTTTAACTAAGTTATTAGCCTTTAAGTGTCTTGAACTCAATTTTCGTTCCTCTCTGTTCTAAGAGCTACAAATTAAAAAAAAACAGATTCTTTACTTTTTATCTTTTATTTAAACTTTTTAAAACGGAAATAAAATGAATTTAATGTGTTAACTATATTCTACTGGCTATTTGGTTTCTTATTTGGTTAGCTTCATTTAAATTAACATCACTTTCTATTATCTCGTTTTCTATTTCAGTTTCATTTGATTCGGATTCTATTGCAAAGTTTTCATCTTCCTCGTTCCGTATCTTATAGTATCTTCTACAAATGTTGTGCAACGCACAACAAATATTAACTATTTGTACAACTTTGTTTGGCTGGTATTTAAGAGAACGAGCCAAGCACCTGAAACGGTTTTTTAAAACACCGATTGTCCTCTCAACTACATTTCGAGCCGAGGAATGTTTTTGGTTGAATCGGTGCTCTGCGGTTCCCGCCTCTGAATTTCTATATGGCGTCAGAAGGAAAGGTTCTAATCCATATCCAGCATCTCCTAAAAGCCAGGAAGAACGCTCTCCACTTTCATATTTTCTTTGAAAATAGTTCCGAGCTTTGCTCATGCTCCAGATTAGTGCATCATGGCTAGACCCTGGACGACGTGCGTCGACAGCTTGTTGTAATCGCATATCTGTTTAAAGAAAAAATTTGTAATGGACTATGTTTAGAGAAGAAAACAACTTACAATCATTGCATTAAGTGAATAGTATCCTTTTCTATTATATAACAACGTTGGATCTTGATTCGGCTGCGACATTTTAATATGTGTGCCATCGATGCATCCTATGACGCCAGGAATATTAAATTTGTCGAAAAAATGTCGTTTTGATTTCCTTATTTCGTTGTCTGACACAGAAAGCTGTATCCAACTTGGACAAATTTTACTCTCCAAAATTTTTAGCACTTTAGTCAAAATTTTTGACACAGTGCTTCGACCCAAAGCGACGTCAGCATCTTTTCCAACAGATCTTTGAAAATTTCCTTCCCCAAGGAAACGCAAAACTGCGGCTAGCTGCAAAATGGCAGGAATTGAAGATTGCTGAAGTGTGGTTCAACGATTTCCAACACCATTAGGAATGCACATTTATTTAGACGGTAGTATGAAATGAACCTACATTAAATGACAAATAATTGACAAAATTAAACTTTCGTTGTCATCGCAAGAATTTGCCCTTTCCAAAATTCGATGTTGGTGCAGAACAAATATTGGTTTACCAACTTTAGAGATAAAAGCCAAACTTCACTCCAAAATCCAATTTTATTTTCTATAAAAAATTCATCTTTATGTATCTACGCAAAAATGTAAAATATAACCTACTTACACTGCTCGAATTTACCAATTAAATTAAAGGGCAAATTAATGACACAACTCTGATTAAATCTAAGAAGGGAAATTAACATGAAATTCATGAATTTAAAAACTATCAAAAATAAGTACTTACAAATTTACAAATGTATAAAAATTACCAAGTAAAAGAAAAAACGTATTTTCAGTGACACTTCACACTACAATATGGTAATTCATTTTAAGAGATTTTTCTTGAAGCAGAGCGAAAAGGACGGCAAACGTTTTTCTGCTGCACTTCATTCGCATCGGGCCGAATGTAGTGGAGAAAAAGAATGGCAACAGCTTGAAACTAAAAACTGAGTTCTTCAGGAACTTATAAGACTCTGCAACTCGCCGCTTCAAGGAAAATTAATTTATATAATTTAAGCTCGGCTCGATGACACTCCATCGGAACCCGATAAACATTTACAACGCGTCCCAACTGCCAAGCTGAACGTATTTCATTTGGATCAAAAAGAAGGACTAGGTTGCCTACTTCGAACGTCTTTGAATTCTTGTGCCACTTTGAACGTCTCGTTATCTCAGGAAGATATTCCAAGTACCACCGTCTGGTAATTTGACTCATCAAATGTTGAGCCCGGCGACTATAGAGCTTACTGAACATATCCTTATCAGAATAAACTCCGGGGGCCGTCACGTCTCTATCGTCTTCGCCAAAAAGCATCAAGTTGGGTGTCAATGGCTTTGGGTCTTCCGGGTCAACCGGAACGTGTGTGAGAGGGCGACGATTGATTTGACCTTGAGCCTCTATAAGTTTCCTCAACACATCCTCACGCGGAATCACTCCCCGGAGAACAAACTCAATACTTTTCTTTATGGATTGAATGAGGCGTTCCCGTGCCCCACCCATCCATGGCGAATAAGCTGGTATGAACTTCCACTGGATACCTTCGACCTTGGCTGCGTGTTCACTAAGCGCCGTCTCCATTTCTCTCACGTCCTTCTCTAGTTGGTTTTTTGAGCCGACAAAGTTGAGCCCGTTATCACTGTATAAGAATTTAGTAACAACGCGATTAATAATGAAGCGACGTAGAGCCATGGTGCACTGATCAAGGCTAAGATCATTCAGAACTTCAATTTGCACCGCCCGAAAGGTGAGGCAGGTAAAAATCATCCCATACCTTTTTACAGTGCCTCTTCCGAACTTCACCAACAACGGCCCGAAACAGTCAACTCCTACATGGGTGAAAGGTCTCAAATTAAAGGCTAAACGAGCTTCGGGGAGCTGTCCCATGACTGGCATGACTGGCCTTGCTTTAAGAAGCTTACATCTGCTACATCTACCCTTTACCTTTTCCAACGCACCACGAATACTTATAACCCATGCTCGCTCTCGAATATCTGAGATAGTGAAGACCGATCCCATATGCATATTCTTTTCGTGATGATGCTCAATAAACAATTCGACTAAGGCGTGGTCCTTGGGCAATATCGCTGGGTTACGAGATGCGTATGACGTCATTGCCTTTTGCCCCCTTGACCTCATGCGTATAGTACCCTCTTCGTCAAGAAACGGTGAAAAACTGAGAAGTCGACTCGAAGTGCTGACTTGTCCATTAGACTGCAGGGCTGCCAAATCCAATTGGAAAGCCTCCAACTGAATTTTCCTAAAAATCCAATTCTCAGCCCGACTGTACTCAGCCGCGGTGACGAAAGGCTCCGTACCGACGACTTTCTTGCACAGGATATATTTTAGGCGTAGCAGTAGGGCAATCACTCTAACCGACGAACTCCTCTTCGCACGAAATCTAGCCTTGAGCTCATCGAGGACAGAGTAGGAAACCGAATTCTGCTTGCTGTGATGCATAATGTTAACAGAATTGGAGTTCTCGAAACCTTCCAGATTAGACAACTCTTTTCCTTAGCTGCGGTTCCACCAGTCGTAACAGGCCAATTGCTCATCGGCAACCGGAGAAAATCTGGCCCCTTGAACCATCTGGAATCATCAGCTCCCAAGGACGGATCATCCCATTTAGTGGCATCATCAGCTACATTTTCGTTGGATATTATGTGGAACCATTGGCGCGGAGAAGTTGAATCTAGGATCTCACCTACTCGAACAGCAACGAAAGACGGGAACTTGAACGTGGTAGAATTGATCCACGACCATACTGTACTCGAGTCGGTCAAGAAAATAGTTTCATCACAGCGGATCGTATGGGAGCTTAAGATTGTATTGGCCAAGCGAACGCCGAGGACTGCCGCTTGTAATTCGAGCCTTGGCACCGACAATTTTTTTACTGGCGCGACTTTGGCCTTTGCCATGACTAGAGCAATTTGCACCTGATTGTGATCTTCAAATCGTAAGTATGCCACCGCCGCAAAGGCCCTTTCTGATGCATCAACAAAAATGATTAAACTCACCTTTGACTCATCTGGGTTCCAAAACAGGTACCTTCGGGGAATGTGAAGCTTGTCGATGTCTTTCAGGTTCTTGATGAATTCCAACCAAGGAGTTTTCAGACCATCGGACACTGGCTCATCCCAATCAAACCCCTCCCGCCAAACTTCCTGCAGTATGATTCGACCGCGGATGATAAAAAAGGAAGTAAGGCCGAGGGGATCAAAAATTCTCATGACGGTCCTCAGCATCTCACGCTTGGAGATAACAGCGTTCGGTAACAGCATCTTTTCCACAGCTTCATCACTAGATAGTTTGTAGGTAAATTGGTCGGATGACGGATGCCAGTACATACCAAGGACTTTGGAGATAACGGTTTCGCATTCGTTGGGGTCGATACTGACTAACTTAGGGTTAACGTGGCTCTCCGGAGTCTGCTGAAGAAGTGCTCGACTGTTCGATTGGATACCGACGAGATCGAAATTCATTGACTTGCAGATGCGAATTGCGTCGCGAGTGACAGAAACTGCTTTCTCCACAGAATCATGGCTATTGAAGTAGTCATCCACATACGTATGTTTTGTCAAGCCATCAACCGCTTCTGGACAATCCTCTCTGAAAAGCTCCGCATGGTGGTTTTTAACGAATTGGGCACACGTAGGAGAACATCTCGGACCAAACATCATCACTTCCATGATGTAAACTAAAGGAGTTCGGGAGCAGTCACCATCCCGCCACAAAATGCGTTGACATTGTTGGTCCTCTTCCTTGATCCGAATGCGATGAAACATCTCCTTCACGTCAGCATTCACCGCCACGGCCCGCTCACGAAATTTAAATAGACCGGCATGAAGCGGCACAAGATTGTCTGGACCCTTTAAAAGATGAGTGTTCAGAGAGACTCCGTTGACCTTGGCTGCGACATCAGCGACATCCCTGGGCTTAGGCGGAAATTTGTTAGGATTTTCCACAATGAAGGTTGGCGCATACCAAACGCGCGGCCAATCCTTCTCTACTCCTCCTTTGAGGCAATCCTGGCGTATCCTTTTGACAGAAGCTCTTTCATATGCTGGTTTTTCCACTCCAGAAGGTGAGGTTTGTTCTTCAAAGATCTCTCTAAGCTTTGTAGACGATGTAAAGCCATGTGATAACTGGATGGAAGCTTGACATTATCCGAACTCCACAGCAAACCGATTTCGTAGCGGTTGTTAGACAGTTTCAAAGTTTGTTGCATTATATCGACAGCCCGACTAACTTCTCGACTAACTAAGTCGCCCTTGGGTGCCATGACTCCAAAATCCTCGGTGGTGAAATGATGCTTCACGAGATTATGGAGCTCATCTTCAGACTTAATAGCGTCGTGAAACAAGAAATGCATCGATGGATTTACTGCCTGGACAGACGACACGTTGAGCGTTGGAGCCGATCTCCCGAAGACGATCCACCCCAGAAGAGTTTTGACGGCACAGGGCTCCTCATCTTTGCCATGACGCTGACCTCGTCCCAACAAGAACTTTGCTTGATCCAAACGAACCAACAATTTCGGTTTAGCATTAACAAGATTTATTAACGGAAGTCCTCTCAGATGGGGATATAGGCTCTGCAACTCCGCCACATTCAGCGACTGTTCAGGCAAGTCCAAGTTTTTTACAGTGTAGACATTCTTTAGCTGATGACATCTGCGATTCTTAACTCCTGACACCGACAATGTTGTTCTAATGGACTCCTAATGACGTGAGACTCCTTTCGTCCACTGCAGAGTAAGACCTTCAGGATTACCATCTAACCCAAGATCGTCGAATAGATCCTTTTCCACCATTGACAATGATGAACCGTCGTCGAGGAACGCAAATGTGTCGGCAAACTTTTTATCTTTCCCATATACTCGAACTGGCACAATCTTGAACAAAACTGAAAGATTTGCCGCAACATGGGATGAGTGGATGTGTGTAGGAGGGACGAAAGGTGTTGCCGCTGTATTTAACTCCGAACTGGTAACATCCTGAATCTGATGAAGCAAAGGGTGGTGACGACCTTTGCAACCACCGATCCCACACGTTCTCCTCTGACGACACGCTCTCCAATCGTGTTTCGAAGGATCCAAACATGAGAAGCATACTCGCTTTTCCATGGCCAATGCTAACCTTTGATCCTCAGAAACATTTTTAAATTTCTGACATTGCGTCAACAGATGTTGCTTATTATCGCAGATAGAACACAATGCTTCAGAAACCGCAGACGTAACTGGTTGGTGGGTAAGAATCCGTCCTGATGTTTTTGGACCAACGGAATAGCGTTTGGAGATAGTATCGACGTGCTTCACGAGATCAGGAGGCAAATCAATAACCTTTTCAGTTAGGAACCCTGCCAAGTCTTCCAGATTTGCTCGAGAGTAACCAGCTTTCCTTTTTGTCCAATCTTGATAGAGCCCTGTCCCCAGCTTACAAGCCAAGCAAGTCAGCACGTACCCGTTGTAAAGATCTTCTTCTCTTTTCATGGATTTAATATCGGCCACAAACCCATTGAGCTTTACTGCCCACAACCGAAGCTTCGGATCACACTTTGATACCAGTGTCGGTAGACTTAGCAAATTTCCAGTTAGGTCGTGTACCAGATCGTCGCATCGACCAAAAATCGCTCGAAGTGAATCCATTATTGCGCTTGCGTCAGAGGAATATTTTAAACGGTCGCTTACCAGCTGATATGCCTCACCCTTCAACGCTTTACGCAGACGGGAGACATTTTCCTTTCCGCTATATTTTCCTTCAATAGTGGTCGTTTTGAAAACCTCCTCAAAGTATGGCCATGCACGTTTGTCGTCACCGGAGAAAGATGGCAGCTCCTGCACATTGCTGCGATTCAGAATCGTAAGCAGAGTGGCCATATCCGAGTCCCGAATTGAAGATTCTTGGAAACTATCGTTTCTTTCCGGCATCTCACGAACAGGTGTTGACTGTCGAGGTGGAACAATGTTTTCCAAAATGGATTGATGATTTGCCTGAAGTTTCTTTATGATGTCTAACTTGTCGCCTGATATTCTACTAGTTGACACTTTAGGAACCCCTACTTGATCAACTGGGTTAACAGACCCCGACGTAGACTTTCCTATTTTCAACTTTAACTCCTCCATTTCCCTACGCAGTGCGGATAATTCGTTGTCCGTTTGAGCAACCGTTGCTTGAGCTACTGCTGCGGCTTCAATAAGGATATCCACAGAGACTCCGACCTCATCTTGACTGGAACGAGCTGTTGGGACGTTATCGTTGATAGGCTGTGCATCGATAGATTTTGCACCCTGTTCATCATAATCTTAACAACTACCTTCGTTGCAGAACCAAGGGGTTACTGTGTCGTACTGACCGGGATCGAATTTGGCACACGAATAATGCCACCATCGCTTGCACCTATCGCAAGACACCATGTGGTCGTCGCACAGTGTGTTATTTCACAGATCTAGCGGAATTTTATGCAAAATTCAAAGTCGGCCAAATGATAATATTTTGGTATGATATGAAAGGTAAAACATCAGACAATAACATGCTAAAAACAAAAAAAAATTAAAACGTTATTTACCGTTGTCTGACATCTCAAACAGAAGCTTAACTTGAGCAAAATTATTTTTTGATAGTTTGTTGCATTTTTCGTGTCCAATTGACCGTTCTGTGTTTATTGCAATAAGCAGTTAGTGCACGAAATATAATTTTTTTATTATTCTTTGGTATATTCTAAGTTTTCAAGGTAAGTAAGAATTTTCTGTGAACTTAAAAAAGTGAAGAAATCTTCGTTTTGTTTGGAGGCCTTACGCCAGGATTTTTTTTTGTGTTTAGTGATTTTGTGAAGCGTTTTAAAAATGTATCCACATGTATCCCTCGTGTAATAGTGCTTAAAATGTTCTCCTATGTTTTATTTGTCAGAATCCATTCACAGATTTTGCTCTTGGGTGCTCACCCCATACAATTTTTTTTGTTTTGCATAGGCCTACACTCACAGAAAAAAATTGTAATATTTACAATTTTCTGCGTAAAATTTACAATTTTAATTGTAACTATAGTCATTACAATTTAATAGTAAATTTCGATTATTTTTTTACTATTTTCAATTGTAATTTGTTGTTTTTTTTTTTTTTTTTTTCGTAGGTATAGGTATGTACTTAGAATTATTAAATAAATAATTAGCAAAACTCTAAAAAACCTTACAGAAATACATATATAACGTAATTGAACAGATAAATATAAAAAAAAAAACAATATTTTCAATCGCGAAACAAATAAAGTTCCGCTAGATGTCTGAAATAACACACTGTGCGTCGTCCTCCTTACGACATCTGTCAGCATTGCAACTATGTTGGCTCCTTACCATCGCAAAACAAAACAGCCTATCCGGAATTCACTGCCAGCCAACAAATAACTGAATGGGAATTTGTCACCAATATGCTAGTACACGATGTGTTTCCCAGTAAAATAAAATGATGTCGTCGCAAGAATTTGCCCTTTCCAAAATTCGATGTTGGTGCAGAACAAATATTGGTTTACCAACTTTAGAGATAAAAGCCAAAGATGTGTTTATAATAAAATTATAATAAAAATAGTCTTTTAAGACACATAAACAACAAAATTTTATTAACAAACAATTTCCCAAAATAAAACCACTTTTCCGATGTCCCAAATGACAGATGTCAGCTGTTTGCAATTTCACGAAAAGTGATTTCGAAAAAATTTCGGAGTTACCGAATGACTCGAAATGCAGAACACTGAAAACGAATTCACTCGATTTGCAATTTCGATTTCGATTTCATTTCACTCGATTTCTGGAACCGATGGGTATTTTTCACATATATTGATGCGTGGTTGGGTACTTTTAGCTTGGCAAGGGAGGTGTGGACGGGGGATAACAACGTGAAGAGAAGGAATACCTATAAAATTGCAGATCGGATACATGACAAGGTACCTAGATATTTTGTATTTCTTTGACTCATGGATTTTTTGGTAAGGGTAGTTGTATGATTCTAAGGGTAAAAAGGGGATGTGGGATAGAGGCATGTGAGGTTGTAAATGCACTAGTGGACTAGGTAATGGGTAGGAATTAAAATCACACACATCGATCCCATATACATTGTATCTAAATCTACATACATACATAATTATATTGTACTAACTAAACCCTCAAACTCTTACAACAATCGAGCTCCCACAAATCAACAAACCCCCAGTACATATATATATTGGATCCTGTATATTGTCCAGTGAATGTACATACCTATCTACATATAGTTATATGTATATTAACTTTGCTTTCTATAGTATGTATGTATTCCCTTTAGCAGAACTCACAATTCCTTCCCAACTGAGTCCCAATTGAACACCTCTTGCTTCATCCCCCCTCAAAATGCTGGTGTATCTTTTGCTACTTGTACTGGCGATGTTCATTCCAATTCTTTTCCTCTGTCCCCCTCTTCATACGAAAAACCAAACACCTACCCTACCATAACTCATAAAAACTAAGACAACGACAACAGCGCAAAAAATAATTGCATAATCTAAAATGGCAACAGCGCAATGCTGCTAAATTTGCCTTCAATAATATCCCTTTCAGCCTAACCCACAATTTCACCGCCTCCGTTTCGTCCCTTTTCCTACCAACCCAACCAAACCATTATCTGCTTTACACCTGATCACGGTGTGACCGGCAAGCACTTTTCAAGATACAAATTTGCTACAACTTTTAGCAATGAAATGTAAAGAATTTCTAAAAATCTGAGAAAGTTCATCGTTTAAATTAATTTATAATTTTTGTTATGAAGTTTAAGCAATTTTGTTTAAACAAATAAATATATTTCAAAAAGAATTTATGAAATATAGCAACATATTGAAAAGTGCTTTTGTCGACCCCTCTCTCATTTTCATATTTTTATTCAAAAAGCAAAAATTACTTTGAATCCAATCCAAGCAAAAATCACTTTGAATAAAGAATCCCCACCTGCTTACACACATATCAACACACGCATCCTTCATTATCCATTTAGATCACACTTCAGACTTCACGCCAAACCTGTTTGATTTATAACACGCCTCTATGCAGTTGACAATAAACTACACATTATTTATCCCTTATAGCTTGGGAGTCATTCTGATTGGCTATTCAATTCAGACGACAGAACTACCGCCATCTAAATGAGAAACTTGGAACTTTTTTCTGAGAATGTGACACATACAATACATGGTATTTTTCTTGAAAAATATATAAAATTTAAACTCAGTATTTTGCAACAAAATACATGTAAATACAGTAGACGCTCGATATAGTGAACTAATAAAAACCAGGCCTTTTCACTATATCGAAATTGTTCACTATTTCCAGCGGGAGTTTTTAAATGTTCAAATAAGCTAATTTGATATATATAAACAGATACCAACGTTTTGATTACAAAACACAAAATAAGAAAAAAAAAATGTATTAATCTTTAAAAATCTTTAAAAAACACTGAGATGAAGAAATTTTTTTTGAGGAACACAGAAATAAATATCATTTTTTTCCATAATTAAATTTTTAAAAAATAATTTGTCACCTTCATTAAGTGTCTTCTTCGCCATCGTCGAAGACTAACCGCCATCTGTAGGAGCTGACTACATCAGTCAACTTCATTTCGACACTCTAAACATCTCGTCAGAGGCAATAGACTGTTAAACTGTTTCGGTCACCATTTCGGCCTTTGCTTTCCCTGAAGGAGAAACTCTAACACTTTTTTTTGGTTCCAAGCAGTATGGTGGTTTGCTTCAATCAAGCTCTTCTGGTCAACACCAGCCTTTGTCTCGTGGACTGGGTTTCAAAGGAAATAAACGGGGGGCAGAGTGCTACGGTTACCCTCCATTCTTTTCTTCCAGTAGACAATCCATCCACTGACTTTTGGTCAAGCAGAAGAACAGATTGATTCAACCACCCATTTCTGCCATGTATCAGTCTCTCTCTCCTCAGTGGTGGACTGTCAGAGGCAATAGACAGGGGGTGGACTGCTACGGTTACCCTCCGACTATACCCGAAGACAAACCGCCACCAGGAGAGGCTAAATTCAAACATGTTTAACCAACTGAGTTGACTGTTTCAGCCATCACGGTAAGATGTACGGAGATACCTTTCTTTAAAAGAAATTCGTAGGTAGCAATAGAGTTCCCACCTGTAATGACAGGCCCATAATTTTTCTGGCCACTTCCTGTGTCCTGTTTTTGGGACAATCTAGGTGGCTAACCTAACCTTCATAACTAAAATATCAAAAAAAACACACACGCATTGCTAAACTGGAACATTTTTCTTTGACATTTGCGAAAAAAAAATCTGAGTTCACTATATCGAGATTTTCATAGTTCACTATGTAGAGTAGTCTGTGTAAAATTTTGGTGGTTCACTATATTGGATAGTTCACTATACCGAGCGTCTACTGTACATAATTTTGTTGTTTGTATCCGATAGCTGGTATGATACTTTATTGTTTTGAGTAAAAATTTAAATCAATATATACAAGAAAAACGTTCTCCATTATTTCAAAAAATTGTTTGTTTTCAAACACTTGTATTTTTAAAATCAGGATGAAATTTAAAGATTTATTTCGAACAGATTTGCGTTTTGCATATTACCTTTTAGATAAACTAGTTATCTCAGACTTTTTCGAACATTCTCATAGTCATTCGTTCTTAAAAAAAAAACGGTTTTATGCTAATTTTCGCAAACACAGCTGGGAATTCTTCCAATAAAAGAAAAACGAGATGTCGCTTTAAAAAACAGCTTCGAAGCTTTCAAAGGACATATTCTGTTATTTCCAATGCATCCAATATCATTTCAATCGCTTCAGTATTGACTTCTCTACGTTAGATACGAAATGCCATTTTTCGCACTTTTGCTCGATTTATGGGTATAGAGGCCTCTTAAGTTAAACGCCTGCATTCTGCCGTTTAAACTTTCGTTTGATAGCTGCTATTTCATACTAGTAGTGATGAGAGAGATAATAAAAGAGATAAATTGTATGGGTGCTACACTTCTTGAATTTATATGAGATAAAACTGGAGTTATGATTAGTTTCAGAATTACTGCGGTAAACCCACTGTTAAAAAATGTCATCAGAAAATTTCAATAGATTTCCAACCAATATACTTTTTAAGGAAAAACCCTTTTTTCATGTGAACATCAGGTAGATTTTAGCCCAAACATAATGTCGACAAGCGTAAATAGTACCTATTGAGGTTTTTTCATTACAAATTAATTAATTCAGTGTGTGGAAATGACGATTATTTTTTTGTAATGCTACTAGTTATTTCTTTAGATTTTGGCGAACAAAATATATCTATACCTACATACTCAAATCTTTCACCTTTTGTTTTGGCTGAAACAAGACACTACCTACTCTATGCTTTATACAATGCAATTTGTTTGTCCGATTTTGAACACACTTCTCGGAGTTCATACCATTTTTGTATACAGATCTATTACATTTTTGTATAACAGGAACAAGATAGCGCAGATTTTCGCAGAAACACCAGCAAAAAACTTTGCTCGTACCTATTACCGGACAATGACCCTAATTAGAGGCTCATAAAATCCTTTCAATTTTCATTATCATTACTGGCGCCGTGTGATCGGATGTGGTAAAAACCCAGCGAGTGACAAGAAGCAGTATACCTGTGATCGCATCCGTCCGAATGCCCACTACATTTCAACAACTAGCTACATATTATTATTATTGAAAAAAACAAAAATTAATTACATACTGCAATAATTAAATGGTGAAAGTAGATGACAGTTCAAACATGTGTCAAAAATAAATCAATTCACTTCGTTAATTCCGAAATACATAATGTAATAATATTGCACACATTGTAATTCGATTTATTTAAAATTTATTTTTAATGCGTCCGACGATTGTGGAAGCTCAAAAGGAAGTGCTAGCCATTTGCAAAATGGCCACCAACCTCTGTCATTTCTTAATAGTGAAGTTAGGTTACAATCATGAATGGTTGCGTTCAGGTGCAACAAAGTAAAAATGAGAAAATAACAAATAGGCCGATAGATGGCGTTGATAAATATGTTACAGCTCGGCCAATCTGACAGAATGATCGGCCTCGATCATTATTATGTTGTTTTATATAGGTAATATTAAACTTAAATTAAATCTTAAGTGTCTATGGCTTTTCTAAAAACTACTCTGATACGATTCTAAACAATTTCATCACTCAATTCTTTCCATTTGCGGATATGACAAGACTCTATTATCCCATCATAGGGTAGTTGCGTGACCTGACAATTTTCAATATCCCGGATGACATACCGGTCATTGGGAAGCTTTTTGTTAACTACGTATGGCCCTTTGAATTTTGGCATGAGTTTCTTATTACCGGGGGAAACATCAACGTTTTTTATGACAACGTAGTCGCCAGGCTCAAAGACTTTAGCTGGCTTATGTCAGTTCTCAAAGTGACGCTGGCTGTATCGCTGGGAGTCCGCTATGGCTTTAGACGCTTTCGACCTAATGGTGGGTAGGTCGCGCTTACAAGTGACCTGCTCGTCCAAATACTCTGTTAGCCAATCTACGATTGGGCCTCTTTGACAAACTCCGAACAATAGCGTTGATGGACTCATCCGCGTTGTGCTATGGATAGTATTGTTTATAGCGAACTCGACTTCAGAAAGTTTATTGGACCAATCGGAGTGTTCTATTGGTTCGCTCAATTTGCTTAACATTGGGGTCAGAACACGGTTGACTCGTTCCACTTGGCCATTTGCTTGTGGTGAACCTACTGCCACTTTCACATGAACAATGTTGTTGTGAAGAAGAAATTCACTGAATTCGAGTGATGTGAAACAGGTTCCCCTGTCAGAGATGATTCTTCTGGGCCTGCTGTAGCAGAGAAAGTATTTTTTGAGAGAGCAAATCACTTCCTTTGAACTAGTAGAATTTACTGGAAAGAGCTTGACAAATTTTGTGAAGGCGTCAATTACTACTAATAAATGCTTGCGTTTAGATTTGATTGATGGTAGTGGCCCTAAGTGATCGATATGGAGGGTGTCAAACGGGACCGGCTGTTTCGGAATACTGTAAATCGCTCTCTCATTCGATCTAGCTGGCGTGGAATACATAATGCATTTTAGGCAATTTCTCACAAACTTTTCAATTTTCTCTCGCATGTTAGGAAACCAATAACGGGACTTGATCTGATCGTAGCATTTAGTTGCTCCCAAGTGGCCAACTTTTCCATGCGTAAGCCTAATTACATTTGATTCCATTTCGGCGGGGACAAATAGACATAAGTTGTCGCCTCTACCTTTCCTGTACACTAGCCCACTTCTCAATTCGAATGCTCTCTTACTTCCACTCTCTAATTTCTCACGCAGGCCTAAAATAATGGGGTCTCTGCTTTGGGTGGCTTCTAACTGAAATTCGATGTCACCCTCGTTAATAGCACAGACAACCTCGCTGCGGCTGAGTGCATCGACGTGACACATACTAGACCCTCCGCGGTGCTGAATGGAGTAATCGAAATTCTGAAGTTCAAGGGCCCATCGCGCTATTCGTGGATTAAGATTTCTTTTATTCAAGGTCAACGTGAGAGAATTGCAGTCGGTAACTATTTTAAAGTTTATACCTTCTAGGTATACCCGGAATCGTCTGAGTGCATAGATAATAGCAAGTGTTTCTAGTTCGAAACTGTGATATCTTGTTTCGGGAGCAGTAGTACGTTTCGAAAAATAGAAGACTGGGTGAAATTTCCCGTCTGACTGTCGTTGTAGTAAGGTGGCACCGAATCCTGTTATGCTGGCATCGCAGTGAAGTTCGGTTTCTTTTAGTGGATCGTAAATAGCCAATACCGGCGGATTAGTCAGCAGCTGTTTTAATTTGTTATAAACGCGGAGACAATTCTCGTCAAATTCAAAATGGACATTCTTCTTAAGCAGGCTATACAATGGTTCGGCGACACGGGAGAATTGGGGAATGAACTTTCTAAAATATGCGCAAAGTCCTACAAAAGATTGTAGTTGTTTCATCGTCTTTGGTACGGGGTATCTCAATATGGAATCCTTATGAGATTCATTAGGTTGAATTCCCTTATCGCTGATATTGTATCCCAAATAATCTAATTGTGTGTGGCAAAGTTTACATTTTCCAAGCCTCAACTCAAGACCGTTCTTGGCAAGGCATTGGAAAACGTTTCTCAATACGCTTAGATGCTCTTCCACAGTACGCGCCGCTATAAGAATGTCGTCCATATAAATAACGATGAGTCCATGTTCAATAAAATCTTTGAATATGAACGAGATAAAGCGTTGGAACACAGATGGACTATTCTTTAAACCAAAAGGCATTCTGGTATATTCGAATTGTCCATTTGGGGTCACAAACGATGTGTATTTGATTGAATCCTCAGCTACTTTGACCTGATGGAATCCACTCTTCAAGTCCAATAAACTAAAATATTTTTTCTCTTTCAGATAGTCTAAGCAGTCTTCGATTAATGGCAATGGATAATTGTCCCTCAGAGTAATCTTATTTAAACTCCTATAGTCGATACACATTCGAGTCTCGCCAGACTTCTTCTTCACTAAAACGATCGGTGAAGCGTAAGGGGAGTCACTATGCCTAATAATCCCTTTATCAAGCAGGTTGGTTGTAATTCCCTGTACCTCTATCTTGTCTTTATACGACAGCCTTCTAGGGTGACTAAACACCGGAATGTTCGAAGTCAACCTGATGTTCATTGCAAACTGGTTGTTAGTGCTTATTGGGTAAGGATATTGAAGTAGGTAATCTGATATGATTCCCCTAATAGAGTCTCGAATATCTTGGCTTAACAGAGGGTTTATATCGGGCTCTTCTGACCGACCATGTGCCACTGCATCGGTATCTATACTGAAGAGATATGAAAAAGTGTCTGTTTCATGTTCATTCTTAAGGTTATTTGTCAATTCACTATCACAACAATTACTTAGCCAGGAGCAACGAATACCAGAACAATTGCAAGCTTCGGAAGTTTCAACACTATTAGCCATATTGGAGCAGACGTTGTTAGCGATACAACCACCGTCACCGGAAGAACGATCTGAACCTATTTCGTTTCCATTCGCATCATTCTTATTCAAGAAATTAACTTTCAAATCCACTTTGGGTTTATTTAATTTATTTAAAATCGTATCAGAAGAATAAGTATAATTTTGAACATTCTGATTGTCGATATTACAAAAAGTTGAAAAAATGTCAGAGTCTGATGATTTCATACATGTCTCTTGGGAATCTGATGTTTTTGTAGTGTCCATAACAAAATGAATGTTAAATATCTTGAGAAAATCACGTCCGAGTAAAATCGGTTTCGGAAGGAGATCAGGTTCAACTATAAACACGGAAATCTTTTTATTTTTATTATATAATGATATGAAGCAATCAACTTTACCGTATGTGTTGAGCCTGGTACCCTCGATACCGGAAAATGTTGACTGAAATCTGTTTCTATTATTGATATGGAATGGAACGATTGCTTTAGAGACGAAACTAGCTGGACTACCACTGTCAATTAATGAAATATAATTACAACAACGCGATCGACTCAGAATATTGTTTAGAAAAGCAATACTTACATTTTCAAAAGGCTTAAGTTGAATCTTAGATTCTACATCTACATCTACTTCGGCATCCTCCTTGCTGCTGCTGCTGATGACGTGTACTTTCATTGGGGTCTTGCATTCCTTTAACAGGTGTGAAGTACTTCCACATCGGAAGCATGAGCCAGGTGAACGCCGTTTTTGTGTACAATCTGCAGATAAGTGCCCATACTGAGAGCAATTAAAACACCGAATTCTGCCAGAAGTTTGTGCTGTGCTGGGGTTGGCAGATTGTTGTACGAATTCTTGTCGGTCCATTGAGCGCTTCTTTTCGTATCTTATTAGCAAATTCTTCAGCTGCTGAAGTGAATTTGCAGTGTATAGCATCGAGGTGTAAGCGGTCCTGTCGTGCATTCCTTCGATGATGAAACTTATAACTTCACTCTCTGCCACTTCACCTAGCGAAGCAATTTCTTGCATCGACAGCATATAAGAGATGATGTTTTCTCCCTTCTTCCTGTAACGCGCTTGTAGTTGTCGGTAGACGTCTGTGACAGATATGTTTCGCTCGAATTGCTTCAGCAGTCCCTCTTTTAGTTCCTCGTATGTTGACGCATTGGTTGTACGGAGGTAAACAGCAGCCGTCCCTTTTAGAAGCCGTCGCATGGACATGAACTTGAAGTGTTGAGTAGTTGTACTTGTCTGGAATACATTTTCCAAGTCTTTTACCCACTTCTCGATAGTATATGCGTCGTCGCCGGTGAATGGTTGAACAAGTCCTTCGATGTCGGTCATACTTAGCTTGTGGAACTGGTTAGAGATGTTTTGATCCTCGAGGGCCTGGAGTTCTCGGCGGAGAAGAAGGATCTTTCTCTTCTTCTCAAGCTGCGCAATTATGTCGTCGTCTGATGCGTCCGTGTGCGTAACAGCGGCAGACGAATGAGCAGCTGGAATGGTTTGTGGCGGCGGAGAGCGGTTCGACGAGTGTGCGACTGGTTGAATATCTTCTGTCAGAATGGTTTCGGGAATAGAGTCGCTGTTTTGGGCTGTACCATTGTCTGGGTGCGGAAGGTTGTTCTGAAGCGGAAGGATCTCTTGGAGCGGAAGATTCTCCTGAGGCGGAAGGTCATCAAGTGGCGCGTCTTCGGAATGGAGTAGGTTGCGGAGCTGTAGAGGTGTTGCAGTTGGAGGGAATTCCACTCCCAGCGCATCCAGCCGCCTTGTCAATTCAGCACGTGTTTGCACCATTTCTTTCCACGCAATTTCAAAAATAAAATTTATGTTTTTATTAGAATTAATTATCACTCGCGATTTTTATCTTAACTTTATGCGCGGTCACCCCACATCTGAGCTGTAATTCGATTTATTTAAAATTTATTTTTAATGCGTCCGACGATTGTGGAAGCTCAAAAGGAAGTGCTAGCCATTTGCAAAATGGCCACCAACCTCTGTCATTTCTTAATAGTGAAGTTAGGTTACAATCATGAATGGTTGCGTTCAGGTGCAACAAAGTAAAAATGAGAAAATAACAAATAGGCCGATAGATGGCGTTGATAAATATGTTACAACATTTTCTTTTATTTACAAATGGTAAAATAGATAAGAAGAAGGACAGAAGGACCCGAGCTGCCCGTGAGCTCTACGCGCAGAAAAGAAGAGACGAACACCGGCTTCTCAGGAGGAAAAAGAAAGAGCACGAGAAGCGCGCGATCGAGGAAATAGAGAGATGTTACAGCAGGAATGAGGTTCGGAAGTTTTATCAAAGGGTAAAAAGAACCTGCCAAGGCTACAGAGCCCGAACCGAAGCCTGCAAGGACGAACAAGAGAACATCATAGTAGAATCGCAGTCGGTGCTGAGGATATGGAAGAACTACTTCTGCAGACTGTTTAACGGCGATGACGAACTAAATACCGCTGTCAGGCAGAATGAACCATTCAACCTGGACGATGAAGACCAACAATTCCGTCCACCCGACCTGGACGAAGTGAAGATAGCCATATCTAAGGTTAAGTCCAACAAAGCCGCTGGAGAAGATGGCCTAACCGCCGAGCTATTCAAAGCGGCAGGCGATGACTTGGTTAGGAGTATGCACCAGCTCATCTGTAAAATATGGTCGGAGGAAAGTATGCCCGATGAATGGAACCTCAGCATTGTTTGCCCGATCCTCAAGAAAGGAGACCCTCTGAACTGCGCCAACTACAGAGGGATTAGTCTTCTTAACATCGCCTACAATATCCTATCTGCCGTGTTGTGTGAACGCCTGAAGCCTTTCGTCAACAACCTGATTGGTCCCTATCAGTGTGGCTTCAGGCCAGGAAAGTCTACCATCGACCAAATATTCACACTGCGGCAGATCTTGGAAAAAACCCAGGAAGTCCAAATCGATACCCACCATCTTTTCATCGATTTTAAAGCCGCCTATGACAGCATTTATAGAGACGAGCTATACAGAGCAATGTCTAGTTTTGGCATCCCTGCCAAACTCGTCCGTTTGTGCAGGATGACAATGGAGAACGCACGCTGCTCCATCAAGGTCGGTAAAGAACTCACCGAGACCTTCGATGTCAAAAAAGGATTTAGACAAGGCGATGCGCTGTCATGTGACTTCTTCAACATCGTTCTTGAAAGAATAGTGCAAAACTCAAACGCTAACACCAGAGGCACTATCTTTCAAAAGTCCGTCCGCCTATGCCGACGACATCGACATAATCGGCAGAACGCAGCGTGATGTCACTGGCGCGTTCGTGGGCATTGAGACGGAAGCGGCGAAAATGGGTTTGGCGGTCAATGAGGGCAAGACAAAGTATATGCTGTCATCAAGAAAGGACACCCAACACCGACGTCTTGGACAGAACGTCACTATAGACAGATATAACTTTTGTTGCTTCCCGATGACTTTGAGGAGGCGGCCAAATAAAAACACCTTTGCTTCTCAAAATAGTATGTGAAGGAGTTTTTATTTCCTAAATATAAAATAATTACATATACAAAGTGATTTAAAGAGATTTTTAAAAAAACTTACACTTTTGTGTGTTCCTCCTTTCAAGTGTCAATCGGAAATGCATTTTTTAAAGAACAAGATGGCTGTGCCAAGAGTTCAGTGGTGACTTTTGCACTGAACTATAATCTTTCAGTGACACTTGAAAAGAGTGCGTTCACACAGCAGTGTTTACAATTAGAAGTTATTAAGGCTCCGCAACATCCCGGACCCCGTGAATCTCGAACATACTAGATTCACCAACATCTAGTCTGGCTAGCACACACGCCGGTCTCTTGATGACACCTGATCCGATTCGAACTTCTGCTGATCTCACCTGAAGGTCTTTCCCTTGGAAGGTGTGTACTATTCGGCCCATCGGCCACTTAGATCGATGTACTGTACTATCGCATACGAGGACAACATCACCAACTGCGAGTGGTTTTACTGGTTGGTACCACTTCGTCCTTCGGCACAGGTCTGGAAGGTACTCGGCTATCCACTTTTTCCAGAAACGTTGTTGTATTTGCTGGACCTTTCGCCACTGCTTTCTGGTCGCACGTAGTTCCTCTTGGTGTGGGTGAGGCGTCTGCTCCGAGTTGGCTGTACCTAAGAGAAAATGATTGGGAGTTAAGGGCTCACTTGCGTGAGTATCTAGTGGAATGTGGGTTAGTGGGCGTGAATTGACTACGTTTTCGGCTTCGCACATGAGACTGTACAGGCTGTGCTCTTGAAGACACTCGTTGTGCACCGCGTATCCCATGGCCCTTTTGACACTACGTACCAGACGTTCCCAGCAGCCTCCTGCATGTGGGTTAAGGGGACAGTTGAAGACCCATTCGATGCCTCTATTCGCAAGAACCTCCGCAACTCGTCCACTTTCAAACTCGATCTTCTGCCTCTTCAGTTCGCGGTCGGCTCCGACAAAGTTTGTACCGTTATCAGAGCGGATACGTACTGGAGTCCCTCTTCTATTTATGAAGTTTCGAATACACATCAGACACGTATCCGTTGAGAGATCTCTTGCAATTTCCAAATGGACTGCTCGCGTTGTCAAACACGTGAAGAGTGCAATCCATCGCTTTTCGGTACGCCGTCCAATCGCGATCAAAAATGGTCCCATATAGTCCAGACCGACGTAAGTAAACGGTCTCACGTACGGAGTAAGTCTATCTTTGGGTAACTGTCCCATCTGTGGAACAGCCGGCGACGCCTTTTCAATTTTGCATTTCTGACATCTTTTAGCTGCAAGTCGTACCGCTGTCCTGATGTGTGGGATCCAATATTTCCGACGTATCTCAGCAATGATTGTTTCTTGATTTTGATGCTTCCAGTTGCAGTGATAGAGGTCCACTATGAGATTCGTGACATGGTGGTCTTTTGGAAGTATGATGGGTCTTCTAGTTTTATCCGGGACTGCTATCGCTCTACTGATACGGCCATCCATACGTATTACCCCAGCTTGATCAATGCATGGCGTAAGCTTCCATAAACGACTGCCACTCTGTAGACGGTCGTTCCTTTTCAGGCATTGGTATTCCTCCGCATAAACCTCCATCTGAGCATGACGTACAATCGCTAGCTCGGCTCTTTTCAATTCATTCACTGTTAACCACTCATGCCTTCTCTTGGTTTTGTTCTTCCTCGCTAAACAATTATTACGGAAACGCAATATCAATGCCACGACCCTCTTCAGTCTGGTAAAACTGGAAAACTCATTGAAGAAATTGCCGCTAACGTGAGCGTGAAGGAAAAATAATTTTGGGCGGAGCTCCTCGTCTGTATCTCCACAAAGTTTCATTTTTGGCCAGCTGGCCTCATCTTCCAGGAGAAATTTCGGGCCACTTACCCAAAATGACTCACGCTTTTTGTCCCTTAAGCGCGTTCCGAAGTCGGCTGGATTAAGAGCACTTGGCAACCAGCGCCAGTCTGACACCATCGTGCTTTCCAAAATTTCGTTGACGCGATGAGCGACGTACGGTTTATAACGTCTGTGATCTGATTTTATCCAAGACAAGACCGTCTTCGAGTCGCTCCACATTATTACTCGTACTGGCTTTACGTCATGGCTGGATAATATCAACTTGCGAATTCTTGCACCCAATACGGCTGACTGGAGCTCAAGACGTGGTATCGAAGTTAGTCTTAGTGGGGCGCATTTGGTTTTTCCAATTACGAACGCCATGCACGCCTGTGTTTCCGCTGATCCCGACATCCTCCAATACGCCACTGTAGCATACGCCATTTCGCTTGCATCGGTAAAAACGTGCAACTCCAGTGGCATCACCGAGAACGTAGCATTATAACATCGGGGTATGCTCACCTTTTTTACTTCCTGGAGCATGTCAAGCCACTTTTTCCAAGTCCCAGTAGCTTCTTCTGGTATGGCCTCGTCCCATTCAATCTGCTTCCGCCATGTAAGCTGCAACAACAGTTTCGCCATTAAAGTGTATTCAGCAGCTATCCCAAATGGGTCAAATACTGACATCATTATCCTTAGCACTACACGTTTGGTGGGCTTTCTGACTCCTTCCAGCAAAACAGGATCCACCCTTCCGAAAGCCAATACAAATTTCAGTCGATCTTCCTTGGTATCCCAATGCATGCCAAGCACTTTCTGGTTGCATTCAATATCGCCTTTATCCAGACTCAAGACAGATGGTTGCGTTGCTGTTTCGTTGAACTTCTGATTAACCAGCACCGAGTTGGAAACAAACCTCTTCATCTCAAAGCCGCCTTGAGCGTGGATCCAAATGATTTGCTGGGCTACTCGAATGGCTTCGCTTTCACTGGAGAAACAATGTACGTAATCATCGACATAATGATTATTTACTATCGCGGCCACAGCTTCTGGATACTCCATTCGAAAGTCGTTCGCATTTAGATTTTTCACATACTGCGCTGAGCAAGGTGAGCATTTTGCTCCGAACGTCATCACTTCCATCGCATATTCTTCTATCGGTCCACGAGTATCGGTTCTCCATAAAAATCTTTGCGACGCTTGATCATCCTTTCGAATCTTGACTTGATGGAACATCTGAACGATATCTGCGCAAATCGCTACAGGCTTCTGCCGAAACTTCATTAAAACTGTCGTCAATGGTTCGCATAGATCTGGGCCACTAAGTAGTGCCGAGTTCAACGAAGTACCACCTACCTCCGCTGCAGCATCAAACACTAGCCTCAATTTTCCTGGCTTGTTTGGATTATACACGCCGAAGTGTGGCAAATACCAGATTTTACCGAAATTTGACGTTTGTTCTTCTTCACTTAATTTTCTAGCGAAACCCTTGCGCTGATAATCATCCATTGTACGTATGTATTCCTGTCGAAAATCTGGGTCACGTTGAAACCTTTTCTCCAGACAGAGCAATCTTTTTTTTGCCATTTCCCTGCTCTCTGGAAGTACCACGTCATCATACTTCCAAAGCAATCCTGTTTCAAAGCAAGTCTCCATGCGCACTGTAGTCTCTTCCAGCAAACATTTCGCTCTAACCAGCTCCTGTGATTCAATTTCCTTCTCCACGATGTATACCCCTAAGCTTTCATCGGTAATGTAGTTTCTCACTAGTTGCTCTAAGTCTTCTTCTTCTTCCTTTTCGCTGCCAGCTTTAGCCAACAATGCATAATTTCGTCCATTCGTGACACGACCGTTGCCAGATCCGTAGACCACCCATCCCAGCTTTGTCAAAATAACAGCCGGTCCTTTCCATCCATCTGCAGCTATCTTTCTAGCAACTCCCAAATGCGCATAATCCAACCCAATTAACAGTTCCGGAGTGGCATCAGTGTAACTAAGCGCCGAGAGCTTTTTCATATGGCGGTACCTCATCTGAAGTTCATTCATGTCTAACGAATGAGTAGGCAGACGAAGATCTCTTACGGTCCTAATACCCTTGAATTGAAACTTCCTTGCATTCTGTCCAACTCCAGATATTATCATGTCGACACGACTCGATTGCTCAGTCACTGTTTTGTCCCCGAACCACTGCAATTTCAAATTCTCCTTATGGCCTGACAAGCCGAGGCGGTCTGCTAAGTTCTTGTTCATCAGTGAAACGGATGATCCCTCATCTAAAAGCGCAAAGCAAGTAACCTCCCTACCATTAGCAAATAACTTCACCGGTAAAGTTTTGAAAAGAAGACCTGTTGACTTAGGGCGAACAACCGTATTTGTGAAAACGTGTCGTTGCTGCTGAGGCGCATCCTGGCCGTCGTCGGGTTCGGCGGTATTTTCAACGTAATGTAAAAGTGCATGAATCTTCCTTGTACAATTCCTTTCATTGCACTTGTGGCGCTGTTTACAGCTGCTACTCCGATGTCTACCAACCAAACAGTTGAAGCATAACCTTTTTTGACGCACAAAACGCGACCGTTGTCCAACGTCCATATCTATGAATTTAAACACTGCGATATATCATGCTCATCAGAGCAGACCATGCAACACTGACCCTCTTCATTCCCATCTACCACGTCTGCATGAAAAAATCTCGAGCGACTCAAATTCCTGGTGTCTGTATGTTTCGGTTGTTCGTTGTAATTAACGCAAATCGTATTTACTACACTGGACAATTCCTGCAACCACTCACTGAAATGCTTAACTGTTGGTTCATTGCTAACTGTTTTCGCATGTCGCACCTAGTCTATTTGCCTTTGTGCTGGCAGCTTTCGCACTAGCTCGTTCATAAGTGTCGGATTGGACAGATGTTGCTTACAACCTGCTGCTTCCAAGAATGAAGCCAAGTTTTGCACCTTGGTGGCGAATGGAACGATCTGCTCGATACGATTCTCGGAGATAGGAGCAACACATCTGACTTTTGCTACCTGACTGATCACTAGCTGATCTGGCCTGCCGAATTTTTCCTCAAGAGACTTCATCACCTGTTTGACGTTGCTGCTGTGAATTAACATACAATCAACGGCCTCATATGCTTTACCTTTCAGAGCCTTTTGTAGGCGCAGCATGTTTTGACGGTCGTCGTATTGGTACTCCCTGGTTGTCATTGAAAACGCTTCTTTAAACATGGGCCAAACCTCTGGTGTCCCATCAAAATCGGGGAGATCATACAGCTTCCTTGCATGCTCTGCACGAGGTGTTGACAATGTGCGGCTTAACTCGCTTAAAGCTGCTGCTAATGTGACGTTTGTGTCGCTGGAGTTTACATAACCTGAAGATGTTGAAGGCTGTTCTGACAGACGATGACCTTTTTCTACCTCAGCTCGCAAATTCTGAATCTCCTGCATCATTTCACCTAACCTCAACTCAATCGATGAACCTTGAGCACATTGTTCTTGCCTCATCTCTAAATCGCGAATCGTTTCATTCAGATTTCCGTTATCTTGACTATCGCTATCCGTCTCATCGCCGTTATGTGTAGCTGATCTAGTTTTTGGTGGCATGGCGCGAAGATTACCCAATTTTGTGATTTGCATAATACTTCGTCAAGTCTAACCACACCAACACCACACCCAATACCACAAGAACCAAAAACCCCAATCAAATCTCAAAGGCACTCACCTGTTAGTTTCTCTGAGTACCACACAATTGACTCAGTAACGTAGACTAGATAGATCCTCTAGAAGCAGTGAAATCCCTCTGATGCAGTGTAATGCTGATGAAAATGTTCACTCCAGTAACTTCACACGTCCTCGTATTACTCTAGTGATGTAGGCGAAAAAATCTTCAGCGTAGCTCCGCAAACCGTGGTGCCACAGACACAGTTCTTTTGCTGGCGATCGAACACTTTTCGGAAAGGCGTTCTTGTTCAGTGTCGCTTCCAAAATGTTGTTGTGTTGTAATTATTTAGTGGTAGCCTGGAGCTCTTCCGCGGTTCCACTCACTTTTCCTTGCTATATGTAGCAGCCACGGGTAAAAGTGAAATAAAAATTTGTTGCTTCCCGATGACTTTGAGGAGGCGGCCAAATAAAAACACCTTTGCTTCTCAAAATAGTATGTGAAGGAGTTTTTATTTCCTAAATATAAAATAATTACATATACAAAGTGATTTAAAGAGATTTTTAAAAAAAACTTACACTTTTGTGTGTTCCTCCTTTCAAGTGTCAATCGGAAATGCATTTTTTAAAGAACAAGATGGCTGTGCCAAGAGTTCAGTGGTGACTTTTGCACTGAACTATAATCTTTCAGTGACACTTGAAAAGAGTGCGTTCACACAGCAGTGTTTACAATTAGAAGTTATTAAGGCTCCGCAACAACTTTGAAGTGGTAAAGGACTTTGTCTACCTAGGCTCCGCTATGAACTCAGACAATGACTCCAGCGCTGAGATTAAACGAAGAATAACTCTTGCCAATCGCTGTTTCTTTGGGCTAAGAAAGCAATTGAGTAGCAAAGCCCTCTCTCGAACAACTAAAGTGACCCTTTATAAGACCCTAATCATCCCTGTCCTACTATATGGTGCAGAGGCATGGACTCTATCAAAAGTGGATGAGGCTACTCGTGGCTGCTTCGAGAGGAAAATTCTTCGAGTAATTTTCGGTCCCGTCTGCATAGACGGTGAATGGAGGAGGAGATACAACGACGGATCTGTACGGGCTGTACAGCGACATCGACCTAGCCAGAAGAGTGAAGGTCCAACGACTGCGGTGGCTGGGTCATGTAGAGCGAATGGACGTGAATGCTCCGGCCCGGAAGATCTTCGAATCCACACTCGAGGGACGGCGCAGTAGAGGAAGACCGCGACTCAGGTGGCGCACGCAAGAGGAAGGGGACCTCAACCAACTTAGCGTGCGAAACTGGAGACAGCTGGCCAAAGATCGTGCTGGCTGGAGAAGCTTGTTGGTTGAGGCCCAGGTCCACCCCGGACTGTAGCGCCACCTTAAGTAAGTAAGTAAAATAGATAAATTTGAGAAAAGCAATAACCATTTATTTGATCAAAAGTGCGCTGGTAGAAAAATATCCCCTTAAGGGAAATTGTTCTGCGGTTCCACAACTGCGTTTAGTTAACTGGCAGATTATTTTAAACTGTGAAACTGAACGAGTTAAACCAAAAGTTTAAACTCTCGGTCAGGTTTAGTTAAACTTCAGTTTAAACTCTGACTGTGCAACTGGCCATAAAAGAATTAACCTATAGTGTTAGTAAGTTTCAATGATATTAAAGCATAGACGTGTATCATTTTAAACAATACAATAGAAAGTTTAGTTTTAAAATTTAAATGTTAAATAAAGTTTCGACAAACAGTTGTCTGTGGTTCTAGAAACTCTTCCAAGAGGGGGGGGGGAATGTTGTGCCCCAGTTTTGGCACCAGCGCATGTCTTCGTTGGTTCAACCTCGTTGCACTATGTTGAAACGATATTGCTGTGCACTAATATCCGCTTAGGGATCATGACGTAATCTCGAATGACAAAAATCTCGAAAAGTTTTTTTTTTAATCTCGAAAGCATAAATCTCGAATGTACAAAAATCTCGAAAGACTATATCTCGAAAAAATCTCGAAAACAAAAAGTAAATTCGAGTTTTTGTTTTGCACCCATCCCACAGCCAAACAGTAAACCCAAGCAGGGCGGTTGCAGGGGGGCAACATGCCCCCCAATACGCATCTCACTTTTTAACACCATTTTTAATGTTAATTCGAAATTTTTTAAATTCGAGATTTTTTTTCGAGATATCGTGGTAAACCCATCCGCTTAACCACAAGCCAATGCACTGGCAATGTTATTGCTCGCTGCAATAACATTGTTTCGCTTACGCAGCAATATCGTTTCATTTTTGCAATGGCAGGTCAACCAACGGAGAATCGCTGATCTGGCTTTCCGACCGTCCATCCTACCGGCTGCGCTGAATGTTATCAACCTATCAAATTCCATCATTTATTACAAAATTTGTATGTAATATGTAGGTATGTATTGAATTGAATAACTTAAAGAAGCTGATATCATTCGTACTTGTAGTCTTGCAATACCCGTTAGTAGCTAATGCGTTTAACGAAAGAGTTTTCAGTTTATTGAACGACCTCTATACTAAGGAAAGGAACCGAATGGCATTTGACTGAATAAAGGCCGAGTTATTAATTCGGTTGAATTTTGACGAAAGCTGTCCAAGTTTTAAGTCATTTTTAAATACGCCTGAAGGGCCTAAACTTGTAAATTCGGTAAAAGCAAACACTAAATATACATATGTGGCAATAATCATCAATAAGCACGATAAGTAATTTATTGTATATGCTGTAGTCAAAGGCCGAAGCTCAGGCGCTCCTATGTTTGACTAAAAATACTTCAGTCAAAGATCGTAATTGGAGGGTTTTGTTTCGGACTTTGACTTATGTATTTTTAGACCCTTAGGAGCGACTGAACTTCGATGTTTGACTGTAACATAATATGAAAATCGAAATATGTAGCTGAAGAAAAATGTGATTGAAAACTTTTTTTCTTTATTGCTTTCATTTATAAACACTTCACTG
This sequence comes from Cheilosia scutellata, assembly GCA_955612985.1. NCBI lineage: Eukaryota > Metazoa > Arthropoda > Insecta > Diptera > Syrphidae > Cheilosia > Cheilosia scutellata. The sequence continues at coordinate 22,306,079 of OY015314.1, read as the reverse complement.
CAAATCGTAAACAAATTCCGCAACCAATTCCTGTCGGAGCATATCGGAAGAAAATTCGTATGAAACTATCAAAAATATCAGTAAAAACGCACTTGATCGCACTGAAACGCAAAACGCCAGTGTGCGTTACATATTTGGCGGCACAAAGTTCCGAAAAGCTGTTCCGACGTTACCTCGAAGCAAAAACCTCCGATTCGTATGAAATCGGAGAAATTTCCGTTCCGACGGATACCTCGCTAGGGCCATTTATGCAGCCGGATAAATATGAGAATGCTCATCCGGGATCACAAGTTTTTAAAAAAATCCCATCAGAAAAACAAATAATGAAATTCATATAATTAGGACGTAAGTAATTAAAATACTAACTGGCCAGCTTATTATGCCCTATGATATCGCAGGTATTAAGATATAAGCTATACTGAGCAATGACTGAATTTTACTTCATCGCCAAGTAGATACCTATATACCTACCTACATAAGAACACTTTTTTTTTTAGATATCAATTATTGGAAAACTAGATTTGTCAAAAAATGTTTCTTTTGCCCCTATTATGTAAGACAACTACAACTAAAGTGCCTTTGGAATTTCGCTAAAAATTTTGAATCCCAAAAGAGCTTATAGCAAGGTATTCTTGAAAATAACAATTCGTTTCCTAATCTACCTTATATATTGCTCTGTAATAAATTTTGGGCCAATATCCATTTTTGCGGCTCCAAAGAATCGGGGTGATATATGGATGGAAATCAAAGGTCTACTGATAATTTAAGAACACTTTGGTAAAAAGTCGCTTTTTTAGGAATTCAAAGACATTTCTGTAAACATATAATTTATTTTCAAGGACCTCTTGATATAGCAATACTTTTTTTTTTCTTTGAAGGACTTCTAGTGAGCGATGTACATTATAATTTATTTTTTTTTGCTAAAAGGATCTCAGCGTAAAATGCATAAATCCCAAAATCTTCCGCTATTTCTAAAAGCATTTTCGAAATATGTCCCTTTTCAAAATGTTAAGAACCTTCTGGTAAAAATCAAATTTCAACAACATCTGGCCAAAACAACCTACAAAATAAACGTTTTTAAGGAGAATTTAAAGAGATGCACTTTTTGGGGATTTCAAGGAACTTCAACTTCAACTTGTATACAGTTTCAATTACATCTTCATAAAACATCCTTACAGCCTTATCATCGGTTTTTTTTTTTTGATTTTGTTTAAGAAAATTATTTTATACTTTTAACAATAAATTAACGATTATCAAGAATCTTAAAGCGAAGTAAAGTTACTAATATAAAAATCTAGTCGACACAAACATTTCAAGGCTATTAGTAGTATGTATTATCGATCGTTTTTGAGCTTCAATCTAATTTTTGGTAAATCGTTTACCTAGTCTAATAACGACTTTGAGATTTCATCAATGTGCCTAGATTACGACAACACATTGCAATAATTTTATAGTTGGTATATAATTTTTATATCGGGGGAAGAACAAAATTATGCACCTGTTTATCTTTAACAGTAGAAGCTGCTAAATAAATAGTATATCCATTGCATCAACAGGAAACGTATATTTCGCTTTATGTAGATATTTATAAATTGTACAATGATAATGTATAGCTACGTACATACAGTTTCGGTATACTGATAATCATTCTCAATGTTCACTTTAAAGTTTTTGTATCTAGTATAAATATATAAACATAGGTAGCTACTTTCCGATTATTAATATGTAATTAAAACGTATCAAAATACAATTATTCGTCATTGAATTCAGTAATTTTGAATAGGTACATAATAGGTAATTCCTCAGTGGGTATAGAATTTAGAAGTTTAGTAATGATTACGTCTAGTGCATCGCTGTTTTTGATAGATAAATAGTTACCTCCAATCAGTTCTAAACCACTAAAATATTTAGATAACATGAATCTGTAACGAAATACTTTTAGGTATGAATAAGAGTATTTGAATTGATAAGGAAACCTCATCTCTTATATACGAAATTAAAAATCGTCACCATGTTGACTTCGATCCTAGGGTTTCCGGTTAAATAGAAAATCGGATTGTTGTCGAAGCAGCTAGAAATGAAAAAGCGAAGAACTAATTTTCTAAATTTTGTTGCAATTTCCAAACAAAACATAAGATTTATTATAATTAATCTATAAATCAATATTCGAACTCACTGCTACAAGGAAATAAATAAATATCTTAAGCAACCAGACTATTGCTTATTTTTCATTTCACATCCTGAAATCGATACTCAAAGCAACCCACAAAATAAAATTCCATCAACCCTACACACATAAAACAGTCTACAGTCTCGTTTTTCTATGAAGAGCGCCAGGCAGTGGTCGTGGTGTTCGCCATCGCCACCAGTGTTGATTCGACGAGATACCAACAAAACGGCGTCGGTTCATAGTTTAGTAAACGGCCATGGCATAACAACATAAAGAAGCCCCAGTCAAAGTGTGTGTGTCATCCGCGGTGGTAGTTCTCAGTGTGATTCTCACGTGAATGAGACGATTTAAGTTTAATAAGTCGGATGTTTTCGTGTCTATAATCTTCGAAAAAAAAACAAACATTAAAACAAGCAACAAGGTTTTGAAATACATACTCACAAAACCTATTAATTAGTTGGCTAAAATATGGTTGAAATAAATTTATCTGAATACAACCTGCCCAGTTTGTGCAGGCTCTGCCTGAAAAATGACGACTTCGTAGTCGATATATTTAATCATTTGGATTCAGATTCAGAAGAACCATTGCCAAATAGAATTTCTGATCTATATCAAGTTAAGGTAAGTTTTTAAATGCAAGTGAAAATAGATTATGTATAATGAAATAATGCATAAATGCATACTTTATAAACGTGATTGAAAAATAATTCGCGCCATATTTGTTTTGCAAGCATGCGCATTGCGCACAAATGACAGACGGCACATTTATTTATTGACTTTTCGAGTCTCGATGGTAGTACAGTAGAGCCCGTAGAAAATCACATCGCTAATGTGGTTTTTCGGGTAGGTACCTAAACTTGTGTCCTTAATATGATGTGTGTTTTAGTGAACATCTATATATGTATACAGGGTGTCCCAGTTAAGAAGGACAATCCTTTAAGGGAAGATTCCTGAAGTTATGCCGAACAAAAAATTGTATTGCAGAGGGGGGTCTATTTTCATCCTATTTCCCGTTATAGCCCATCAAAGTAGGTGGCCTCTAATTTGGAGGTGTTACGACTAAAAATGCTATAACTTCTAAACTATTATAGCTACAAAAATAGTTTTGTACATTTTGAAAAGACAATTTAGTAGCGCATACAAGTCTTAAGCACTTCGGCTACATCTGGGCAGCTACAAAAAAGTTATGGCTCCTTAAACTCAAAATTTTGTAAATTTTTGTTACAATTTTTTACTTAAAATGTCTTTTTTCTCAAAATTTTGACTTTATAAATTTTCATTTTTTTTATGAAATTTTTATCCTTGAGAAATTTCCTAAAAATTATGCTAAGATACTTTTTTTACGTACGATCAACAGAAGTTAAAGTAAAAGCCACTTTTTGTCAGACAAAAATGGTAAAAAAGACTAGATCTGAGCTAACCATGGGTTTTTTCTTCTGGGGTACTTGCTATCAAAGAAAAAGAGAAATATCCAGTCTTTTTTACCATTTTTTTCTGAAAAAAAGTGGCTTTTACTATAACTTCGGTTGATCGTACGTAAAAAAGTTGCTTAACATAGTTTTTAGGAAATTTCTCAAGGATAAAAAATTAAAATTTATAAAGTCAAAATTTTGAGAAAAAGGCATTTTAAGTAAAAAATTGTAACAAAAATTTTCAAAATTTGCCATAAAATTTTTTGTTCGGCATTACTCCAGGAATCACCCCTTAAAGGATTATACTTCTTAACTGGGACACCCTGTATACCTACCTACATACATAAAACTGAGAAGTAGGTAGGTATAATGTAAATTATCAGCTGTCAGATTCTCTATGTAATTATATGTACATAATCCGTTAACGTACATATTTTTCTCTACGCCAAGCCGTCAATCGACTGCATATAGTTTTCATTCTTATAGCCTCTCACTATAAATCTCATAAAATCGTTCTCCGGGGCATAATGGCGTTCTTATCTCATGCACACAACATTTCTACCAAATGCTTAATTTTATAGGAAATGCTGGTATACTTTTAGGCTTATTGTCATTTCGCATTGAATTACCTAGATCACAAACAAGAGAAACATACAGATGCAGAATATGGTGCACATCCAACCGCTCCCTCCCTACAACAAAAACCAGTTTAACGTTCATGAAAAAATATGAAACCAGCATATCTACACCATACAATACATGGTATGAAATCCCTGCAATCGTGAAGCAAGAAGCAAGCAAGTCAATGAGTTGGTGTACCTACCTACCTACCTATTTTGCGTTCCTTTTCTTTCTCAATTTTCTTTTTGTCTGTTTACCTTGTGTGCTAAGGTTATTGTTGTTGTACTCTCTGGGTTTAGAGAGATCCCAGCTCATGTGATCTTTCGAGAAACACAAGCGTTGCTACTTCCATGCGTCATTAATTGGTGGTTTTTTCTTAAGTTTCAGGTGCCTTAAGTGTTTAGCACGGCCAATTGTGCAGGTAACAGTGGATAAGCTGGCCTTAACTTTCGATTTCTCCTCAATTTTAGCTGCCGATAAAGCTGAATTTGAGGCTATTCTAAGGATACTTCGCGTTTCGCGAAGTGTTAAGGCAGAAGAAGTGGTTCCTTTATAATTTTTTGCGTAATACGAAGGGTAAAATGTACCGTTTAAACCGAAAAATAACTATTCACTTCTAAAAAAAACCCTTGATTTGCTCACTGCTTCTAATCTAATGACTCGATTTATTTCCGCATATTCCTTACTCAATTTACAATTTGTCTTCAAAGTTCCGTTAACTAAATCTCTCCTATATACAAATTTTACATTTTGTTGTTAACAAAATAGTCTCTCATTTACCATAGTCGTTTTTTTCAAATTCATCATGTAACGGGAGAAATATCGATTTTACTTTTCGAAAATGCCTGCTTCTAATCTTATGACTTGCAGTGTATATTTTTGTTCGAATCATACACCACTCATTGACTTCCTTCACATTGCAGGCGTTTCATACCAGTTTCATAAACAGGCAAATTTTAACAATTAACAATATTTTCTGTACCACCAAAACATAAGTTAACTATCGTCTTAACACTTGTTAACACAATTTCTAACAAATGGGAAATTTGATGAATTCTCGGTTTCTGTACCACAAAACAGCAATTGTTAAAATTGTCTGTTAAATTGTTGCGAAATTCTAACTGATGAATAGAAAATTGTTAGCTCGTAACAAGTTATATTTCTTGATTTGCTTTTCGAGATTTTTAAGTGTTTTTTTTTTATTTTCTATTCAATTCGAATCATGATTATAAACTTTTTAATGTTTGTTTTGCTTTTATAAGACAAAAATCCCAAAGCCAAAGTTTACAAACTGCAATTTCCAACAGCAAAACTCCAAGGCTGATCAAGTAGCGAAACAGGCGACTATAGTAATTATTTTATTAAACAGTAGGTACCTAAGTGGCCCGCTTCATGTGATTAAGGGATTTAAACTCTCTTATCGCAAGTCGCAGGTCCTGCTCATACAACTTCGTTGCTCCCCTCGGGATATCTATGTGCTTTTCGTCCGGCAGGCGTATTTGACAACAGTTTTTTTTTTTAGATTTTTTGTCTTTAGGTTGTCGTTTGCTTTAATTTTCAGACTATGAATATTTCACTATTCTAGAGAATTCCTCATTCTAATCGTGCATATAATCTGTATTCTGCTTTGAACTATATGTATATTAGTCTAAACTAAACTACTCTCCCCACTCTTTGAATCACCATTTAGTTTTGCAAAATTCTACAACAAGTGTTAAGGGAAATTTTCCTTGTTAACTATCATACCTAATAATTTGGTGGTACAGAAACTAACTTCGCCTGTTTGTTACAGTCGAATTACAAAATCAAAATGTTTGTACTTACCCGCAGCCACATATGGTAACACAAAACTATTGTTTGTGTGCTCCCGTGGATGGAAAGCGAAACAAATAACACACTTCCACTCGCCCTCGCCTATATGCACCCATGGTCAGTCAGCTGTTCAGTTACGCTGATAATTCCATCTTCGTCCATTCTTACCAGTCCTAATATATTATGTTCCACCTGTAAACAAGAAAAAGTAGTACCTGTAAAAATATAAAAAAATTAGCAAAAACATTAAAGAATACACATAATAATGTACATACATACTTACCCCCATAGCGCAGCAAATATTATGCCGGCACACGGTGCATACAAATGTATGCATTTTCCGATGAAAATGCACAATAAGCATTATACCCAATTCACAACGGCGCTTTGCCGCTTGCGTGCGTTGACAGGCGTTTTAGAAACTTTACCGTACTTTATGTCAACGCGCGCAAGCCGCACTTTTCCAAAACTAAATGGCGCTTCAGAGCGTTGGGGCGTTGAGAGATTAGAGTAGGAGAGATTGAAAGTTCTGTTTGGTTTATGTTGCGTACGTAAGTTATGTACGAATTCAGAGCAGAATGCAACTACTCCTTTTTGCTTATAATTAGTTGCGTTTTTATGAAACCTCCCCAGCCAGTGGTTGCCAGTAGTTGACAGTTGGGGCACATTTCACATGCTAATTAAAACAACAACCTGCTGGCAACAACTCTTTATTTCCTCCCCAGTTGGAGAGCGGCTGGCTGGCAGCTGGCTAAATTCAATTTACAATGAACAAACAGGTGGCGCTGAAAGCAACAAGTGGCTTAGAATTTCCATACAATTTGCTTAAATCATATGGCGTTCTTATCTCATGCACACAACATTCCAGAGAAAAATGTCAGAATGTAGCAAATATTTCTACCAAATGCATAATTTTATACTAAAACTCGGCTGGCTGGCTTCATCTTGCTGGCAATTGTCCAAATGAACGGCTGGCTGGCGAGGTTTCATAAAAACGCACCTATTATTGTTATTTTAATGCACGAATTAAGAGGAAATTTGTTCAAAATAGTAAAAAAAAATGCATAAATAAATATCAATAAAATGTATTTTCACTTTTATTGTCGTGGAATATTTTTGTGGAAGAATTGCCTGTGCATTCAATGTACAGAGGTGCATGCCTTCACATGAAAGGCGTTTCAGGCGAGACAGGTAGATTTTTAGTTTAGTTGAGAAAATATGGGTAAATCACATCCCTTCCCTTCAAATTGTAAATTGATTACTTCGTGGAATACTTCTTGTAAAACGATTTAAGTGAGCAATATTACCAAATGGACAGCATTTATCTGAGCTGTGGAAAGAAGTTCAGTCACTTAAATAGAGAAGTGCAATTTTGTAAAAAACTTGGTTTGGCTATTTAAAAAAAACCCCTATTAATAAATTATCAAATATGGATACCGACGATTTACTTGATTTTTCAATTTATATTTATATTTTATTTCAATTATATGTATACATCTGGTGGTATGCTGGACATTCGGGCGATTGCGATCGCAGGTACTGCTTCTCGTCGCTCGCTGGGTTTTTACCACATCCGGTCACCCATCGGACAATGCATATTGAAAGGATTTTATGACCTAATTAGGGTAATTTCTTCTTAGGGTAAGATCTTCGCTGTCTTGTCCAGACATTTTTTTATGTTCTTATGTATGTACGGACTTCAAACCCTACCAGCCGATTGAGTTCAAATTTACAGGGAATCTTCGATATCTATTGGCCAGAGAATTCCCGTGAAGTTGGGTCAAAGTCGGACTAAGGTGCGCATATTCATGTGCATTGTCCCGATGGACAATACAAAATATATCTAAGCAATGCAATTCATTGGCACGAGCAAACCTGGGCGGGTAAACCAAGTAATAAAATAATACCTATCATTTGCACATCGCGGGAAATTAGATTTACCCTCAACTAGAAAAAGAAACTATAAATATTCTAAACAAAAATGTTTATCTCGTTAATAAATTGTATGAAGAATAGAGTAGTTTCAGACAAAAGCGTGTACATAACATTTGAGCACATATTTTTTTATCAACAATCCAAAGAAATCACTAGTAGCATTACAACAAAAATAATATTCGTCATTTCCACACAGTAAAATAATTAATTTGTATTGAAAATACCTCATAGGCTACTAAAAACGAGTAGATACGTATATACCTAAGTGAATCCATGCAACTCCAACAATGTACGGCATATGCTCTAACACTTTAAATATTATCAAATCGAACAAACCAAACCGAAAGAAAACGTCAAAGCCGCCCAACGCCACTGAAAGTAGAAAGTTGCTCTACTTGGGCGCCGCGTTGGACTTTACGATATTTACGATCACAACGCGACCCGAAGCCTGAAGCCGCATTCTGGCTTGCACTATATGAAAGCATTGGTTCTACTTTATCTGTCAACGCGCGCACGCCGCAAAGCGCCATTGTGGCTTGGGCATTACGTTGCCGAATCTCCCAACGTCCACGAGAATAATATTAAAACACAAGAATTAGAATTCATTGAAAAGTTAAATTAATAATGAAATACCTACTTACCCTGAGAAATTTGTTGTCCATTAATTTGTCTCCCTCGTTTACAGACACTTGATGGGTCACTAAATTGACATTTCAGGGGGTGCGGAAGGGTAAGTAGCTGCTTTCGCCAATGGTTTGAACGGTGGAGACATCAACCATAGTTGGGGAAGTTCAACCATGGCCGCCGAACTTCCAGGTAGGGTGGGAAATAGGCCGCGCTGACATACATCTACAGCGCCCTCTCAGTGTGGAAACGTCCGTCTGCGTCTAAAAGGAAAAAGAAGAAAGTTAATGTCGGCACGATAAATGTTTTTGTAGTAGGTAATGTTGTTGTGTGAGGACAAGAATCCTCACCATTCCGGCGAGCAGAGTCGGACGAAGCAAGCGTGCCACGTTCCTCGCACACAACACTCTTTCCCGTCTCATTCCGTTCCTATCCCAAATCCCATCCATATCATTCTTCCTGTCACTATTCCGCTCCCAACGCCCTCTATAACTCCACTACTTACCTATTACATGTTAAATTTATATGTTAAGAAATTACTTGTTAAAAAGTTAAATAGTTTTTTTTTGTGGTACAGGCCCCAGGTATTGTATGTAGTATGTATGCTGGTTTTTGGATTTGTGTATGCTGGTTTTATATTTTTTCTTGAATACGCTTTTGTTCTATCATTCTACATTTGTATATTTCTCTTGTTTGTGCTTTGGCAGATTAATTTTACCCTTTGGTAAAACTTTTATTTCCTCGTCCGTCTGCTTTTCAAGCTCTTTCTTTTTCCATCATAGATCTCTGATGGCTTGCCACTGGTCTTCAATACTTGATGCTGGCTGTATGCAGCGTTGCCAACCACTTTTGACGAAAAAATGCCTAACTTTAAAGAAAAAGATGCCTTTTTCAATAAATAATGCCTAAAATAATTTTTGTATGCAAAGTTGAACAATAAATTAAAATCAGAAAAAAAGTTTAATAGGAACAAAATTCATGACATTTTAGTTCCATAAGTAGGTTCAAAGTATTGACCACAAAACAAACATAGTTTTAGTCCTCATATCGCCTTGGTCCTTGATATTATACATTGATTTTTGATGCCCCTATTATGTAAGTAAGTTGTTGAGTTCTCTTCAATTCAACTCAACTTTCACACAACCCTAACTAACTAACAATTTATAAACAACCACTGCCATCTTTGTTGTGTTTTGACAGACAACTTTTCTATCAAGGTTGTATATGACAATACGGACAATACCGAATTTTGAATTGCATAAAACCAAGAGACAACTCAACTTTAGTTATAGTTGTCTTACATAATAGGGGTATGAAACAAGGATATGTGTGTTTATTTGAATTACTTAAAGTTCTTAAAAGAATGTTTAAAAAAATAGAAAGTCAGTATGTTGAATCAAAAAAAATTAAAAAAATATTTGAAATAAAAAAAGATGCCTTTTTGAATAAAAACAAGCCTTAAAGCCTTAGCTAATGAAATAATGCCTAAAAGGCACGAAAAAGCCTTAGTTGGCATCGCTGGCTGTATGGAACCTCTTGAGAGATTGAGAGAGACTCGAGGTCCCAATCAATGTTGGAATGGAACACTTGTTCCATATATAATTTTTGAAAACAAACATATCTTCTTAAACCATTTTCATTCACTCTCTTGTGTCATACTGTCATGTAGTCACAATAGGGTACTCTAAAACCCTGCAAAGCAGTTTAAGGCCCTAGTTATAGCTATCATTGAAATGCATCATTGGAACAAATCAGTGGAATGGTGGTTTCATATTTTTGACAAGTCGGTTATAGCAATCAGTGAAAAATTCCTGTCAGTGGAAGTACCTGTCAGTGACTTTTCAAGTTTTCAACAAACAAGTCTAGGTTTTGAGGTTAGAGTTGATCATTGAAAGCAAAACTGACAGCTGAGAATAGAATGAGAATCGAACACATCAGTGAAACGATTGGGTTCCAAATTAGGGAAACGAGAATCAGCTGTTCATTGAAATCGATTTCGATCAGTGAAATAATAAAATTGGATTTAAAGAAAAGTTTTAATCAGAATTACCTAAGTAATTTCTTATGTAAAAAAATTCCACAATTGATTAGCTTTATTTTGATACCAACTAAAGCCAATATTGTTTGATTAATCGTCTTAAAATCGGAAAACAAAATTTTCAATGATGCATTTCAATGATAGCTATAACTAGGGCCTAACGGGTCCAAATTCTCATGAGTGTCGCAATGTTTTTTTTTTTGTATGGGAAGTGCCAATCCTGCCCACATTTTATTTATCTTGCTGAGATAGATGTTCAATAAAACACGACTTATAAAGAGGTAATGTTCAATAAAACGCAGTAGAACATGAAATGATAGAATTGATTTGTTTGCAATAAAACAAGTCTGACAGTGACTTTCATATGTAAACATATAATTTGACTTTGACATTGCATAATCCATTATATGTGTTCTTAATAAACAATCAGATCAGCTTAGATCTTTTGATAATAATTGTATTGTTTTTGCTTATTTTCAGATTGAAAGGCAAGATGGATTGCCAAAAAACATCTGCCACAGTTGTTTATATTTAACTGAATCATTTTCAGCCTTTCGAGAGAACATAAAGCTCTGCGAGTCTCAACTTAGAGCCCATTTAGATGCAATAAAAATAAAAGGTCAACCGCAAGGAGAAATCCTAAAGCCTGATGGGAACCGTTACGAGGGTTTAAATGGGTTTAACGGCTTTGTACCAGATGAAAATTGCGAAATTACTGTAGTCGACCCCAATCAGGAGTATGAAAGCTCAGACGATTGCTTTTCGATGGAGGATTCTGATAATGAGTATCCCACCAATAAAAATGTTAATGGCATGATTCCACGACCTGAGTCAATGCAAACGGAGGCTTACAAACCTGAGAACGTTGCTCAGTCGTTGCCATTAAATGCTGGCGATGTCGTTTGCGAACAAAAAAATACGTTTCTTTGCCAATACTGTGATATGGCATTTACAGCGCAAATGGATTGTGACGAACATGAGTCACGTCACGATGCAGCAAATCCATTTATATGCAATTTTTGTCCGTTCCGAACAGTAAACAGACAAGCTCTGATTCACCACATCAAGGAGTCTCACGATAATGAGCGCCCATATGTCTGTTCCTTGTGCAACAAAGGCTTTTGCCGTCGTTCAGACTTAAAAAAACACACAATCGTGCACACTGGAGTACGTCCGTTTTCATGTCCTGTTTGTTCCAAGAGTTTCTCTCGTAACACAAATCTTACGAAACATATGCGAATCCATAGCGGTGTAAAACCACATGTCTGTCAAAAATGTCCAAGATCATTTACAACTTCAGCAGATTTGGTACGTCATCAGCGCACACATATGGAGGTTAAGCCTCATAAGTGCTTCAAATGCTCTGCATCATTTACTCGAAAGGATAAATTGCAAAAGCACTATCTTTCTCATTTGAGAAAAGAATCCGAATTAATTTCATTTAATGGGGAAACTAAAAACTCTCCGTCTGAAAATATGGTAATTCCACTTAATCCATTTGTTGGGATAAATCAGCAGGATAATACATACCAGAACCGAGAGAGTAATCAACTTGATATTCAAGTGGGGTACCAAACATCAGTATATTCAAAAGGAGCATCCAGTTTCGGAAACAGCTTGCTAGCAGCGCAACTACAGAAACCACAGGCTGCAATGCAAATACGCCATGATAACCCAAATATGCCAAAATCAAATGTGAAAGTACATATTTGCAATATCTGTTCCAGGACCTTCACAAGGAAAAGAGAATTCCAACGTCATCAAGCACTTCATTTAGACAGTTTGTACAAATGCAAGGTATGTGGCAAAAACTTCAATCGAAAGGATAAACTCTTCCGTCATGTGGAAATTCATCACGCAGAGCAATATAATTGTAATCAATGTAATATCAGCTTTTCGAAATTGGAAGCACTCCAAATGCATCTTAAAATTCACGAACTGCATAAATCTGTGCCTAACGCTGCTGGAGGGTTACCTCACTTCGGGCATTTACCTGAACCACCACCCATGGTTCTGGGATTCTATAGTGAAATAAAACCAGAGGAATGAAGTGTTCTTGTATGATAAATTGTTTTTTAACGTATTTCATCAATAAATATGTATAATTTCATATGACCATGACCACGTGTTATATTTTCTTTATTTTTGATTTAGTATAGGTACTTTTTCAGAGACTGAAACTATATCAGGTTGGTTTGGTATTTTAAAAGAAACAAGCATCACGCCACACCCATTTAATTATGATCCTTTATAATTGACATTAAACTAATAAATAAACCTCAAACATACAAACAGTTTTCATTCTTGCAAATTATAGATCGGGAAATCTCGAAACACCTTTAAACATTTTGAATGCATGTCGAAGGAGGATATTATTATCTATAATTTTCAATGGGTACTTAATGGGTTAAGGAAAGTTGTGTATCATTCCAACGGAAATTAAATGACCTATCCATTGATGCCAAAATTTACATGAAGTAGGTATCTATGTTCAAATTATGAGCAGAATTAAATTTAGTTTTGTCAAAATACTTATGCCGGCCACTGTATCTATATAGTATTATATAAAAATGAATTCGAGAACGGCTGGACCGATTTGGCTAATTTTGGTCTTGAATTATTTGTGGAAGTCCAGAGAAGGTTTAAAAGGTGAGAAATTGGACAAAGGGGCGTGGCACCTCCCGCATAACATTCAAAATCTCGAAAACCACTGAATCGATTGAGTTCAAATTTACATACAATCTTAAGTATCAGCCCAGGAGTATTTCAGTGAAGATTGATCAAAATTGTGCAAAGGGGCGTGGCACCTCCCATACAAAAAAAAAAACATTCAAAATCTTATATCTCGAAAACCACTGAATCGATTGAGTTCAAATTTACATACAGTCTTAGGTATCGGCCCAGGAATATTCCTGTGAATATTGGTCAAAATTGGACAAAGGGGCGTGGCACCTCCCATAACATTCAAAATCTTATCCTCCCATAAAAAAAAGCATTCAAAATCTTATATCTCGAAAACCACTGAATCGATTGAGTTCAAATTTACATACAATCTTAGGTATCGGCCCAGGAGTATTTCAGTGAAGATTGGTCAAAATTGGACGAAGGCGCGTGGCACCTCCCATACAAAAAAAAACATTCAAAATCTTATATCTCGAAAACCACTGAATCGATTGAGTTCAAATTTACATACAATCTTACGTATCCGCCCAGGAGTATTCCAGTGAAGATTGATCAAAATTGGACAAAGGGGTGTGGCACCTCCCATACAAAAAAAAGCATTCAAAATCTTATATCTCGAAAACCACTGAATCGATTGAGTTCAAATTTACATACAATCTTAGGTATCGGCCCAGGAGTATTTCAGTGAAGATTGGTCAAAATTGGACGGAGGCGCGTGGCACCTCCCATACAAAAAAAAAAAAACATTCAAAATCTTATATCTCGAAAACCACTGAATCGATTGAGTTCAAATTTACATACAATCTTACGTATCCGCCCAGGAGTATTCCAGTGAAGATTGATCAAAATTGGACAAAGGGGTGTGGCACCTCCCATACAAAAAAAAACATTCAAAATTTTATATCTCGAAAACCACTGAATCGATTGAGTTAAAATTTACATACAATCTTAGGTATCGGCCCAGGAGTATTTCTGTGAAGATTGGTCAAAATTGCACAAAGGGGTGTGGCACCTCCCATACTAAAAAAACATTCAAAATCTTATATCTCGAAAACCACTAAATCGATTGAGTTCAAATTTACAAACAATCTTTGGTATCGGCCCAGGACCCCCAGGAAATGAGAGATCCATAGAGCCAGTTTCAAAAAGTTATTAGGTGGTTAAGTATGTGTGCCATGCTAAAGTAAATGGAGGGCGAATGGGTAACGCATACACTGGCACCTAATAACATTTACAGTTATTTCTGTGGTACAACACGTATTCACAGATAGAAAAAGAGGCGGCGCTACTCATTTCAAAACTGGGTCTATGGAATTCTCTTTTTTGCCCGAAGCTGGTGGTCTATTCTCTCTGGTTTGTGCCCAGGACTATTCCTGTGAAGATTGGTAAAAATTGAACAAAGGGGCGTGGCACCTCCCATACAAAAAAAAACATTCAAAATCTTATATCTCGAAACCCACTGAATCGATTGAGTTCAAATTTACATACAGTCTTAGGTATCGGCCCAGGAATATTCCTGTGAATATTGGTCAAAATTGGGCAAAGGGGCGTGGCACCTCCCATACAAAAAAAAACATTCAAAATCTTATATCTTAAAAACCACTGAATCGAGTGAGTTCAAATTTACATACAGTTTTAGGTATCGGCCCAGGAATATTCCTGTGAATATTGGTCAAAATTGGACAAAAGGGAGTGGTACCTCCCATAACATTCAAAATTTTATATCTCGAAAACCACTGAATCGATTGAGTTCAAATTTACATACAATCTTAAGTATCAGCCCAGGAGTATTTCAGTGAAGATTGATCAAAATTGTACAAAGGGGCGTGGCACCTCTTATACAAAAAAAACATTCAAAATCTTATATCTCGAAAACCACTAAATCGATGGATTGAAATATTCCAGTGAAGATTGGTCAAAATTGGACAAAAGGGCGTAGCACCGCCCATACAAAAAACATCTTCTATTGGGTGAAACTCGATGACGTTATAACTCGATAACCGCTGAGCCGATTTTCATGATTCTTTTTTTTTTGTTTTGTTCGTATTGCTGTATTTTCAGGTATTTCAGAAAATCGATTTTTCTCATTTTTCGAAAGAACATTATTATCTAAGAAGATAGAAGAGGAAGAAGAAGAAGAAGAAGAAAAAAGAAGAGGCGTTTCTGTGAAAGTTTGATCAAAATTGGACAAAGGAGCGTGGTACCTACCGTATAAAAAAATATACATTTTAAATCCTATTTCTGGACACCCATGGGAGCTAAAATGGGTGGGATTGGAAAACGGGCCATGGCACCACCCTTACAACAAAGTTATATAAATCACGATATCTGAAAATTGCCTGATTGAAGCATTTTACAAAACCTGGACGGACTGAACCAAATGGCGTGACACCTCTCATAACAAAAAAATAACAAAAAACCCCTGGGGGTCCGCGACGGCCTTCCAATAAAACATCAACATCAACATAAAATACGTCTTTATTATCATTCCAATGTGAAACACAAACAAACGTTGTTAACCAAAACGAAAATTCTTTTTTTACTTATTTCCTCATTACTTCTCATATCATTTTCCTACCCCTCTCAATAACAAATGCATGAATCAAGTTTAAGTTAAAAAACGATCATCTACCAAACAATTCCACTACATAAAAAAGTTTAAAAGAAGACACGATAATCGGCTGATTCTCCTATTTTTTGTTTGTATGCTGTAGGTATGAAGAGTTTTGTTGTAATGCTTGCATATACTCTTTTCCTTAAAAAGGGTATGTGCATTTGAATCCGAAATTTGCAGTAGGGGACATTTGAACCGTTATGCGTATTTTCTTCTTTTATGGGCAAATCTCAGAATATCATTTGTTCTGTCTCGTTCGCATTTAGTGTTTGTTCTTTAAAATATTTAGTCGTAGTATTCCCAGTTGCTTTCCTAATATATGGAACGCTGGCTAAAAAGGAAAATTACTGAAGACGTTGACTCCAATCCGGGAACATCGACTTCAAAATTCGGTGATGACAGTAAAAATAAAAAAATAAAACGAAAATATTCCTCTGAATAATGCAAAAATGATTTAAAAAGAAGGATTTTTCACCACTCTCAACACTAACTGAATTCTTACCAACTACCAACGATATTTTACCAGATTCAATTTTTCAAAATTTTGTCAAACATTTCACCGAACTAAAAAAGAGTTTCTGAGAATACTTTTCAATTCCTGTAACAGCAAATTATGGATTAAAAATCCATTTTCAACTGACTTCAGTGAAATAATAAGCAGCTTATCAGCTATAGAAGAAAACCATCTTGTTGACATTTCTTGTGATTCAGCTTTACAATCTTTATGAATTCTGGTTAAGTGCTAGAAAGCAATATCCTTTTATTTCCGAAAGGGCTATTAAAGTATCAATTCCCTTTTCTACATCATATTTATGTGAAAAAGCCTTTTCAACTCTTGTTTATACGAAAAATAAATAAAGAAATAAATTTGACGTAGAGCCTGATTTAAGAATTCAGTTATGATCATTTAATCCAAATATAAATAACTTGATAAGCTTTACGCTGCTCGAGCGAAACTAAATCTTAGCTGCTCTCCAATTTTTACCTAAAATCATAGCTAAATGTTGACATAGAGTGCGCTGTGGATATAAGTGTCACAGAAAGCAGCTGTTCATTGAAAATACCTTTTTTCAAAAATGCATCGTTTTTCCTTGTCCTATTCTTATTCCTTGATGTCAAATTTATCACTTTCAAAGATTCCGCATCGAGGTATTCGAGTCAAAATTTAGCTTGAAAAAATGTGGCGAACCATTAATGGGCGCGCTAAATTGTGACAGACATATGAAGTATAGTCTGAAATAAAAATTGTATTTTTACCTGAAGCTGCGTACAGCTCGGCTAAATGGATTCGCTTAAAAGTTTATACCTACCGAATGTTATAAGTTTTATTGTTGGGAAGGGTCCGCCGACTGATAAATTCGTTGCTGGGGGTCCGCACACACTCAAAGGTTGAGAAACGTTGGTCTAGATCTAGACAATACAATTCGTGGGCACACGTCCGAGGAAATATCGGTCGAAGCACACGGAGTACAGAATCAGTCTGGACACATCGGTTAAATAAAAATGAAATGAAAATGTAAGAGCAGGCAAAACAACGTTTGCCGGGTCCGCTAGTATAGGTATACTTACAGCCGTATTTATAAACGTGTCGTAGAGGTTGCTTAACTTTACGCACCCTCTAAAATGCCCTTACGCATGAAAACCTTATTTATAAACAATTTTCAAGTTTAAGCAACGTAGTTTTGGGGCCGCGTAACTTAAACACAAAAATGTACCTTTAGATGCTGCGTAGAGCTTGCGTAAATTTGTTTTTCTTTGCAAATGTCATTTTCGGGGTGGAATCGTAAATAGTGATTACAAAAATTTGCAAATAATCGCATTATGTTCATTTTATTTCGAGTATTATTTTAAATCGGCCTGTCTTTACTGCTTTCAATAGCTTTTCGGGTTGTAGTCTAAAAAATCGAATATGTTTTCTAATTAAAAATTCGCGTTAAATTATTACGGAAAGTTCCATTCGTGGTGATGTTATTCTGTTTGTTTTGATACGCATATCCTTTACCCCCAGTTTCACACTGAAAGTTTAAACTAAAGTTCAACTGAACCTGAACGTGAGTTTAAATTTGAAGTTCAACTCGTCCGGTTTCACAATATAATCTAAACTTCAGTTCAACTAAATTTAATGAATGAATTTGATAGTATTGTACAGTACTTAGCTTTTATACGACTTTTCTAAAATCGTTCCTTGTCTTTGCTTTCAAAGAATACGCAAAACAACGTCAAATATTTTTGTTTTTGACAATCGGCTGATCTGAGATTTAAACGGCAGAATACTGTAGTTTAACTTAAACTATAGAATGAACTCTGTTCAAAGTTTCAACGACATTCTGAAACAGAATTAATTGTTGAACTAAAGTTTAAACTAAAAGTGTAGTTGAGATGTTTTTTTCCCTAATTTTTCCGAAGTTAATGTCTTTATTCCCCGTATTAATATTTAGTATTTAGCTTTCAACCAGGGCCGGATTTAGACGAGCGTTCGGATTGCTTCCGGATTCATGAATAGCCCTATAGATTTGTTTATGCTTTCAACCAGGGCCGGATTTAGACGAGGGCAGCCGGGGCTACAGCCCCGGGCCTCCACAAAACAGGGGCCCATTTTTTTTACTTCCGACGAGTAGGTAAACACCAGACAAAAAAAAATAAAATAAATCATTATCAAATACAGGACCGACGAACATCATCTTCAATATCTTCGAACTAGAACTTCGATATTCTCGGTCCTAAATAGCGGTAAATTGCAGAGGCTCGAGAAATACATTTCAAATCAACAACCACCATTTGAGATCGACCGTTAGCAACAACAAATACATTACCGGACCCAGAGCAAGTCATCATGCTCGCAACCCTTTTGGGAAAAGTGTCATAAAAGTGGCGTTTATCAACTTAATCCCATTTTTTTACAATATAAACATATACTATATCCTTCATTCCTTGCGCAATTGGTTTTTCCCAGATCGGCAAAGGGTTTTGAAAAAAATAGGCAATTTTTTGTTTTAATTTTACGATATTTTTCAAACCCTTTGCTAATCTGGAAAAAGAAATCATCAATTGGGACGAACAAAACAGGTCAATTTTATGACCCTTTTGGGGAAAAGTGACATAAAAGTTGCAAATGAAAGCAGAAGACGCAAATCTGTCACTAAAAGAGAAATTCAAAGTATTCGGTGCATGCATAAGAAGCTGTTGGTTCCAGATTTGGATTTCATAATCACATAGAGAAGAAGGATGCTGGAAATTTGCAAATTTGGAACTGTACAAAGATGATTTAGAGCCTAGTCTTGGTAATGAGTTGGTTCAATTTCTATCTTTGATCGACTTGTACAAAAAGGATTATAGAAAAAACCAATCTACCGTGCTATTTTACTATCACATTCTTGAAGATCAACATTTTAGAGCTACATTCCTAAACATTGAAATTGCACTCAGAATGTATTTTGTTTTGATGGTGTCTAATTGCACTGGAAAGCGTTCATTTCCGAAAATGATTATAAAAAATAGACTTCGAACTACGATGGGACAAAACCCTCTATCACAGCTATCCCTACTCAGCATTGAAAACGATTTACTCCGGGATTTTTCGTCAAAAAAAGCTCGCAAGGTTGCATTTGTTAGCGCTTTAATTTAATTTCATATACTTCTTGTTTTTTTCTATTATGTATGTTTTTTTAAGATAATTTACTTGGTTTCGCAATAAATTATTGAAACACTTGACGGAAAAAAAATTTTCATTTTATTTGGAAAATAATAAGCCAGGGGGCTTCCACTCATTTGTTGCCCCAGGGCCACCAGACCTCTAAATCCGGCCCTGCTTTCAACCATAAATTACTGATTATTATCAAGTAGGTAGGTATGTACCTTAATTAATTTTGTTTGTATAATTATATGTTCATGCAAGCGGAGCTTAGTTACCTACTAAAACAAAAGTTTAGTCGACACAATTATTTCATAGCTAGTTTCACAGCTAATTGAAACGTCAAAAACTACAAAAACTACTTACTTGGTGTTGTGTTGGTGGTGTTAATGCATCCACGAGTTTTTGTGAATAGTGTATTAGTATACAATCATATAGGTATATAATACAAAATGGGCCTTACCAATAAATACATCATTTTTAACATTGAATTTAAATAGTTTTGGGGTCACAATAGATAGTTTTAAGTGGCCATTTTCGCTATTGTGACTTCGTAAAAGTTAACCTGGAGAGACTAAAAATGATTAATTAGTTCCGCGAAATGTGACACAAATTATCGAAGCTCTGGTCCGCATACACCCCCCAAAGACTCCAATTTACTGGTATTAAATTACGTACCCTAATTTTCAATTTCACATTAAGATCAGCAAAGATAAGAGCTTAATCATAGAAGAATTACCGATCAAATTACTGTTATTATAAAACCAAACAATATAGTCTAACCACGCAGCTCTGTGTAACCCAGCTTTCACCCGACACATCTACAAAACGAAGTACCTACCTCCAACAAGCCAATCATCTGTTTCTGTCTGTATGAAATGAATGAAGCTTTTCTACCATGCCCTGGCCCTACCCTACCCTGTCTGTTAGATTTGGGTGGTTTTATATCATTCCTTTTTGTTTGTCTTTGTAGTACACAGAGCAAGCCCAAGCATCATACAGTTAGCTCTCAGTCAAGCAACGACAGTTAAATGTGCCGAAAGGCCCGGTAGTTTTCTTTTGTTTTCCTTTCAGTTATCTATATTAATCCATTATTCTAATTTAGTAATCTATATCGTGATTGTGATTATGAATTAAAGTTGAAGACAAAGTGTATGATTAAAACTAAGCGGGGGTGGTATTTTGTCGCGATTTGGTGAAATGCATCTAAAAATTCAATATTGTTCACCCGTTGAATAAAACGGATATTGGGTAGAAATTGTATAACTCTGCATTGTGTTTTCTACAGAATTAAAAATAACTACGTACCTACACACTCATAATTATTTAAATTAACATAAGACTCATTGGAATTCAAAAGGTAATAATATAAGTCATTATGAGCACAAAAAAGGACATGCCCGCATAACATTTTTTGCATTGAGTCCTTTTCTCACTGACAGCAAGTGTTTTGATTGGCTGAGTAACAAACACCGCAATAGCGACAAACAAATGCAACAAATTCACCTATTGTGGAAATGGAATATAACATTCCTTCTAACCCGTAATAATATGTTATATATCATGCTAATGACGAAAGAATTTAAAAGGCAATAATGAAAAAGGCTTAAAACTGTAGCAAAATAGTTAGTGACAATTCCTTATTGTTTAATATTCGGGTCCAATAACCTCATTCGGAATAATAAGTTTATAACATACGACAAATTGATTTTTTTTTCTTCGTGCCGATAAACCGAAATTATATTTTTAGGCCTATGAGCTTTCTATGTAGGTACTAAGACTAAGGATATAAGGATAGTTGTTATATAATTATAATAATGATAGACATTTTTCTTTGGCAATAAGGATATTCAGAGTGGCTTTTAAACACATGCATACTTTGGAGTCGAGTCACGCTATGAGCATAATTAAAATATCAATAATTCTAAGGAAAGTAAGTATGCCGGCGGTATGGTCATAGGCTCATTGGTATTGTACCTTTATATGTGGTTGACCAAAGAAGTTAATGTATATGTACTTATTACTACACTTTCTTTAGATGTAGGTTCTTAGATAGATTATGGCAAGTCAAAAATTGCAATTCTTCAGCAGACAGAAAAAACTTAAACAACTTTTAATCTTCTAATTTGTTTAATCAAATTGAAAATTTCTGTTATTATGTCCGACTCAAAAATTTAAAACAATTTTTTTATATTTTGTAGTAAATGAGGAAATAAGGTGACTTGTACTTATTTGAGACCATGGGGAGAGTACCTACGATAACTTTGGCGCCAAAAATTGATAACGGTTTTATGTAGAGGGGTTAAATAGTTAAGCATTTTTTACTGTGGGAGGCGGTTCGTTTAGGCGGGAGGGGAAATTAAAAAAAAAATAATACTTAAAATGACAAAACAAATTATTATAAAACAATGGCTACACTTATTATAAAAGACTATCATTTTTGAAAGTACGGAATCTGTTCTTTCATATTATTTTCAAATCAAGTTATTTCTGTTAATAGTTTTTGAAAAAAACAATTTCAAACTTGAAATTTAAGAACAAAAATTGGAGTGACTACAATAATTTTGGCGATGAAAACTAATGATGGATTTATGTAGAGGAGTTAAATACAAGCATTTTTTGCTACGGGAGGGGGGTCTATCTCGCTCCGTTTAGGAGGGAGGGGTAATTTAAAAAAAAAAAATAAAATGAAAATAAAATATTAAAAATCAATGGCAACACTAACAACAAAGTACTATAGCATTTTTCATAGCTATGAATCTGTTCTAAATTATCTATAGTGCAAATCAGCAAAATTTTGTCTATAATGTAAACTTTTAGGCCAGAGACTGTTACTGAAGAATCTTGTTGACATTGGGTAAACTAATATAATTTAAAGAAAGTTTGCATATACTAAGCCTTGCACCCGTCCCAAAATCCAACAGTGACCCCAAGCAGGGGGATTGCAGGGGGGCAACATGCCTCCCCCCGTACACATTTCAAAAGTGCAAGGGTAAGGTACGACATATAAAAGTAATTTTCGATTTTCTCTAAAATTAGAAGACATAAATCAATCTGGTTTTCAGTGTTCGATTAAGAATTGATTTAGGCAGTAAAAACTACAAACAAATTAAGTATCTATATTCTCAATATTGAAAAAATCAGCATACCTACAAAATTTTTTTTTTAATTTATTTCCTTAAATTTGAACTTTGAAAGCATTTTTTTCAAAAACTGTTAATAAAAATAACTTCATTTAAAAATAGTATGAAAGAACAGACTCTTGGCTTTCAAAAATCTTTTAGTCCATTATTGTAGGTATTGCCATTGTTTTTTAATATTTTATTTTATTTTATTTATGTTTAATTTTTTTTTTTAATTACCCCTCCCGCGTCCCGCCTAAACGCCTGCCATAGTAAAAAAATGCTTATATTTAACTCCTCTACAAAAAACCGTTATCAATTTTTGGCGCCTAAGTTACCTATCGTACTCGTGCCGAGACCATTAACATTTTGTTCGAAAGTTACTTATTCCGGTAAAATCAATAAACAATATAAGAAAATCAAACCAAATAAATCTTATGTCATACACATTATATATGTTTGGAAATTAGTCTTCTTCCACAAATTGTTCTATAGGGTCTATAGGCGAAATAGTATTCTTTGTTGGGTTGAAGCACTGCGTACACGAAGTGTTTCGACGAACAGAAGACCTCCAGGGGCTCCATGCTCGACTAACGGTTCGAATCCCTAAAAATGTCGAACGAGTGCCTCAAGCCTTTCTGCACAGTCCAGGTTGATCTGCTCTGCTGATACTGCTGAATTTGGCATCAATGATCGTTCGATAAGGCGTATTTTGCATCTGGAGTAGCATTTCCACCCCTACAAATTGCCCATTATGCAACAGTGCTGCCGATTACGCACAATGACATGTTTCCCATTCAGCAATTTGATTTACATTGCTGACAAGGGAAATATTTCCATCGGAATTTATTCACGATTTCCCTAAATGTGTATCGCTGATCTTGGCCACCACATGACAGATGTGATTTTCCACATTTGATTTTCTTAAATCCTATGGAAAAGACGAATCAGAAACTGCTAAAAAGTTTTTTTGTGGAACAAGTAATGATTTTATGATTTTTTGAAAACCACTTACAACACTGCCACTTAAAAAGTTTGTCTGTGGAATCATTTTTTCTTAAGACCAGTGCGGAGGCGGACTTAAGAAAAAAGAGAAAAAGAAACATGAGCTGAGCACAGACAAATTATTTGGTCATTTTAGTACAACAAATCAAAGAAATACAGTGCGGTTCATTTGTTTAGACGCGCAAGAGTTACGTTTTATATCTTGTTTTTTTTCGTATTACGGAACAAAGATAAAAAAAAAACTTATTTGGCAGAAAGGTACATTCATACACTATAAAGCAAACATAATTTCAAACTTGATGATGGACCCATAACGGTAGTTTTATTAATTTTGTCCTTAACCATGCAAAAACGTATGCATTTTTTTGGTTCACTTGAATAGACGCACCTGTAAAAAAGTCGAAAAACAACAGAACACCAAATTTGTGTGCGATATTTATTTTTTTTTTATTTATTTTAATCAATTTTCTTATATTTTAATAATGCGTGAGGTAGTACCGTTGGATATAATCTCGAAAATTCATATGAACTTTTAGGTTAATTCAAGGATTGTTAACTCTTGATTGCGTTGATAATACTGACTTTTGCCTCAATAAAATTCACGGGACAACATTTTCAATAATATTAAAATCAGGCGAATGTGGCGGACAGTGCAATATTTTAGTATTTTCACTGGCATTTCTTCCTTTAACAAGGCGTAAATTGTGTATAGGCACTTTATCCTTCTGGAATATCCACGGAACAGGTTCACAAAGCTCCTTTATTGCGGAAAAAGCTGCTTCTAAAAAAGTTTTGCAAGAAATACTAGTAATTTTATTGGAAACGATTTTCAATACAAAAGCGCCCAAGAATGAAATTGCACCCTACCATAACTCCTCCTAATTTCGAATGATAATGGTTCAAAACATTTTTTTTATTTCGGAGATCATGAAAGTAATAGCTGTAGTTGCAGCATCATCCAAGTTAAACTCCTTTTTGTTTGAAATGTCGACGTTGCTCCAATTTAGACCACTTTAATGTTCATATTATCCCATGCCATGTGAGACCTTGCAAATTCAAGGCGTGTGTTGCTTGCGTGGTTGATTAGGCGGTGGTTTTTTGTAGTTTTGTAAAATTTGGGTGTACAGCATAGAAAACAACACAACTCGAGTGGATTAGCTACAAGAAAACACACCAAATTCCATAATTTTGTTTGTAAATTGGGTACCATAAGACACTAGTATTTGAATTTTCCACTTGTTTTGTGGTGTTAAAACCTTTACGATACTTTTTTGTAGTTGTTTTCATAAGATATCCTTTTTTTTTACAAAGTTTCATATCAAGTGTTCACTTCGATCAATTTTATGAGCCTTTTAGCAAAATTCAACACATTTTTTTCTGGCTAATTTCATAAAATTAATATAAAAGGCATGTTTTTTTGAAACCTCGCCAGCCAGCCGTTCATTTGGACAATTGCCAGCACAATAGCCAGCAATATGAAGCCAGCCGAATGAATTAAGGCAATAAGCCTAAAAGCATACCAGCATTTCGTATAAAATTATGCATTTGGTTGAAATATTTGATAAATTCTAACATTTTTCTCTGGAATGTTGTGTGCATGAGATAAGAACGCCATATGATTTAAGCAAATTGTTCGGGAATTCTAAGCCACTTGTTACTTTCGGCGCCATCTGCTTGTTCATTGTGAATTGAATTTAGCCAGCTGCCAGCCAGCCGCTCTCCAACTGGGGAGGAAATCAAGAGTTGTTACCAGCAGTTGCCAGCAGGTTGTTGTTTTAATTAGCATGTGAAATGTGCCTCAACTAGGATTAAAGTCAGTGGTTATTGTGTTCGGCACCCCGAAGCGAGAAACGTGCTCGTGGACGTATGTCCTTGCAATAGTTTCTGCGGTTATATCCCTAATGGGATAGGCTTCGGGCCATCTGGAGAATCTATCTACTATCGTTAGTAAATATTTGTAGTCGTTAGATGGAGGTAGCGGACCTACAATGTCTACATGAATGTGCTGGAATCTACCTGCCCGAATTTTTATCTGATCGGTTGGCGATTTCGTGTGTTTTTGCACTTTCTCTTTCTGACATGCCATGCAATTCTTAGCCCATGTGTTTATGTCATGATTCATTTTGGGCCAGAAATACATTTTTCCGATTTTCTTTCGCGATGCTCTGATACCGGGATGTGCAAGGGAATGAATTGCGTGGAAAATAGTTTTCCTTTTGCTTTGAGGGACGTATGGTCTATTGGTTTCGGTAGATGTTTCACACCACAAGGAGATGTTGAAAGCAGGTATTTTTATAAATTCCAGTTTTACGCTGGACTGTGCATTAGGGTTGCGAATGAGCGATGCGAGTTCTTCGTCAGCGACTTGTGCCTCGGCTAATTTCTCGATTCCTGGGAGGGTGAGTTCGAGTGAAGCAGCATCTGGACATGAAAGGGTATCGGCTACGACGCTTAACGAACCCTCGACATATCGTATGTCGCTTGTAAACTGCGATATCAGGTCCAATTGTCGCTCTTGTCTAGGACTACGTTTGGTCTTTGTTGTAAGTGCTGTCGTCAGCGGCTTATGGTCTGTGAAGACTGTGAAATCCTGCCCTTCGACAAAATTTATAAAGTGTTGTATAGCCAGGTAGATTGCTAGTAGTTCCCTATCGAATGCAGAATATCGCGATTGTGTAGGCGAAAGATTTTTGCTAAAGAAGGCTACTGGTTCCCAACATTCCCCTTTCCATTGCTGAATTACAGCGTCGATGTCCGTATTGGATGCGTCGGTTGTTATGCTAAGTTTAGCATTTTCTTGAGGGTGGTTGAGAAGGGTAGCTTCAGCAAGTTGGCGCTTTGCCTTTGTGAATGCTTCTTGACATTCTGCGGGCCATGTGAAACACTTTTCCTTGGATTTGATTTTGGAAAGTTTTGTTAGGTGGTTTGCATTTTTTACATCAATTACTAGGCCGGTTTGTCTTAAGTAGTCAGCTCCAATGATGGGTTTAGTGACTGACACGATTAAGAAAATGTGGTTAAAAACTCGTCTAAAACCTAGGCTTGTTTGAAGATATTTAGTTCCAAAGACCTTGATAGACGAACCATTGGCAGCGGAAATGAATTGGTCTGGTTTGGTGTTTTGGGATTGAAAACATGAAGATGGGATTGCGGAAACGTCAGAACCTGAGTCTATTAAGAATGTGACATTCGACATAGGATCTTTAATGAAAAGACGGCATTGAATGTTATGAGTTCTACTACGATTCGCCGCCATGATGGTAGTAGAAATTAGTTAGTTAGTTGGGTGATTGTTGAAACTGCATGGTTTGCTACATTTTTGCCAAATCTTGAATGGAACCAACACCATTTATTTTCATTCCTTGAACGAGATCTGTTACGTGTGGTGGTCGATGAACCACGCCCCCTACTAGCGTTTCGAAAACGCGGTTTATCGATGTTGAAATTTGAGAGCATCGTTTTTATTTCGTATATTTCAGCTTTGAGATTTTGGTTGAGGCAGGTGAGTTCGTTAATCGTTTTGTCGGAGTGGGACGCAATGGAAAAAACAGAGGAATTTTACTGTTGGTAAACTTCAAAAATATCGTCGGCTACCTCAAGCAGATCTTCTACTTTAGATTTGGAACTGGCCTTAATTGAAACTTGCACTAGTGTAGGAAGGCGTCGCTTCCATAATTCTACGATAAGACTTTCTGTTACAATCATTGATTGTCCAGCCAAGGTCTGAAGTCTGCGATAGAATTCCGATGGTCTTTTGTCACCCATCTCCTCACCTGACAAAAGTGCCTCTATTCTTTTACCTTCGCTCATGGAATGACGTTCTATTAACGCCTTTTTAAGATTTGTATATGGGGTTTGGGATTCTTGGATCAGGATATCATAAACACTTGCAGCCACGTCCTGCGGAAGCGATTGAACGACATAATGGAACTTTGATTGTTCTACTGTTATGTTTCTAATTGCGAATTGGGATTCTACTTGTATAAAACAGATCGCTGGCATCTTAATCCAGAATTCTGGAAGTTTATTTTGCAACAGCATTTACTGCCCCAAACGGTGCAGAGCCTGAAGGGCTAGCGGCTGGTGCCGGTGCATTTGGTGGGTTTTGCGGTACCGATACTGTTGGCTGTACTGGCTGGTTTCGCACGGGTGGGGGATTTGCAGCGATTGATGGCTCTTCCATCTTATTTTAAATAAAAAACTAAGGTTTTACACGCGCGGATGCAAGAAAAGGGTTTGGTTTTACACGAAAATGAGAAATATATGAACCGAAAGGACGTGAGAATCAATTATTTAAGATGCGCAAGAAATATAATATATGCATGTAGATGTATATGAATATGTTGTATATACTTAAATAAAATATGATGTTTTAAAAATGCAAGTCTACAAAGTAATTAGGATACAAGATGGTTTTGAAAACAAAAGAAAAGTAGGTACTTGCTAAGCTCCTAATTGTTGTATCTGCTGCTGATGCTGATGAAGATGCTGAAGGTGTGCTGATGATGACGATGGCGGTGTTGCTGAAGATGACGGTGCTGATGACGATGGCGGTGCTGATAACGAAGGCAGTGCTGATGACGATGGCGGTGCTGATGACGGTGTCGATGGTGGTGCTGATGAGAATGCCGATGGTGAGTGCGTTGATAACACTGGTGGCGTTGGTTATGGATGTGCGTGTGTTGCGGGGCTCTGATTCTGATACTGTTGAGCAGTGCTACGCAGTGCCAAGTCGTGGTGAGATAATGACTTGCGTGCGCAAAGCGAGTGCTGCTCCTGCTGGTGGTGTGTTGATGAATCGAGCTGAGATTTGGGTGCTGGCGAATCGAGGAAAAGAGATGACGATGGCGTAGGTGAAGACACGGCGTGGAAAATGGTGGCGTTGGCGAAGCTTGGTGTGCCGATGTATTAATATTGGGTTGCGCCAATTTGCGAGCGCTGCACACTGATAAAAGTTGGATGTTGATGTTTTATCTTGCACGGGCACCCGGCGAGGTTGATTGAAGCGATGATTTTGTTACCTTGGTGCTGTAACGACGTGCAGAAAGCGTGATGGCGTGTTTCGAGGTTACGGTGAAACACGTGGCTTCCGAATGTTGAGTCAATTACGCACCGCGGATGTAAAAATTGCAATTATTTTGTAAAGCTGAGTTTGCAATTACGATTGCGATGAATAAAATTGCTTCCATAAAATATTTTAAGCGATATTTGTATGTAATTCGTAGCCGGTTGATTTTTCTGCCTCGTGGTTTTGGTGCGAGCGCGGAAAATTCGTTCGTCTCGTTTTTTTTAATTGTTTTAGCGTGCGGGGTCACCAATATTGTTGGTCCAAATAAAACGCGTGAACAATTAATTTATTGTACATCAATTCAATATTTTATTTGGTTAAACAATTAAGGAAATTAAATTATAATTTTCAATGTGCGCTTTTACGTGCTGCCGGTCTCACGTTCTCTTTTATTCTAATAAAGTACAATTCTTGCTTTTACCAACCTCTTCCTTTTCTTCCTAATGAATTTAGCGCCATCTATGCGCAGAGTGATATATTATCGAATATATCGCCATCTAAGTTCTGATCGCTACAAGGACAACAACAAATTCTAAATTGATGCAAATAAAAAAAATATTGATTTGGAACTCAGTAGTAAAATTCTGTTTTTTTAAGGCAACCGCCAAAGGAAAAGTTTTGATTGCAGTAGCAAAATTCTAAAGGTATTTGTCGCAATTGGTTTTCATAAATCTATGCTGACATTCACGGAGATACCTAGTAAAATATAAAAAAAAATTTATTTACAAGAATTCTGTATTTTAAAAAAATGTTTTTGATAATGTAAAAAAGTGATAGTGTGTAAAAGTGCGCACTTTTTTACATTATCAAAACCATTTTTTTTAAATACAGAATTTTGAAATACAGAGTTTTGTTCATACAGAATTTTGTTCATACAGAATTTTGAAATACAGTATTTTGAAGTAAAGTATTTTGGAAACAGAATTTTGACCATACAGTATTTCAACCCCAACCCGGAATTCCCATTTTCTGCAGGGCTGCTATCGCCTCACATAGTAGGTGGCGATGACTTCTCCTCCAGAGAGTAGCAGAGGCTTGTCTCTTTCGGTTTGTTCGTTACCACCTTACTGTCTTCCTTAGATCCACTCTCAACTGCGGAACTGCCCCGATCGTCGTTGAGTAGAATGAATCTTCGGTCGGCTTCTGCATTGCCTCTGAGAGGGTTGATGACTCCACGTTAGTTGATGAGGCCACCGTTGGTCCTGACTGGCGAAGGCTTGTCACGGATTTAGGTGGCCCCATCAGTGTACTTGCGCTCAGGCTACCTGCAGGTGCAGATGATGTCGGAGTGCATTCTCAATTGCTCCAACGCTTTCTGCATCGGAGAAGGGTAGAAGCACGTCTTCCACTCCTTCTTCCTTTTGCTGATCAGTTTTTTTGTGCTAGGGGTGCCTCGTCGGTTTGATTTGATTGCTTGAAAATAGTTTTTACATTTTGGGTCCCACGAGTAAGGGGGAAGAAGATGTCCGCCTGCACTCACCCACTCTATGCAGTTAAGGGGAATTCAAATTGAAACTAGAGGGCCCCAGATATCTAGAGTTCACCGCTAGAAGACATATAACATTGTGCCATATGCAATAAGAGAAGACACGACTTTATCATATGAGCGTTTATTAACAACTGACTTAATTCTAATACATAAGGAGAGAGACAACAGCCGGTATGTATACGTGACTAGGTGTACATTCCTATTAACAGGGTTACCGACTTACATAATGTTATTACGAACTTCCATCACTACATCTCCCCCTTAAGCTACTTCATCGTTCCATGTTTCAGGTGTAGATATTATATGGTAAGTAATACTTCCAAGATTAACCTGTATAGTGCGGTTAAACATTATAGTTTCTTATAGCTGCTTTAATTACAATTTATTAATTATACATATTTCCTGCTCTAGAGTTATTTTTAAATTAAATCTAAATTCAATGTTAGTTATTTTGATTTAAAGAAAAAACAATAAGTGACTTCAAAAACAAAAAAGAAAAGATTATTTTATAAGCTTAAATATATATCTATATATCGAAAATCCAAATTGACTGTTCTTATTTTATTTCAGTTGCGACTTCTTAAATGAAATGAATTTCGTTGTAACACGCTACCACCCTGCAATTGTATCCAATAAGATCTAGGTTGTGTTTTTTGGCAACAATTTCTTACAGTTTTCGTTAATTTTATACAGATTTTCGTCACCAGGTACAAGAGTACGGGTTTGTCTGCTCATTACTAACTGAGTTGGCGTTTTTTATTGGCGTATTTCTATATTCCAGCTGTTTTTTTGGTGAGCGGTATAATATCTAAATACTTTGACAGGTAGTCGCCTAGAACAAGATACGATTTTGAACAATACTCCATTACATCCATGCCTATTTTTTGAAATGGACCATCTGCTAGATCGTTATTGATTAGTGGCTCATTTATATTACTCGCACGATATTTTTGACAAACACTGCATTTCGTAACTAAGTTTTCTATTTCTTGATTTAAACTAGGCCAGTAAACCAGCGACCTGGCTCGTGCTTTTGTTTTTTCTATTCCTAAGTGTGTCAAATGGGCGCAGTAGCGCAGTGGTTAGTGTGCAAGGGATCCCAGGTTCCATCCCCGGAAAAACACAAATTACATCTTAAGGTTTTTTCTACTGCGCCACCTCTTGCGAACGTCTGACAAACATCCGAGAGTATGAATGTCCTGAAAAGCTTCTCAATTCAGCCGTTCGGACTCGGCTTAAATTGTAGGTTCCTTCCATTCGTCTCAAAAATATAAACTCACACAAAACGAATGGTTGCCTTGGGTGTCTACCGCCTGTTGCGCCGCCTATATATTTATTTATTTATTTTTAAGTGTGTCAAATGAACTAATTCCAGAACAGAGTCTCTCAACACTTCTGGAATAAATATTCTATTATCAAAAAACACCAAGCCATCTTCAAGGAAAAGGTTCCCTTTTATATTCCAAAAATATTTTAACTTGTCAGGTAGCTTATTTCTATGCGGCGGCCAACCCTTTTCTAAAACTACTTTCAAATCCTTTAGAATTTCGTCTTCTTCTGTTTTGAGTCTATATAATTCTTTTTTAGCACTGCTGATGTTTGCAGTATGAATCATTTCATTAAGGCCATTAATTTCTTTTTTATCGAATATTTTAGAACAATAATTTATTGACAGCAAGTCGGCTAAAAACATTTTTTTACCATATAGATATTCAAAGTCTAAATTATATTTTTCTAACTTAAGCTTCATGCGTTGAAGCTTTGGTGAAGGTATTTTACTATAAGCCTTTTTTATTATCCCTAACAATGGCTTATGATCTGTTACAATTCGTATTTTTCTGCCATATACCTATTAACGGATGCCATTTATTGCATGCAAAAACAACGGCTAAGAGCTGCCGTTCAATATTGGCATATTGCTTCTCAGTATCGGTTAAGCTGCAAGAAGCAAATTAAACTGGCCTTCCTTTCTGCAATGAGCAAGCACCAAAGTCATTTTTGGACACATCAGCTTGTATAGTCACCGTTTCATTTGTATATCAAATGACTTCAATGTAGGTGCATTAATGATAATGTTTTTTTTATTTTTTGCAAACAATTATCATGGACACGGGTCCATTGAAAACAGACGTTATTTTTGAGCAAATCTCTCATTGGTGCCGAGATTTCGGCCAAATGGGGAATGTACTCTCTCACATAATTGATTAAACCTAAAAGCCTTTGCAAATCCTTTTTGCAGCTGGGTTCTTTAAGTTCCTGAATTGCCTGAATTCTATCATCGTCAAGAGTAATACCCTTTTCACTAAATTGATGACCCAAGAACTTTATTTTATTTATTTTGTATTGAACTTTATCAATATTAAAAAATACGTTTTTTTCTAACGCCCTATTCAAGACTAACAATACTGTCCTATCGTGCTCTTCAACAGTATCCGTTGCTATTCCTATATCATCCATATAAATGACTACGTTCGGAATACCAGCAAAATTTCGTTCATTAATTTTTTGGAAAACTTCTGCTGCAATTTTAAGACCAAATGGAAGTTTAATATACCTGAAAGTACCAAACGGTGTGCTAAATGTACACAATTTTCTTGATTCCTCGTCAAGTTCGATATGAAAAAAGCCATCTTTAACATCAAAAACGGAGAAGATCTTTTTGTTTGCAAATGCTGTTTTAATTTGATCGAAAGTAGGAATTTCGTGAAAAAACTCTTTTAGCAGTGTTCACATCCTTTGGATCGAGACATACTCGTATTTTGTTTGGCTTTTCCACAATTACTATATTAGAGACCCACTCACTACCGCTGCCACAAGGTTCATTTACACCCATTTCACACAACCTTTTCAGTTCATTTTCTATCCGATTCTTTAGAGACAAAGGGACGCGTCTTGATGGCTTAGCTACAGGTACAGCATTTTCCTTGAGATCAATATGAAAGTTTTTGTAACTACAACCCAACCCGGGAAATACTTTTTCGAACTTTTTCACTAATTAATTTTTTTCATTTATCGCTGTTGTTTCTTCAAATTATTTTATTTCACTAACCCGTTTCATCAGTCCTAGTTCAACACAGCTTTCTAGTCCTAGCAGCGGAATTCTATCATCGTCCACCACAAAAAACTCTATAGAAACTGTTTTCTTACCAACCATGCAATCTAATTTTACTGTACCTAGCGTTTTTATCTCTGTTCCATTTTAAGCCGAAAGTTTGGAGTTATTTTGAAACACATCGGATACGTTTAGAGCTTTTATATATTTAGCTGGTAAAATATTCACCATGGCTCCCGTGTGTGGTTTAAAATGTATATCAATATTCTGGATCTTGATCATTTCGATCCACGAGCTGGACCCCCTTCGATTTTTTGCAATGGTATCGATATAAAACTCTTCGCTTACCTCGTTGCTGTCAACATTAATTTCGCGTACCGGTTTGGTTTTACATACAATTGCAAAGTGATTAAGCCCATTACAAATAGTACATCTCTTTCTATAAGCTGGACAGGAAAATCTCCCGTGCATTCATTCTACCACACCGCATACAGTCAATTTGGCTCTCCGATTTGACATTGTTGGATAATCTAGAATTGAGAAAATTGCTGTTATTTGGCCTATTACTACATGTTTTATGACGTCAATCGAATCTGGTCCGCTATTCATTTGATCCATTTGTTTTTTTGTTGCTTCTGCTGACCGAGACATTTCGATTGATCTCTGCAGCTTTAGTTCTTCGGTTTCAAGTAGACGTTTTTGTAAGTGTTTATCACTTACTCCCAGCACGATCCTGTCTCTGACCATTCTGTGCGAATCGCTGAATTCGCATTTTCGTACCAGCTTCTTTATGTCCATTAGAAATATGTCGAATGGTTCGTTGACACCTTGGTTTCTGGTGTGAAATATAAAGCTTTCGTAGACTTGGTTTGTTCTGCCGGTACAAAATTTCTTAAATGCTTCAACTACGGGTTGCAATTTTTTTCTTTCGCTGTCTTCTAGTTTCAGCACATTTCTGAAAGTTTCTGTTGCTTCCTCACCAGCGGCATTAAAAAATATTGAAATATTAAATATATTCAAAATTTCGGTAGAAAATCTGCCAGTTGTCTGCTAGATTTCCTGGGCTTAAGTTAAGCTCATTCATTTTCTTTATGAACTCCATATTTTGTTGGATATATACGTAGCGCACGTCTTTTGGTGGCCTGCCATGCGGTCGTTTTATCTCTGTCTTGGATTTACCTCTACCCATGCACGATGCAACTTTTACGACTATGGTTCATGTGCGTTTTTATCTACGAATATTTCACTGCACAATTTTTTTTATTTAAACAAAGATAATTATTGAGTGTTCTCTGTTTTTTTTTTATTGTGTATTTCCTTTTTTATTTATTTCCGACTGCGTAATGCAATAAGAGAAGACACGACTTTATCATATCATTATTAAAACTGACTTAATTCTAATACATAAGGAGAGAGACAACAGCCGGTATACGTGACTACGTGTACATTCCTATTAACAGGGCTACCGACTTACATAATGTTATTACGAACTTCCATCACTACACCATACATCCCATGGGCACGGATGTTCACCGGGGATTACGAGTTTTATCAAGTAATTCCTTCTAGATCCGTTATATTCAGTCTAGAGCAGTGGCACCTCGTGCAGGATGTGACTCTTCACCGCGTATAACTGTCTTAGGCAATCCCTTTTATCGATCACTTTTGTAGTGTCAAATGGAAAAATTAATCGAATTTGTGAAAAATTACCCATGACTTTACGATATGGGTGATGAAATGTATAAAAACAGTCCTTTAAAGGGTGTGATATAGCCCGATGGGAAACAATTCCACAGGAATTAAATGAGAGCGTTATTCTCCGACTTCTTCTCTCTTTTTATTTATGTCATGAATGAACCGAAATTCTTTTTCTTATTCGGAAATTTCGTATCACGGCAAATAAAATCAATAGTTCGTCATTCGAGCTGTTTGACGTCGTCTAACGCGTCGTTGAGAACGTCGCGTCAAAATAATCTTACCGCGCGAATTAAAACACTTGTTTCAATTAAAACACTTGTTTCTTACTTTTAAAATTAAACAATATTTATTTGGAACTATGTCCTTTATTATTGAAATACTTTTTACTAATTCTAAAAGGAGCTTAAGGCTACTATGTAGTTACAATAAGACTATCGATAAATTCATCATACAGTCGTATTTATATATTTTTCTTATCTATCTACAAGGAGACCCAAGCGTACAATCGTCTTGCTTGATAATGAAGAAGAGATAATATTCCAACATTGTATACAAACGATATTATCTCTTGTACATATGTTATCATTGTAGCGTTGTGTGCAAGACTGTACTAGAGGCTAAAGATATCATTGAATACAAATAATGTTATCTTTTTTCTCAATATGTTTTGCTATGGATACTTAACTCCCCCCCTTGTTAAACGAAATCGTCCCGATTTTTCGACGCTATTTTTAACATTTCTCTTTCATAAGTTTTGTTATATGCGTCAATCTTTTTTTGTTTTTGACGATCTGTTATACATTGTATAGTTTTTATCATTACGTACGTAAATGCTAGAATAACAATCAGTGTTACAATTGTGTATATAGTTGATAATATCGGTTTTTCTTCAAAAGGAATAATTAGTTTTTTTAAAGTATCTATGTTATCGAATTTGTACATTGTATCTTCTTTAATTATTTGGTCGATGTAAGACTCTGAATTATGATTTCTTAATATAACTTCTTTAATTTGCTTATGCATGTTTTTGTATATTTTATCGTCTAGATTTATAGTATTTTCATAAGTAACTAAGTTTATACCATTAATTGTTTGATTATTTAACTTATGCTTACCGCTTAATAACATAACACCGGATTCAATTTCTAAGTCGTAATCGTATTCTTGTTTAATGTTGCATTTTGAAGTTATATTCTTTAAAAGTGGAATAAGACAATTTTCTTCTTCAAAGTTAATTTCACAAATGTTTTTACTTAGATGATTTTGACAATTTCTTGTTCTTAAATAAGTTTGGTTACATAAGGCAATTGTTTTATCTGTAATGATTTTTCCATGTTTTGAATTTAAAGGTGTTACTTTATACAATTTACATGATTTAATTAGAACTGGATATTTATATATTGTGATGAAGAATTCATCAGTTCTAGTTAAAAATATTTTAGAGTACTCAAGTATATTTATTATGGGTACTTGAATTATTTCATGTTGAATAATATTTTTAATGTCATCTAAGTCTAGGCTTTCTGATAAATATTCATTATTTTTTGCTGCATTAATTGTTCTGGTCAATAATAATAATTGTTCGTACACTTGTTCTATTACTAAATGTTCTTTAAGGCTCTGACCTTCGAATTGTTGCAAAATTTGTTCAAATCTAGAATTTATAGTTTTTTGTTTATTATTGTTTTCTATGAGATTATTTATACTCGTTTCTATGTTAACTAAGTCATAATGGTCAGGATTACCAAACACATATTTGAAAGCTGTTCCTAAAAAGTTAATTGATCTAGTATGCCTAGTATGTTCTTGTAATTGGTCTGCTAAATTCTTAATTTTACTTAACCAAATTTTTTCTTCCTGTGTAGGTTGATATTTACTAGTTACGATATTTACGTAAGGTTGAAATATCGAGGTCAGGTTGGTGGCATGTAACAAATAAGTTTGTTCTTTGAATAAATACACGTCATCTGTTTGCGTAAGTATAAACTTCTTGTTTAGTATCTCAGTTATTTGAACGTTTCCTTGCCCTTCTTGACTCTGTACAATTCCTAGTAATGTTAGGAATATTAATATTTTCGTCATCTGAAAAATGATAATTCTTTATGTTATCCTTGTGAATTTTTATTCCTTCTTTAGAGATTACCGTGTCTCCTTTATCTTCTTCTACTATTCTTGTTATGTATCTAGCGTTAGATTTCTTTCTAAGACCTGTGATTCTTACCATTATCTTATCTCCTTTTTTATACTCTCTGTGTCGAGTTCCTTTATTTAGACGTTCGATCACTTTTTTGGATGCTGAGTTTAGTTTATTTATTATAATTTCACTATTTCTATATTTATTTTGATTAAAGAAAATGTCTCTAGGTTTCAAACCGGTAACTGAGTGTATAGAATTATTTAATTCACGCACTGTTCTAAATATTTCTTCGATAAGTCTTGTTTTATTCTGAATTGTGAATATTCTAGACAGTTCAGTTATTGTACCGTTTACACGTTCTACCTGACCGTTAGCTGTCGATCTGTATACTGGAGTTTCTACTTTAGTTATGTTGTATTTCAAACACATTTGGTTCACCATTTCTGTTTTGAATCCCTTCTCGTTATCTGTCATGAGTCGTTCACATTTTGGGAAATAATTAGATAAGACCTCTTCCATAACGTCGTACAGTCTGTTTCGAGTTTCGATTTCCCGAAGGATTGTATATTTAGAATACTTATCTACTGTTACAAGGAAAGTATACTTGTCGTTGAAGTATATGTCCATATGAATGTGTGTTCCCACATGTGTTGGTATTTCTGAATTATTCAGAGGTTCTCTGATAGGTTTTCTTTCATATTTTCCAAATAGACATGCTATGCATTTTTTGTTGAAACTCTTTGCTTGTTTATTTAGATCGGGCCAGTAATATTTCTCTGAGATTTCTTGTATATTGTTACGTAACCCTCGGTGTGCTCTTTCATGAGTTACCCTTACAAGTTTTAGTTGTTCCTCCAAATTTGTCACGTCTTGAAGTTTTCTTGGTGTGAATATAAATCTTACTAGTGGGAATTCTTTTTTTATGTTTTCACCATATTTGTATATGTTTTCAAATTTCGTATGCAAAGCTACAATCTTTTGGGGTTGTATAACTTCTTTCATCTGCCTTAGTAAAGAGTCTTTGTCCTTAAACTTTATTATGAGTCTTATTTTGTTACCAAAATAGATTTGTGTTTCGATATTATTTGTTATATCTTCAATAAGTTCGAACTGTGCAGTGTATGCATTAAAAGGCTGATTCACAGTTTTTATTATATCATTAGAAGAACTTTCAGCTGAATGTGCTGTTTCTATGGTAGAAGTATTTATGCGTTGACGTGATAATGCGTCAGCTACAAGATTTAGGTTTCCTGGTTTATAAACTAATTTTGCTCCAAAGTCTTCAATGATTCCCTTCCAACGTTTCAGCTTTGTGTTGGGATTTTTTTCTGATACAGAATATATAAGGCTCTGGTGATCGGTATATATGGTTAAGTCTGCTATACCATATATGTAGTTTCTGAGTTTTTGTAAGGACCATATGATCGCTAATAGCTCTTTCTCGTTTGTGCTATAGTTCTCTTCTGTCTTACTCAGTGTTCTTGACAAGAAGTGTATAGGTTGCTTATTCTGACTTAGTACGGCTCCAATAG
Organism: Cheilosia scutellata; assembly: GCA_955612985.1. Lineage (NCBI taxonomy): Eukaryota > Metazoa > Arthropoda > Insecta > Diptera > Syrphidae > Cheilosia > Cheilosia scutellata. The sequence continues at coordinate 22,267,437 of OY015314.1, read as the reverse complement.
CTATGTTGGATGCATCAGTAGTAAGCTCGAATGGTTTACTATAATCCGGTTGAAAAAGTTCGACTTGTTCTTTCAAATAATTTTTTAAAATTCTAATCGCTTCTAATGCTGAATCATTCAGATTTAACTTAATATTTTTACTTTGTTTTTTGTTTACTTTACCGTTATCTCCTCGTAAATATAATGTCAGGGGCTTGGCTATGCTTGCGTATCCCTTTATAAACTTACGATAGTAACCTGTAAGACCTAAAAATCCTCTCAAATCCTTTACCGTTTGTGGGACTGGAAAATTTTCTATAGCTGCTATTTTCTCAGGGTTCGTAGTGATTCTACCATGTCTGATTATGTGACCTAAGTATTCTACTTCTTCTTGAAAAAACTTACTTTTCTCATCAGATATTTTTAATGTGGCTTTATTGAGTACGTCGAATACTTGACTTATGTGCTGTATATGTTCTTCCTCAGATGAAGAATATATCAATACGTCATCAATGTAAACGTGTACGAATTTACCTACAAAGTCTCTCAAAATGTCGTCCACGCATCTCTGAAATATGCTTGGTGCATTTTTGAGCCCGAAAGGCATTCGTTTAAATTGATATTTTGCGCCATTTATAGCAAAAGCTGTTTTTTCTTTATCATCTGTTTTGATTTTAATTTGGTGGAAACCTGACTCCAAATCTAACGTTGTAAAGTACTTGGCTTTACCTAAATTTTGAATTGTCATGTTGACATCCGGAATGGGGTATCTGTCTGTTACAGTGTGAGCGTTAAGTTTTTGGAAATCAACAACCATGCGCCGTTTTGGTTTTCCTTTTTCGTCCAAACCTTTTTTAGGTACTGTCCATATGGGACTGTTATAAGGACTATGGCTTTTTTCTATTATATCGTCATGTAAGAGTTTCTGTATTTCTTTGTTTACGAATTCGTTATCTGCTATGGGATATGGATATTGTTTAACATAAACCGGATTATCATTGGTCGTCCTAATGCTTGCTTCTATAGTATCTGTAAAGGGTAACGGTCCTATGCTGTTATTAATCTTCATCAGTCTATCTATGTCTGCTTTATAAATATTATTTTCCCCAATTATGTAATTAATTTTCTGAATAGATTCGACACTGCTTATGGTAGTTAGAGTCATATTACTGAAATTTATTTCCGCGTTTAGAACTTTAAGTCCTTCATATCCTAATATCATATCAAAAGACTGAATATCCTCTAATTCAAAAAATGTTATATTTTTCTTTAATATCCTAACTACTTTCTTTGTATCTACCATAGAATAACCATGCATTGTTTTTATTTTTATAGGTTTAATTTTAATTTTTTCGCTAGAATCGCATTTTCTATTAATGTAATTATGGGTTGCACCAGTATCAATAAGAATTTTGTAAATTTTCTTATGAATAGTACTAGTTAAATTTAAGCAGGGCAACCCGTCTACTAGTTTAAATGATCTATTCTTATGTTATTATTTACCATACATTCCGTTTCATCTGCTTCTGCATATGTACTGCTGACATCGTCTCTGCGTTGTTGTCGGGAGTTATTTACTCTCTGCTGCTTGAAGTTCTGCTGATAAGATCGTTGCGGTCTGTTGTGTGTGTTGAAACTCCCGCTGTGTTCACGTTTCGCTGGTGGATTATATACATCGGGTTTGCATTGATTCCAATTTTGTCGCTGTGCATGTACAATTTGTCTCGAGTTTATCTCCATCGGCTGTGGTCCTTGATTGTGTTGCTGCATATTATCGTATTGCTTCTGGGGTTGATAATTCGTTGTTTGGCTCGAATAATTTGGTCTTCTTTCGTTTCTGCGTTCATGTGGCATATTTTTGTGGTGCTTATCTTGAGTGAGATGTAAATGCCTGTGCACATTATCATGTTCTATTCTGCGAGCAATTGCGAATGCGTGTTCTAGATCATTTATTGTAGCTGAATATAATGATCCTCTTGTAAAGTTGTCACTCATACCATCAATGAATATACGAACTGCGTCGTCGTTAGCATTTTTAATTAGTCTGTCGATTATATTCGGCGGATCACCTGACATAGTGATTTTTGATATTATTAAATTGAGATTTTTATTTATCTCGTCGTGGTATTCAGACAGTGTGCTTCTTTTTTGCGTGATGGCTTTCATCATGTCTTGTAGCACGTATAGAGGTTCTTGATTAGAGTACGTATAATCTAATCTGTTACGTATCGCCTCAAAATTAAAAATTGTGTTATAATTAGTTAACACATTCGCGGCTGCACCCTGTATTTTACTTTTCACTATAGTCAATGCTGCTGCGTACTTACTGTGTGTTTTGAAGTTTTTAATGCTGTCCATTAATCTGGATGCTTCTTCGCGCCACGACCGATAATTTGATTGATCGCCGTTGAAAATAGGTAGGCTTTTAAATGCGTCTAACTGTATTTCACTACCATCTGTATATGTGGTTCTTATTTCCTCTAGCACAGGTATGTTTGGTACTATGCCTAATCCAGATTTTACTTCATTTAGTTTTGTTTCTAAATTAGTGTTTATTTGATTTTGGTTAGTTATTATTGCTGCTAACCTTGCATTCTCTGTGCGTGTGTGCTCTAGGGTTTGTGTTACTGTGTTGCACCTGGTTTCTAAAGCTTCTAATCTTGCCATTAATACTGCGAGTTGTTCCATTTTGAACTCGTGTCTGTTGTCGTCGAATTTGTGTGTTTTTTTTCTCCACATATACACTTTCACTGAATTGCTTAGCTGCTTCGTATGAAGAAGCTATATTTGTACCTGCTATGCTAGGTAATTCTTGTAACCGGTAACGCGAGTGTTCTGTTTATACTAGATTTCACTACTTGTTCCCGAGGTCCGCTCGATTGAAGTTAAAAAGTATATTTAACCTCCTGGCAGGATCGCCAATTAAAACACTTGTTTCAATTAAAACACTTGTTTCTTACTTTTAAAATTAAACAATATTTATTTGGAACTATGTCCTTTATTATTGAAATACTTTTTACTAATTCTAAAAGGAGCTTAAGGCTACTATGTAGTTACAATAAGACTATCGATAAATTCATCATACAGTCGTATTTATATATTTTTCTTATCTATCTACAAGGAGACCCAAGCGTACAATCGTCTTGCTTGATAATGAAGAAGAGATAATATTCCAACATTGTATACAAACGATATTATCTCTTGTACATATGTTATCATTGTAGCGTTGTGTGCAAGACTGTACTAGAGGCTAAAGATATCATTGAATACAAATAATGTTATCTTTTTTCTCAATATGTTTTGCTATGGATACTTAACTCGCGCCGCGTAAAATAATCTCACCGCGGCGTTAATAACGCGTTCTGTTTGACGAAACCTTAAGAGAGTCTGGAATATGGTCATCCAAACCTTATGGACACGCCTCCGTTCAAAAACTCAGCGGGGCGCAACGAAGGAGAAGGTAACAGACTACCCCCCCCCCCCAATCAATCTATTATTGTTGAAACATTACTCTCAAAATGTTTATAAACAAATTTTGTTTAAATATAAGCACCTTATGAAATTTACACACACTGTGTTTGAAGACCGACAACCAATGCTTATATTTACACCCATCTGATAAAAGTTATACATTTTATGTGTGAAAATTTGCAATTCGATTGTGACGATTCATTTGCAAGTTCATACATGATCAGACCTTTGATTGAAGCAGTTTAGTGTTGCGCGATAATCCAAAACCGTATCGATACATCGATATTTTATTATCGAGATGAAAATATCGATGCAAAAAAAAAATCGACCCAAAAAAATCGATAGTATCGATAATATCGGTTTATATGCACTTAAAATTTTCCGAGTTTTCTATTCTTTTTTTTTTGAAAAAATATTTTTATTGTTTAGAGGACTCAATCAATTTCTATTTGTCAAAGGAAATAATTTTAGAAAAGAATTTAACTTTTTTTAATGATTTTTGAAAAAAAAAAAAAAAAAAAAACAAATTACAAGAACATGTAGGTACAGATTTTGCCTAGTAACTATGTATAGGAACTCTGATTATATTGAAATATGTATTCTGTTTATTTAAAAGTTCAGGGACAAGCAAATCAAAAAAGCAATAAGATACAAAACAAAAACATCCAATGGTGACAAAGTCGTCGTGAAGTCGTGAATTAAAATAGTTTTTCTTCTTAAACTATTTTTGCTTCAGAAATATGTACATAATAAATAAATAGCTTATTTGAAATAGTATATTGTACAAATATTAGCTACATTAATCCGATATTGTAATAATAAAATGTTTTGAGGTTATTGAATCGTAACGAGACGTGTTATTATAGCTGAAACAGTGGAAATTGAGTGCGCAAAAAAATCGGGATGAAAACATCGATGCATCGATACTATCGAAAATAAATTATCGAGTGAAATAATCGATATTTTTTTACAAAAATATCGATGAATCGAGTGATTCGATATATATCGCGCATCACTAAGCAGTTGAACCTCTTGCGCTCCCAAGTTCCATCGCATCGTTTTGTGCGTGTACGGTTTCTGAAGTCTTTTTGGCGTTTTTAATATAATTAATAAATATTATAAATATTTTTAATAAATATCTTAAACATTTTTGGATTGTTTTATTTCGTTTAGACAGGTTCACTGCAGTGAAAGGATCGGCCAGGCCGATGATAACACTTTTACTTGTTTTGAATAGTATTTCTGATCCATGTACAATTTTATGTAATTGTACACATTAAATATTGAATATCTATACCATTTTTAAGCTTTTTAAAGCAAAATTGCACAAAAAATTCTAATTTTAAGCGTCTTCATACACAATTTTGTTGGAGTTTACACATTATTTGTCGAATTTAGCTACAAATTTGAACATCAAAGGTTTGAATTTACACATTTTATGTTGGTTTATAAACATTTATTTTTGAAATTCTGTTGGATTTTAAGCATTAATTATGTAAATGTACATTTAATTTGAACATCTTAACTGTAGAAATACGCATTTATATTTAAAATTTATGTTTGAATCTACACAACAAAGATTTAAGATTTACGCAATATTTGAAATTGATACGTGCGTAAAAATACTGCAATTATGGTAGGCAAGTAGATTCCTCGCTTAATTCATTTCATTTCATTTATTTATTTCATTTGAATGCTTACACATTAAGACATAAAATTATCTTATAAAATAGTGAAAGCTTAATATTCAATTCAATTAAGATACAAGCTACTCAGACATGTTCAGATATTTAAAAAAGAAAACAACAATTTACAATTTTACATTACTTACTTAATGAATTCTTAAACAGAAAAAGGGTAATAATATAAACATACAAGCATACATCTCCATTCATTTTATTAAAACTATTAAAGAAAAAGAAAAAAAAAAAAAGAACTAAAATCAGAAACGATCGGGAAACTGCAAATAAAAGGACTTGAGTTTAGTCCGAAACTGCCCAGTGCCGCCTAACCTCCGCACATGCCGAGGCAAGGAATTCCATAAGCGTATGGAGTTAATCAAAAACTGTCGTTCCGATGTTAAACATGCGACTCGAGGGTGAACGAGCTGTTGGGATCTATTAGAGGATGTAAAACACAACTTAGGTATTATAAAGGTAACTTGGGTGATGTGTCTGCACCACGTTAGATAGCAATACAAGTGAGCGAAAACGAAGTAAATTGTCAAGAGTCATTATAAAGTGACTTGGAATAATTGGAAATACTGTCAAAACGATTCAAGTTATAAACATAACGTGCTATATTATTAAATGCGACGTTAAGCTTCCTCCTACTGGCAGCATCACAGTTGCAGAAAATCTCGCAACCATAGCTAAGAATTGGAACAATAAGTGTTTTCGCTAACATGATACATGTTTTTTTAGGAGTAAAATATTGCGAGTTCCATAACTGGCGTAATACCCCGTATACTTTGCCAACGGTTACATTGATATGCGTATCCCATGTTAGCGTCCTATTAAATGTCACTCCCAAATTTTTTGCCGAATTAACATACTCTATTGTGGAGCCATTAAGTATTATGTCTGGAAAATAAGAATAGTTCAGGGACTTTTTACTAATAACAATACATTTAGTTTTCACTGGGTTTAGAAATAGCCCATTCCTTTCGGACCAATCAGATATCCGCTGTAGATCCAAATTGATCGTATTAGCACAGTCCTCAATCATACCTAGATGACAACTCCGATACAGCTGTATATCGTCAGCATACATGTGTATAGATGTCGATGTAGATACTAATTTTGGGATCTCGTTAACATAAAGGGAAAATAGAAGAGGGCCCAGAATAGAACCTTGTGGTACCCCGCGATTAGTGAAAAGGAAGTTGGAAGATAAATGCCCAACAGAAACTGCTTGTTTCCTTAGCCTTAGATATGCCGACATTAATGAAACCGCTGATGGTGAAAAACCAAACAACGTAGAGAGCTTACTGCATAAATTAAAGTGATCGACAGTATCAAAGGCCTTAGAGAAGTCCAAAAATATTAAGAAAGTCACTTTGTCCTCGTCCAGAGACTGCCTAATCTCTTCAACTACGTTAATGACCGCAGTTACACAGCTGTGATTTTTCCTAAAGCCAGATTGCATCGGTGAAAGCAAACCGTTAGAGTTAATATGGCAGTTAATTTGCTTCTGCATTATCCTCTCGAAGACTTTTGAAAAATAAGGAAGAATGGAAATTGGACGGTAATCTTTACTATTTGGACTTTTTGGGATAGGAATAATCTTCGCATTTTTCCACTGAAAAGGATAAACACCGGTTGTTAAAATATGATTGAAGACATGGACTAGGGCAGGTAGAATTACAGAAAGAATTATTTTAACAAATTTAGGATGTATTCCATCTAAACCAACTGCATTAGACTTCACTGACAACAAACTAGCAACGACATCTGTACTTGCAACACAAGAAAACTCGAAAGTTTCTACTAATACTCTAGAAGAGACGGATGGACTTGAGGGAACTACATTAAGGTCAGAGAAGGGAAGTTTAACGAAGTTTTTGTTATGAAGGTTTAGATCTAATTCTAATTGATCGTCCAAACTAGGGCTAATTTTCCCCATCTCTATTGATAGCTTAATGATAGTAAAATTACACGATTTTTTCTTAGAGTGTAGAGAATAGGGTACCTTACCTACCTACCTAATTTACAGGTCCTTTTCTAATTTGTTATTTCTTTTAGTTTTGCAATTCACTAACCTGGAGCTTAGGTAGGTATATGTGTACTAGACTTAGAACCTTTGTACATGATACTAATAATCAATTTTAATGTCCAGTTAAAGTTTTAGGTTAAGGTTAAGAACTCAAAGTAGATCATTTTTCCATATAAAATTATGTATTGTGACCTACAATAAGCTTAACGTGAAAGTTAAAAATAATTATTTGATTTAAAAAAAAGTGCCTTGACCCAAGATGATTTAACTTAATTGTACCTGTTTACTTGGTTGATATTGTTTCGTGACTTTATTTTATATTTTGTTGTCATAGCTATCTCATAAGTTTGATTGTTTTTTATGGTTTGGGACTTTGGTTACAATTAACTTATATTTAAGATGAGTTAAGATATAAAACCAATTTTTTATAATTATAATTATTATAATTATGATAAAAAAAACATTTATAACAACACTGATGTGTTGAGTAATGAAAGCCAGAGTTCTGAGTAACTTTACTATAACAGCGTGGAAGACCTTTTATGTGTCTAAAAGGGTTGAAATGGAATTTTCGTACTTTGTGATAAAGTAGAGAAAAGGATTAACAATTTCATGCGATCAAAAATCCTTAAGAGAAAAAATGTACCTTCAATAAAGTGCTACTGCGCATGTTGGGATCTTTCTTTTGCTTTGGGACGGGCTATACAAAGCAGTTACAGAAGAAGAAGAGATACCCCTCTATACCGCCGGTTCTAAGATGGATATCGGTAGGTACATGCTCGGATATCTTCAGTGAAACACTCAACTCAACAAAACTCAACGATGACCGCAGTACCTTTCAAGCGGAAATATGAGCTATAACCCTAGCGACAAATTATCTAAAGAGACGACACATTGCCGATAAACAAATCACTATATACTCCAGACAAGCGGCCATAAAAGCCATGGAGTCAGTCGTGGTGATGTCGTGGGCAGTAAGTTATTGCAAGAAATACTTAGATGAATTATCACAAGCCACAACGCGGTGACATTATGCTGGGTACCAGGGTATATGGATATTCCGGGTAATGAACAGGCGGATGAGGTTGCAAGAAACGGGTTGATAATGCACGCATCAGTAGCCCCAAAATATGTAAGAGCTCCGCTAACCACGCTTGCAAGGAAGATTAACATTGAATCCTGGAGTAGAACAAGCCTACGCTGGACCAATCTCAATACCTGTACACTAGCGAATTATGGCCAGAGTTACCAAGGATATTCGCATACTCACGGGGGTCATTACTGGACACTGTGCGATAGGCGTACATGCCGAGGTACATGCGTAACGGCAGGGCTGGGCATACTGCATAATGACTTCTGCAGAAGCTGTAGGGAGGGACGTTGAAGAAACATAATCTGTTCGCCACCTACTTTGCGAATTCTCAGCTCAGCCCTTAAAAACTGTAGACAGAGGATTATTAACAGCTACTTCTTCGATGAATTAGAAGATCTGGAGAATGTGGATGTAAGGAACTCCTGAGATTCAGACTTAATGGCCAAACCACAATACCGCTTTGCGGCGTGCGTGCGTTGACAGATAAAGTAGAACCAATGCTTTCATATGGTGCAAGCCAAAATGCGGCTTCAGGCTTCCGGTCGCGTTGAGATCGTAAATATCGTAAAGTTCAACGCGCCGCCCAAGTAGAGCAACTTTCTACTTTCAGTGGCGTTGGACGGCTTTGACGTTTCCTTTCGGTTTGGTTTGTTCGATTTGATAATATTTAAAGTGTTAGAGCATATGCCGTTCATTGTTGGAGTTGCATGGATTCACTTAGGTATATACGTACCTACTCGTTTTTAGTAGCCTATGGGTTTTTTTCAATACAAATTAATTATTTTACTGTGTGGAAATGACGAATATTATTTTTGTTGTAATGCTACTAGTGATTTCTTTGGATTGTTGATAAAAAAAATATGTGCTCAAATGTTATGTACACGCTTTTGATATTTCAATTTTGTCTGAAACTACTCTATTCTTCATACAATTTATTAACGAGATAAACATTTTTGTTTAGAATATTTATAGTTTCTTTTTCTAGTTGAGGGTAAATCTAATTTCCTGCTATGTGCAAATGATGGGTATTATTTTATTACTTGGTTTACCCGCCCATGTTTGCTCGTGCCAATGAATTGCATTGCTTACATATATTTTTTATTGTCCATCGGGACAATGCACATGAATATACGCACCTTTGTCCGACTTTGACCCAACTTCACGGGAATTCTCTGGCCGAAGATATCGAAGATTCCCTGTAAATTTGAACTCAATCGGCTGGTAGGGTTTGAAGTCCGTACACAGGAACATAAAAAATGTCTGGACAAGACAGCGAAGATCTTCGCGGAAATATAGCAAAAAAATGACCCCTATTAGGTCATAAAATCCTTTCAATATGCATTGTCCGATGGGTGACCGGATGTGGTAAAAACCCAGCGAGCGACGAGAAGCAGTACCTGCGATCGCAATCGTCCCAATGTCCAGCATACCACCAGATGTATACATATAATTGATATAAAATATGAATATAAATTGAAAAATCAAGTAAATCGTCGGTATCCATATTTGAGAATTTATTAATAGAAGTTTTTTTTAAATAGCCAAACCAAGTTTTTAACAAAATTGCACTTCACTATTTAAGTGACTGAACTTCTTTCCACAGCTCAGATAAATGCTGTCCATTTGGTAATATTGCTCACTTAAATCGTTTTTCAAGAAGTATTCCACAAAGTAATCAATTCACAATTTTAAGGGAAGGGATTTTCGATGTAATTTACCCATATTTTCTCAACTAAACTAAAAATCTACCTGTCTCGCCTGAAACGCCTTTCATGTAAAGGCATGTACCTGTGTACATTGAACTCACAGGCAATTCTTCCACAAAAATATTTCACGACAATAAAAGTGAAAATACATTTTATTGTTATTTATTTATGCATTTTTTTTTAATATTTTGAACAAATTTCCTCTTAATTCGTGCATTAAAATAACAATTATAAGCAAAATGGAGTAGTTGCATTCTGCTCTGAATTCGTACATAACGTACGTACGCAACATAAACCAAACAGAACTTTCAATCTCTCCTACTCTAATCTCTCAACGCGCCAACGCTCTGAAGCGCCATTTAGTTTTGGAAAAGTGCGGCTTGCGCGCGTTGACATAAAGTATCCTAAAGTCTCTGAAACGCCTGTCAACGCACGCACGCCGCAAAGCGCCATTGTGAATTCGGTATAAATCCGGGTGGTTCCAGTAGGCACACAAACTTCATACCTTCGGTTACTCAGTTGGAAGAGTGCAACTGGTGACAGTGATGACGGAGCGCATAATGCATTATGTATGCAAAGTGTGGGAATCACAGGACTCATTATATGAATTTTGTTTATTCAATCTTGAAATAAGTGTTGTCCGTTTCAGGTCATACTTTCGAGAAGCCGACGTGGGAGTTTCGATTTTACTTCTAATTTCTTCGAGAGCCTTCTGAACGATTGCTTCGTCGATATTACATCTATTTGTAGTTTTCTTATAAGAACGAACCATTCTGTAAATTGTTTAAGTATTTCCAATTTCAATTTTAAATTCTAACTTTATAAATCCAGCATGGGGCACTTTCGACTTTTGTGCTTTTGTCTAAAGTGCCCCATCCTTTGCTTTATTAAACGTTATTGTTTTTCACAGAACTAATAAAGAACATTCAATCAAATGTTATAAATAACTTAAATATATTATTAACACAAAAGTTTGACACTCACAAACAAATAATTCCAATAAGAAAAAATTAAATATCACTTACCTCGTGAAGAAGAAAAATTACAACAAAACAACGAAAAAAATAAAAACCGGTCTAACTACTAGAACTGCTGAAGAAGAACTGTCATAGTTCGTGTACGATATGAGAAAATATTGTGGCACGATTTGACATCAAAAAAAATATTTCAAAATTAACCGCCTTCTTGTAATCGCGAAAGTCGAAGGTGCCCCATAGTCGAAAGCCTCGGTTCTTAAACTGTGTTCCGCGGAACCCTAGGGTTCCGTGGAACAGTTTTAAGGGTTCCGCGACTTTCTTGAATTAAGAATAGTAAAACACAAAAATAATTTTTGTAAGGTATGCAATTGCAAACATTTTTGCGCAAAAAAATGTTTAAAGCTTATATTATTTTTTGAAGTGTGAGCTACCCATAATTAAAAAAACAGCAAACAAAAATGGTACAGCAACATCCACTTTCCAAAAATAATTACGAGCAACAATCCATGAAGTATGCATTCGTGTGAGTATAGTTCGCGCATAGCTTTTATGAGGTACTGCACAAGTGCACACTATCTTACAAAGAATGAAAATAAGTCAGAATGTAACCCAGCCTACGACGGCCATATTATTTACTTCGGGTATAAATCAGGTTTAAGTAGATAGTTAATTTTACACCCGATCATTAATCAGATTTTTTTAAACCCGATAATTTAAACCAAATTAGTCAATAATATGAAATTTTGTTTTAACCCGGGTTAAATTACTTAAATTAAATTATTTACTTAATCGGATTAAACGCCGACAAGGTTAAAAAACGGGTTTATTATCGAGTTTATCGACTGAATATTATGGATTTGGATTTAATTTTTGGGTTAAACTCACTTAAACCAGGGTGTGAATTTTAATCCGGATTAAAGTGAGTGAATAATATGGCCGTTATAGGCGTACAATGTACATAGTTCTTCTTTATCAAAACATGTACATATTTTGATTTTGTATCATTGGACGAATGTTGGGTTGGTATAGCTATTAAAAGTGAATACCCTGAACTTGCCAAACAGGCTATCACCTCTATCGTGGAATCCTTCGGAATTAAGTTTCACTTCACCTAGGTACGATTCCCTTTCATTTTATACTGCTATCGTGGAATCCACCGGAAACCTTTCCTTATCGACACGTTTTTGGGAAAGGTAGTTTCACTGTCAAACGGCGGCCTTTCATTTGTCAATACAAATGTGTAGGTGTAGCTGCATTTGTCGGAGGCATTTGAAAAGTTTGTTTTAAAAGTGATTTAAATAAAAAATAAAGTTTTCGATATAATAATGGATACGACAGCTCTATTTTTGGAAGCATAAGAGGAAGAACGAAATGAGCGGTGATCTCAGAGAATAATACCTACTGAGACAGGTTAAGAGGAGCAGTGCATGATCCCAGATGAAATTTGTTTTTAGAAAGAATATTTATTGATTTTAATAAATTTCAATATTGCACAGATCTATTACAAATGTTCGGCTTAATAAAGCAGCTTTTTTATATGTACATTTTCTTTTACAAATCTCACGACGTGCAGCAAGCAAGAAAACCTATAAAATCCGCAATGCTTTTGATGCGGGCGAGAACTGACATTTTGTTCGGGAAAAATTCGATTTGAACGTTTTTAACGATTACAGTGAAACTCATTCACATCACCCACACGGGGAACTGTTCACATTCCGGATTTGACGATACCAAAATATTTTTTTTCGTGAACAATTCCCCCCGGCCGATTCCACGATACATTAAATTTGCTCACTTTTGTCACAACGCATCGCTGTGAAGCAAGCTTTTCAGCGGGTCTATCCCGATATCTCGAAAAAAAAAATCTTGATACCCCCCTGCTTGGGTTTACTGTTTGGATATGGGGTGGGTGCAAAAAAATCTCGAATTTACTTTTTATTTTCGAGATTTTTCTCGAGATAGTGTCTTTCGAGATTTTTGTACTTTCTAGATTTTGACCCACTCGAGATTTTTGCATTCGAGATTTATCAAATTCATTTTCGAGATTTTGACCATTCTAGATTTTAATCGTTCTAGTTAACGTCATGATCCCCTTTTCAGCGTATACTTATGCAAAGACTAAATACAGATCGAGATTGGACGCTGTCCCAGATATGCGAATACAGCTTTCGGAGATAGAAGTCAATTTAAAAAAAAACATAAATCAAACAATGAAACAGTTTCATTCTCACACTAGCCTTGAAAAAATATCATAAAAAACTTGATTTTGAAATGTGTTATTTTTCATTTTTAATAGTTGGGGTTCCAAAATATATTTGGGCCTTGTTTAGGGTTCCACAGCTTAATAAGTTTGAGAACCGCTGGTCGAAAGTACCCCACCCTACCCTAAATGTTTCGAGAAAATGGCTAACATTTGAAATTATTTTTGTCTGAATACAATGGCTTAGGGCCTGATAAAGAGTTGTTAAAATGACTTATCACTGGTAACGAGTTAGAGGAATCTACATTAATGCTTTGTTCCAGCGTAATGTCGACTGGAGCCCTCGCTAATCTGCCTTTGGCCTTTTTGTCACCGAAAGCACAGCGACTGAATTCTTCAAGCAGGTGCGAATCAGCGAATCTAATCTTTGACCAAGTTCTTATGGTGGATTAAAATTCACTTTGAATAGTGAGGTTGCCTGAAGTAAAGAATAATAAATCAGACATTTCAAAATCGATTCAGCATAATTAAGTATGTAATTCGAAATTTCTCATTTTAAAACTCCTTGGGAAGTGGTAATAATGTGGAAAAATTTACATATTGCGCATAGAACTGGGTAGTTTTAGTGAAATGTTAAAGATCACAATCATAGGCGAAGAAAGCGTATAACCCTTTTTTGTTTTTGCATGAATTGTATAATTTTGCATTAGAAAAAACAATGAATAATTAATAATTGAAGAATGCATTCCTTTAACAATCTAATCGAAAAAAAATTATAACGCACTACATTATTTAAAGCTGATAATATTGCGATTATATTTGCGACAAGATAAGACAAGGCACACCTACTGGTTACTTTTAAAAAGCAAGGTGTAAGCAATAATTTTGCATCAAACTTATTTATGTACGATGACGTTAGGTAATCGGCCAAAAAGATGAGGCAATGCAGATTGCAGACCCAGTATTTCTTGAAGTATGTACTAGATCTGTAGATACCTACAATAGCAGGTGTTTTATGATGTCAGCAGTCTTCTACAAATTCGACCGGAAGTGAAGTCATAAAAATAATTTGCGACAGGACAAAGTTATGCAGACAGAGTTATTTGATATCTTTCCGCCACATATCAGGCGTTTTTCTTTTTTAGTTCAGAGCAGAGCTCTGAATAGAGCACGAGCATTTTGAGCGTGCTCTGAACCGAGTGTGCTCAGATCGTTCTGATTTGTTTATGAAACACACCTGAGCACATAACTGTCATACGGTTATTTATTAATTGTTATTTATTAATTTGGTTTACCTTCTGTTCCAGAACAACAAGACTCGTCCGTCATTTCAACAATGTATTTTGTTTATCCTATTTCTTTTAATCTGTCAAATGTGACGTACCTAATCAGCTTTTTACTCGGCCTGCTCAGTCAATTTATTCAGAGCTCATAGAGCGCGCTCTAATAATTATCTGAGCTAGAGGAAGTGTACCGATTATGGAATACGCTCCTAATATGGAATAGTGCAATATCTCAGAACCAACGTAACTTATGTGTCCACAAATTTCACGAAAAGGTTTTCTTTCATGCGCATATTTACTGTTAATACCCCAGTCCCCGGTGATTACTGCAGTCGTGAGCCGTTGTAAAAACAATTTTATTGGTTAAGTGCTTAGTAAATTTACCTAGTTTGTTTTCTCTATATTTCAAGTTCAATTCAATTTTATCCAACAATTTCTTTACGCTTTATTAGAAAAAACATCAACCATTTTACTTACTGTAAAAATTAAAGTTAGCTGAGTTATGTAGTGAAGGTAATTTTTACTTTAGTTATTGGTCCCTTGTTCCTAATATGGAATATCAGTGTGTTCCTAATATGGAATAGTATTCCTAAAGGAAATTTTGTATTTAGGTAATCTTAAAATTTTCAGATGACGCCAAACTAGAAAAAGCGTAAGGTCTGGGGCAAATCTAACATAGTGAAAGCTATCGCAGCCTTCAAATCAAAAGAAATAGCTTCAATAAAGCAGCACAACTTTCTAGTACACATCGTACCTACTACACTCCTCAGACTATTTAATTCACGTTCTAATGAAGGCCAGTTGGCAGAAAAACTGTTTTAAGTCCAGTCTTAGAGGACCAACTTCTGAAGTACGTCCTTGGAATTTGCAATTTTTGCACTACAAGTTCGATTTTCTACAAAATCTGCGGTATTCCGTATTAATATTGTTACATTCGGCTGGGATTCGAAAAGATAAAACACTATTCTGTTTACTAAACTTTAATAAATCACTTTTATTACAAGACAATATCACTTAAAATCAACTTTTCCGCTTATTTCAATCTTTTCCACTTATTACAATCTTTTCCACTTATTTTAAATCACTACCGATACTATTCGAACTTTGCTTTATACGGTTTAAAGATAAACTGTCCCCTCGTCGGATTTCGCAACCCTTTTTATACTCCCCACTAAAGCTTCTCGAATATTCTATACTCCAACCGGAACAATCGAGAATGTACTAGTTTCGTTTTAGACCATTCACCATTCGTTGAGTTTGGAAGATTCGAAGTTTCGAAGTTCCGTTGAATAAGTTCGTCTACTTTCCATTAGATGGCGTTGTGGTCAATAAGTAGTACTTTTCAATCCACACTACAATATCCCCCTCTTAAACTTGTTCGTCCCGAACAAATGCGTCAACATTTTCCCCAATGTAACGGTGAAGACGATCCACATGGACAACTTTGAGTTTACCTCTTCCTCGTTGGATTCGATAAACCACGTCGTTGATTCGCTTGACTACTCTATAGGGCCCCTCCCAATCTTGTTGCAACTTAGGCGACATACCTTTTCTTCTATGGGGATTGTAGAGCCATACCAGATCTCCTTCCTCGAATCCTGTAGTGGTTGCTTTGGCATCGTACCTCGTCTTCATGCGGTCGCTGGCTATTTTGATCTTATCCCTAGTTTTTCGATGCACGTCCCTGATGGTTTCTCTGAGGTCCGCAACATAATCGTCCTCATCCTTGGGTTCCTCAGTGGGAGATCCGAACATCAACGCACTAGGTAGCCGGCCTGTTCGACCAAACAGGATTTCAGATGGTGTATGCCCCGTAGTGTTGTGCACAGCATTGCGATAGGCTAGTAGAAACATTGGGATCTGTTTATCCCAATCCCTCTGGTCGTCGCATACAACCTTAGATAGGTGTTCATTCAAGGTTCTGTTGAAGCGTTCTACCATCCCATCTGATTGCGGATGGAGCGGCGTTGTTCTCGTCTTCTTAATCCCGAGTAACTGGCATACTCCTTGAAAAATCTTGGACTCGAAGTTTCGGCCTTGGTCTGAGTGCAATTCCAATGGTACACCAAATCTGCTCACCCAGTTGAAAACAATCTGCTCTATCACGGTTTTGGCTTCTTGGTTAGGGATGGCAAATGCTTCTGGCCACTTACTGAAGTAGTCCATAACCACGAGGATGTAACGATTTCCATTAATCGTTTCAGGAAACGGTCCGGCAATATCAACTGCAATTCTTTCGAAAGGGGCTCCAGCATTGTATTGGTGCATTTTGCCTTGAGTTTTCACTCTCGGGTCTTTGCTGGCCGCACAGGTTACGCACTTTCTGCACCAGTTTTCTACATCATCCCTTGAGTGGATCCAGTAAAATCGCTCTCGCACCTTTTCGAGTGTCTTATTTATTCCCAAGTGGCCCCCAGATACTCCATCATGCAGTTCCTTTAGTACTTCACTTACTTTGGACCTGGGAACAATAAGCTGCATCACGAACGACTTTCCATCAGAGCTTTCCCATCTTCTTCTCAGAATGCCGTCCTGCACATGAAGAGAATCCCATTGTGCCCAGTATGCCTTCAGCTCGGGGCTCCTATTGGATATCTCCTGCCAGTCTGGTTTTCCCTCATGCTCCTTCCAGGCGAGAATCGGCTCGATATCCGGATCTTCCCTTTGAGCCTCCCGGATCTCTCTCGCACTCCAGCCGTCCATGGGCTTAGCTCTCAGCCTTTGTACGGAAACGGCATCTTTTTCCTCCTGACGCACGCAATGTTTGCAATCGGCTTTGCAAGGACGGCGGGAGAGAGCATCTGCATTAGAGTGAAGAGTTCCCTTTCGATGCTGTATTTCGTAGTCATACATCTGCAGCCGTTCGATCCACCTCGCGACTTGTCCCTCAGGATTTTTAAACTGCAGCAGCCACTTTAAAGACGCATGATCGGTGCGAAGAATAAATTTGCTCCCATAAAGGTACTTGTGGAAGTGTTTTGTCGCCAGGACTAAAGCGAGAAGTTCCCGTCTGGTTACACAGTAGTTCCTTTCTGACTTCGAGAGAACTTTACTGAAGTAGGAAACTACTTTCTCTTGGCCATCATGCACTTGCGAAAGGACGGCTCCAACTCCCACATTACTAGCGTCTGCGTCCACAATAAATGTTTTTCCAGGAGTGGGGTACGCTAGTATGGGGGCGTCACACAGTTGCTGTTTTAGTTTTCAAAGCTCTTTTCGCACTCACCTGACCATTTAAATTGTTTTCCCTTTTCCGTCAGTTGATGCAAGCTCTTCGCAATCCCGGCAAAGTCCTTCACGAACCGTCTGTAGTAGGTCGCAAGTCCCAGGAAGCTTCTCAGTTGATGTTTGTCCTTGGGAACCGGCCAGTTTTTCACTGCTTCGACTTTCTCTGGATCAGTCCTGACTCCTTCGGAAGAGATGATGTGTCCGAGATATTTTACTTCTGGTCTAAAAAGAGCACACTTTTTCGGGTTCAGCTTCAATTGCGCGCCTCGCAGTCTCTGGAACACTTCCTTCAAGTTGTCTCGATGTTCTTCAAACGTTTTGCCTACCACGATGACATCATCTAGATACACCAAACAGGTTTTCCACGTCAGTCCCAGCAAAACCCGCTCCATTAGCCGTTCAAAGGTGGCTGGAGCATTGCACAGTCCAAATGGCATTACTGTGAATTGCCAGAGCCCGTTTCCTGCTGTAAAAGCTGTTTTCTCGCTGGCTTCGGGATGGATCTGCACTTGCCAGTAGCCACTCTTTAAATCAATTGTGGAAAACCATTTGGCGCCGGATAGTGTATCCAGGGTGTCGTCAATCCTTGGCAGAGGGTAGCTATCCTTTTTGGTGACGTTGTTCAGCTGACGATAGTCGACGCAGAATCTCGTGCTGCCGTCTTTCTTCTTAACCAGTACAACTGGTGACGCCCATGGACTTTTCGAACTTTCAATCAGCCCTTCCTTTTCCATCGTCGACACCATTTCTGCAACCTCCGTCTGCTTAGCCAATGGTAGTCGCCTGGGAGGCTGACGAATAGGTCTTGCGTCTCCTGTGTCGATTCGGTGTTGTACGAGATGTGTCCGACCATACTCGCCGCTCTTCGAAGCAAATATATCAGCGAACTCGTTGATTAGTTCCCCCGCCATTTCTTGCTGCTCCTGATTCAACTCACACTGTCCAAATATACTCCTTTTTATCTCTGCCATTTCCGTGGATGTAAGAGGTTTGGTAGGACCCTCATTGGATAATTTTGTGACCGCAGTAATTGGTACGCACTTACCGACCACCTCCCCTTGCTTTAGTTTCAGGGTGCTATGTTCGACATTTAGGACTCGTACGGGAACCATGTTATTTTTAGGTTCTACAAGCATCTTTCCAACGACGTAGTTTTGATAATGATTTTCTGGATCTGGCTCAACTAGGTAGAATCGGTGGCTCCCAGGATCGCCTTCCAGTTTTGTCCAAATAAGTGTTTCTGAAGAAGGTGGTAATATCTCGTCTTCACTCATGACTGTCCTTAGAGCTGTGACATGCTCGTCCCCGTAAATCATGGGAATCTCGACGTTCCTGTACTTTAGTACTTGCAAGCCGATGTCCAGTACTACATCATGTGCCTTCATAAAGTCAATTCCGATGATGCATTCGTCACATATATCGGCCACTAGGAAGGTATGGGAGAAGACTAATCCCGCAAGATTTATTGTTAGCAGTACTTCTCCATACACCTTTGTTGTTGCTCCAGTTGCTGTTTTTAGACAGTAGCTGCTGGTGTTGTGCAGCCATGATTGGCGGACGATGTCTCTCCTTATGATGGAAGCGGTGGCACCGGTGTCGATGGTGGCCACATACTTTTTGTTGCCGATATGGGCTTCCACTGTCAAACTCTTATTACCTCGTTTGGTCTGGGAAACTTGAATTATGGTCCTGGGGGCGTCGATTCCAGAATCCAACTTCTGCCCCGTGAAGTTGGTTCTTACACGTTTCCCGACTGATGATTTTGAGTAGAGTCATCCGCTGGACGCTCAGATCCCACTTCTGACACCAATGTTACATTCGGCTGGGATTCGAAAAGATAAAACACTATTCTGTTTACTAAACTTTAATAAATCACTTTTATTACAAGACAATATCACTTAAAATCAACTTTTCCGCTTATTTCAATCTTTTCCACTTATTACAATCTTTTCCACTTATTTTAAATCACTACCGATACTTTTCGAACTTTGCTTTACACGGTTTAAAGATAAACTGTCCCCTCGTCGGATTTCGCAACCCTTTTTATACTCCCCACTAAAGCTTCTCGAATATTCTATACTCCAACCGGAACAATCGAGAATGTACTAGTTTCGTTTTAGACCATTCACCATTCGTTGAGTTTGGAAGATTCGAAGTTTCGAAGTTCCGTTGAATAAGTTCGTCTACTTTCCATTAGATGGCGTTGTGGTCAATAAGTAGTACTTTTCAATCCACACTACAATATCATTAGTGGTCCATATTAGGGTCACTTTTTTCAATGTGCTGATTTTGTGTTCTTTTTCGTTTTTGCTAATTTAATAAAGTGTAATATGTATTTAAGTTCTGTTTTTTTTAATTATTAAATTCTATTTCCATTCATATCCATTAAAAATACTGACAAAAAAATTTTTTTTTATTGTTCAAGGACGAGTTTTTCCTTAGGTATTCCATAATCGGTACACTTCCTCTACATAAAAAAGAAACAAAAAAAAATTTTTACAGTACAGGCTCGGCTCTGAACTAAAAAAGAAAAACGCAAATTGTTTTAGTAGTCGATGACGTAAGACCTATAGAGCCATACAAGTAAGTATGGTTTTTGGCTATTATATACGCGTTTTGGAAAAAAAATATCCTAAATACAACATAATAACGTTTCTTTTCTACAGTTGCGCACTCCAAGTTGGTTGAGGTCCCCTTCCACCTAAGGCGAAGTCTTCCCCTACTTCGTTGTCACTCCGGGTTGGAATCGAAGACTCTTCGGGCCGGAGCGTTGGTGTCCATTCGCTCTACATGTCCTAGCCATCTTAGTCGACTGATACGTACTTTTCTGACCAGGTCGATGTCGCTGTACAGCTCGTAGAGTTCGCTGTTAAATCTCCTCCTCCAATACCCGTCAACGCAAACGGGACCGAAAATCACTCGAAGAATTTTGCGTTCGAAGCTACCAAGGAGATCTTCATCCGCCTTTGATAATGTCCATGATTCTGCGCAAGGATGGAAAAGTGGATACAATAATTGTATCTTTTGGATACAATCAGAAGTAAAAGTTACACAGTTACAATTCACTCGAAAAAGTTACAATTAGACAAACAATTTTGTGCTTCAAAAGTTACGCAATTACAATCATTCTTTAAAAGATACAATTTCATACCCACAATATGAATCCATTCAAAATTTGTAATAGAGAATATAAAATCCATTCCATTCCATTCCAAACAAATGAATTTCAGCCAGTAGCAATAGGTCTAATGCCAAATTCACATGTGCGTGTGTGTTGGCAGATTATGTAGAAACAACGCGTTCATATGGTGCAAGCCAAAATGCGTCTTCAGGCGTAAATATCGGCTTTAGATAGTAAACACTAATATAATAAGGTTCAAGTGTCCAATGCATCGCCCAAGCAAACCTTCCTACTTTCACGCGCGTTTGACAGTGTTAAAACTAGGTCCCAAAAAATAACTCACACAAAACGATAGGTTGTGAGCTATTCCCAGGCTTCTTATAAGGACCCGTTACACCAACTCTTTATTTATTTTATTGTTATTTTGGTATGAATAATTATCACCAATAATTTTTTCAAAATAATAAGTATGTAATGATAATTTTGAAGGCAAATATACCTAATAAGTAGTACAGCTTTATTGCAGTATACTTTTCCGGACAACTGGTTTTTTGGCGATTATCAATTCCATATTAGACTGATCTTCGGTATATCGAAGTACATATATCTACAATAATTAACGCTATATGAATACAAACAAATTAATTTAAAAAAAAATTAAAAAATAGATTTTTGCAAATAGGGGCTTTAATTTGTTGTTTGTTCAATTAAAAACTTAAAAAAAATAGGGGCTTTGCCAAAGTATAATTTTTTAATTTGTTCGTTTTTTTGTGTAGATTAAGAAGTAGGCAGTCGATTTTTTCAGCATTCAAAGCTTAAAAAACTAATGAAAATATTTATTTATTTTATAATTCCCCCGTAAAAAGGAACATTTAAAATAAAAAGATCAGCCCATTTTTGGATTTTTTATCGCCGAAAAACCAGGACCGCGAAAGTATACAATTACTCATATAGCTATACCAATAATTTCAAAAACGATGAAGTTACAGTTCAGCCCAAAAAGTTACAATTTCAACTTGTGAAAGTACAATCTGAAAATTTAATTTCCCTTCACTGATTCTGCGCCATAAAGAAGGACTGGGGTG
Organism: Cheilosia scutellata; assembly: GCA_955612985.1. Taxonomy (NCBI): domain Eukaryota; kingdom Metazoa; phylum Arthropoda; class Insecta; order Diptera; family Syrphidae; genus Cheilosia; species Cheilosia scutellata. The sequence continues at coordinate 22,245,580 of OY015314.1, read as the reverse complement.
ATGAGGGTCTTATATAGAGTCTCTTTGGTGTTTCTCGACAAGCCCTTACTAATCAAGTGCCTTCTTAGGCCAAAATAACAGCGTGTGTAATTCGCGTGTGTAGCAAGTGTAATTCTTCGCTTGATTTTTGATGTGATGTCATTTCCAGAGTTAATAGCGGAGCCGAGGTAGACAAAGTCCCGAACAACCTCAAAGTTATAGCTGCCTATCGTGACGTTCTGTCCGATTCGTCGATGCTGTGTGTCCCTTCTTGTTCTTGTTGACAGTATATATTTTGTTTTTCCCTCATTCACCACTAAACCCATTTTTTCCGCTTCTATGCTAATACTTGCAAACGCACCAGTGACAGCTCCCTGTGTTCTGCCAATGCTGTCGATGTCGTAAGCGTATGCAAGTAGTTGCACAGACTTTTGGAAAATTGTGTCCCTTGTGTTGGCTTGCGAGTTTCGCACAATTTTCTCAAGAATGATGTTGAAAAAGTCACTTGACATCGCATCACCTTGTCTAAATCCTTTTTTGACATCAAAGCTCTCGGTGAACAGGATCTGCCGTACTAGTGTGAATATTTGGTCGGTTGTTGACTTACCGGGCCTAAAACCGCACTGATAGGGTCCAATCAGTTCGAATGGTGCATTCTGCCTGAGAGCGGAATTTGTGTCGGATTCGCCGTTTAACAGTCTGCAGAAATGGTTTTTCCATGTCCTCAGCACCGACTGAGACTCCACTACAAGGTTTCCTTGTTCGGGTCTTGTTCCCGTGATACGTTCTTTTTACCTTTTGGTAAAACTTCCGAACATTGTTCTTGGAGTAGCACCTCTCTATTACCTCGATCACGCGCTTCTCATGCTCTTTATATTTCTCCGGAGAAGCCGGTGTTCCCTCCTTTTTTTGCTCGTAGAGCTCACGAGCTGCTTTCGTCCTTCTCTGCAGCGCCGCTTTGTAGTCCGGTTGCTTTGCTGCATGTGCTTGCTGGCACACTTCATCAAACCAAGGGTTTCGCGGTGGTGGTCGGGTGAAACCTAGCACATCATTTGCGGCTTTTCTGATGGCTTCTTGGCATCGATGCCACTGGTCTTCAGCACTTGATGCTGGCTGCACAGGACTTCTCGAGAGGTTGAGTGAGACGCGATCGGCAAAAGTTCTGGCGGTTTGTTGTATTTGTAGCCGTTCTACGCTAAATCTCCTCACAGTCCGCCCTATCACAGAATCCATTCGTAAGAAATCCCCGAATGAAAACTACGATACGAACTACGAAGAATTTACTTCACAAAATCCGAATGAAATCGACGGAAGCATTGCCTCATTAACTGCTCTCATTCTCATTTTCGAAATCAACTGTTTTGTGTCAAACATCGGTCATGTGTGAAAATTATTGAAATGAATTGTGAGTAAACTTTCAAATAATTAAATAATTCGTCTTTTTTAACAACAAATTAAAAATATTAATTGTTTAAAAATGGATTGAACTGCCTTCGCAATAGTTGCTGGTCGAACAGAAACCTCCAGACGAAAGCGAAATCTGAAAATTCTGAGAAAAATATTTCGCGACTCTTGTCTCTTGTGATCCCTTTGACTTAGATGAGCCAACGTACGAATATAGTGAATCAATTCGTTTTATGTTCTAAAAAGAATAATAAACTTATAGGTTTCAAAGAAATTTTCGACTCAGTAAACCGGAATTTTGTCCCGGGTGTGCTTTTGTGTTCAATAACTTCGATATGTGCCTCATTATAGTTGTGTTTGCCCTATTAAAGCAACAAATGTTATTAAGGACCAACAAAAATGGTAAAAACTTATTTTTTTATACAAAACACAACCTATTGCTGTGCAAACATCGTTTTTCCCAACGTTACATGTCGTAGAAAAAGAGGTCAAATTTCTGTTTCATTCGGATTCAGAGATACTTTCGAAATTCGTAGCAGATTTTCCACTACGAGTCTACTACGAATGGATTTCATGATGAATTCGTAGAAGTATTTTCGAAATCCCGATCCCGAGTCTGCTATTTTGTTGACTCAGAGCATTTGCTAAAACGCATAAACCGATTTTAACGAAGCTTGGTCAAAATTGGACAAAGGGGCGTGGCACCGCCCAGCCCATAAAAAAAACATTCAAAATCGTGTATCTCGAAAACCACCAAATCGATTGAGCTCAAACTTACAGATAATCTTAGGTATTGGCTGTGGAGTGCTCCTGTGAAGATTGGTCAAAATTGGCGGCACTTCACATACAAAAAAACATTCAAAATCTTATAACTCCTATACAAAAAACATCTTCTATGTGGTGGTGGCGTTATATCTCGATAACCGCTGGGCCGATTTTAATTATTCTTTTTTGTTTTGTTCGTATTGCTGTATTTCATGTTTAGGCAAAAAGAAAATTCCAGCAAATCTATTTTTTCTTATTTCTCGCATTTATTATCTAAGAATTAAACAATACAATTCCTGTTCACGTGCAAAGCCGCCGGGTACAGCTTCTTCGACAGTCTTGGAATTGGAAGCCAAAGTTTTTAAAATGTGTAACATTGATATGAATACGTTGTGGTTCAGGCGCATATGAATTTATGTCAAATCCTACATCAAACTGTATCTGGATACTAATCCATATTATGATTCGTTGATTATGACTGCATCCAATGTTTGAGTGTGATAGGCTGCCAAGTTATAAAGTTCTGCTTCTGAATCACACTACTGAAAGCCACATACTGTATTAATCATAAATATAATGTATGATGAGAGAGCCTTAAAGTCAATTATTGGCACGTTCTCATAAAATAAATACAAGCATGATTAAAATGTTGACTGTATTTCTTTAATTACACTAAACTTTGTTGCCGGAATAGATTAGTAGATAACTTATCTTTAAAATTGGCACTAGTAATCATAATACTAGTAATCGTAATATCTTACCGATTAGTTGATAATCAACATGATATAATTCATTGATTCACACTTTAATGTGAAATTAAGGCACCGAATGTTACTGAAATGTATTTCATATTTATAGGCACTCATTAGAGGTGATTGTGAAATAGTGGGTAAAAAGGTAAAACATTCCAAAGTAAGTAATATTATTTAAAACACGTCAAAAGTTTAAGAAAAGTCAGTGATGGAAAAAATATTAGAAACAAATATTTACATAATGCGTACAACTGCGTACAAATTGGTCTTTCTCCGAAATCAATTCTATACTCAAATGCTAGGTAAAGGTACTTTGAAGTGCTGCAGCAATTTGCTCTTATCAGCTTTTGGTTTTCGTCTAACAATAAAAAGTGTGAGCAAAAATGTTATTTTGCCTGGAAAAAATAATAGAAACAAACGATTACCACACAGTCGGTATCAGTGATTTTGAAGTAAAACCTCTTGTTTTAATTGAAATAGTTGTAAATTAGTTTATCCTGTAATTTAGTGTTTTTTAGAAGAAAATCTTAAAACAGTGAAATTAACATTTTGTTACAACGGGTCTTGGAGTCCATTTCAACAGTTCTGAGCGTGAGGTGATAAAAAAGCAAAGAAAAGACGGCAAAATAATGGATGAAATGGCTAAGGTATGCAAGAAGAACCCATTTTTTCTTCCACAGACCTAAAATGAGTTAAATGCACCAGTAACAAGTCGTACAATAAGAAGTAGATTAAAGGAAGCAGGTCTTCCTGGAAGAAGTCCCAGAAAAGTTCCATACTTGAGCAAAAAAAAATATTAAACAGAGACTAAGTTTCGCCAACAAACAGCTTTACCGATCTAATTGGAATAACGTCTTATAGTCGGATGAAACCAAGGTCAATTTGTTTGGTTCCGATGGGAAAATGTACGTCAGACGACCAAAGAATTCCGAATTCGATTGCAAATATACAAAGAAGACAGTTAAACATGGCGGAGGAAATTTAATGATTTGGGGATGCTTTTCGGTACCAGGGGTTGGTCCACTTTTCATGATAAAGGATAAAATGTGTGCCGTAGACTACGTGGAAATCTTAAACACGCGGTTATGCTGCCATTTGCTGAAGAGGACATTCCTATTAAATGGGAGTTTATGCATGATAATGACCCCAACAACTTTGAGGTTAGCCAAAGAATGGTTTCATAACAACAAAATCAATGTTATGGAGTGGCCATCACAATCTCCTGATCTTAACCCGATAGAAAATCGATGGGGCGTTCTTAAGCGCAGGATCAGCGGCTGCAGGGCCAAAAACAAGGAAGAACTGTGGTCAATTATTCAAAATGCATGGCACTTTAAAGTTACATTTCTTCATTACATTGTATCAAAACTATTAGTATGGGTTTAATTTATCTTTTTTCCCGCAAACATTTTATTTTTTCGATAAGCGACGAAGAACAAGCTTGTTTCTATTATTTTTTCCATCACTATACCTCCATTATGTAGGTATACATTTTGGTAAAGGAGTAGTTTATTAAATGTTTAGTGTAAAAATGTGTGGAAACGGTCTCTGTGCATAATAATTTTTAATTTTTAATTTTTTTTCACCGGGTTAAAGTCAATCGAAATTTGTAAATTTAAATGTCAAAATTGACTAATGTGTGTACATACTTGGACATATAGTAAGCCCGTGTGGCTTTTTTGACATTACTATATGAAAGTGTTGAAAAAAAAGTTCACCAAACTCCAATTGTTGTCTTCGGTTACAATTTTAAATATAGTTTGCTGTAACTTTTTGAAGTACATACGTCAATTAAAGATTAACAGGACAGACCTTCTATGAAAACACCTCATGTTAAGCCACTCAATAACATTTTAAAATAAAAATTTCAAAAACTCAATGTGCACAAATTATGACAAAATGCAAGGCACCAAATTCAATTATGTGTCATTTTCAAATGTATTCTTTTATTTGAAAACTATTTTATATTATCATATATTTTAATGATTGCATAGTCTAAGCTAAGCTAATGCAAAGCTTAATCTCATCCATGTTCTAGTCAATTATTATTGGTGGCTAAGTGCAATGCACATCTCGCAATTACCATCGCAAGTGGTAGGCGCTTGATCGAAATTTTATTTCTAATTCAAACGTTCAATCAATCCCCTTAAGGAGTTATATATACCAAACTGAAAAGAAACAAGTAAAAGTGTTATCATCGGCCTGGCCGATCCTTTGATTCCCTCCACTGCATAAAAGTCATGCAAAAAGTTAGCCATGCGAGTTAGTATACATATACAGTACACGCATGGTTCTGATATTAGTTTTGTATTGGGGGCACCAGAACTACTTTACCGACATAGACCATTTTAAATACATACTAACCTGACGGCCATAAAAAGAAGACATCTCACAAAATTTCATTGGCCTAGGTCGATTCGTTTGGACGATTTCGTGTTTTTAACAGACCTAAGGTTAGGTTAGGTTAAAAAGGGGTATGAGAGAGATGTCTCATAAGGGCCCATCGCGATCCCTGGGGGGAGCCAATTGCAGTGACCTACAATGGAAAAACACCTAAACACTTACCCAATTTCCCTACAAAAACAAGTAGCTCCTTATAGTTGGTATTGTCTATCTCCTCTAGATGTTGGAAGAAGTACCTGCCCAGAAATTTCCTTCTACTGCGACATATTGCCTCACATTCACATAGTATATCGTTCCCTTTCTGCGTTAAACACGTATCTACAAATCATTCATTCTTCAGGAATTAAAAAAAAGAATAGCTTCCCTTAATCTAACACAATACACATGTCAAAAATCATGTCAATTTTTGACAGGCTGACATCATATTGACCTCCAGGTTAGTCAAACTGTCAAATTATAAATAATAGAAAGTTTTTACTGATACATGCGTTTAATTATTCCTGAAGAATAGATGTTTTGTAGATACGTGCTTAACGCAGAAAGGGGACGATATGTGTTATGTCCTCTTCGGCTTGCAGGTCATCGCAGAATCTACAATTGTCCGAGTCTGCCAGCTCGAGCCTTTTGGCATGTTTTCTAAGAAGACATGTGCCCTGATAATATGCCGATCAGTGTCCTGAGCTGTTCCCTGCCTAGTTTGAGGATTTCCCTAGATCTTTTACGGTCGTATTGCGGCCAAAGTGCCTTTAGATACTGCGTCACCAGTGAGGCCCTCCCACCTCCGGTCGGCTTCCTTAGTTATTTTATTCCTAATACCGCTTTTTATGATGCAAGGAGGTGGTTTAATATCCACATCTCCTCTATCTAACATTTCCCCGCCTCTTCTCGCAAGCTCATCAGCTTGCTCATTTTCAGCTATACCGCAATGTCCTGGTACCCAGCACAGTCTCACTTGGTTCTGACTGCATAATGCTGCATTGTGCGACAGGCCCTGACTAATTCAGAATTGATGTTCGTAGATTCCATTGCCTTGAGTGCAGACTGGCTATCGATTTAGATGGCTATATCCCTTCCAGATAGAGATCTCATCCGCATTAGCTCTGCCGCTCTCAGAACAGCCAGAAATTCTGATTGGAAGACACTGCTTGTATCCGGTAGTCGTATAGACACTTTTAGGTCTGGGTCTACAGAGTAGATTCCAGCTCCGTCTGTATAGACTGCTATTTCGCAATGTTTAATTACTTTATCCCTTTGCCATTCGTATCTTTCCGGGTATGATACCTCGTACGGAGTGTCTAAGTCGACCAGAGGGTGAATTTCATCGGTTTGCACATGTACGCCAGGGAGTAGCTCCGCTAGTATTGTACAGTGCCCAAAACTGCCCTCTCTAAAATAGCCCAAGGTTGTGAGCCGTAGCGCACTGCTTCCCGTAGGTGCAGAAAGGTGTCCAACGCTGTCGTAGGAGTGTTGCGAAGTGCACCCGTTATTGCTACGCTAGACGCTCTCTGCACCGACGCTAGTTTGCCGACTATTATTTTCTTCTTTGTCGCCTTCCACCACACTAGTGCGCCATATGTGAGTATGGGCCTGACCACCACTGTAATAGCCAGTGCACCATAGAAGGTTTTAGGCCCCAAGTCCTGCCTACTATTTTTTTACAAATGAAAAGAGCGTTATACGCCTTTTTTAATTCTTTCCCCTACATTTGCATTCCAGTTCAGTTTCCTGTCCAGAATAACCCCAAGGCAGAGGTAATTCCACTCCTTCCAGTCTTGGGAGGTTAAAGTGTGGTATCTTATGATTCCTGGTGAAGAGTACCAGTTCCGTCTTGGAGGGGTTGACGTTAAGACAGCAACCCTTTGCCAATAAGTTGACTTTTCTTAAGGCATTTTCCATAATTGGTGTTTAAAAACTTTCCCTGAATGATAATAACTAGATCATAAGCATATGCTGTGGCACTTATTCCCCCTGGAGCTCAGTTTCTTTAAAATGTCGTCCATAACAAGCACCCAAGGGAGAGGTGAAAGGACTCCCCCCTGTGGTGTACCTCTAGTCAATGCCATTGTAATGGAACTTTGTCCAAGGGAGCAGTTTATCTTCCTACTTGCAAGCATGTTGCAGACCCAGGAAACTATACTGTGTTCAATGTTCATATTTTAACATGGCACGCTTTATAGCTTTGCCCTCTACGTTATTAAAAGCACCCTCAATATCGAGAAAAGCTGCTAGAGCAAACTCGCCCAAGTGTAAACTTCTTTCTATCTTCCCTGCTACATTATGTAGAGCTGTTTCTACTGATTTTCCCTTCATGTATGCATGCTGCGATTCGCTTAAGAATCCATTTTTGCATTTGATCCTGATTGAGCTTCTAATCACGGCTCTAGGGTTTTTAGCATAAAAGATGACAGACTGATTGGTCTGAAATCCTTGGCTGTTGTAAGCCCCTGCTTGCCAGCTTTGGGAATGACAACCACCTTTACTTCCCTCCATGCTGCTGGTATGTACCCTAGTTTCAGACTCTGCCTTAGAATCTCCATAATTTTCCGTATTGCCCTTTCAGATGCTTTTTGCAGCATGATCGGCAAAATTCCATCTGGGCCCGATTATTTATACGGTTTGATGGACTGTATAGCCCACCGCACTTTTTTCCGATTTATGAGATCAACTATCTCTCCCCCGATGAGAGGGTCAATATTGATATCTGTACGGCTTTGCAGCTCAGAGTCCCCTGGGATAGTCCCGGGAAGTAGAGATTCCACCAGGATTCCCAGAACCTCCTGACTGCTTTCGGCCCAGGTACCGTCTTTCTTTTTGAGATAGCTAGGTACACTCGCCTCTTTTGAGAGTACTTTACGTAGTCTCGAAGCCTTATCTGTATCCGCGATTGATTCGCAGAAAAGTTTCCACGAAATCGTTTGGATTTCCTGATTAAGTATTTGAATTGCATTTTGCTTTCAGTACACTCATTTCATGTGGTATCGTCTCTGACCAACTTCGCCCTATTGTAAAGTTTCCTTACTTCTTTCTGTTTCAGAACTATCTCCCTATTCCACCATTTCGGCTGTACCCTTTTTGGTGTCTTATTTTCCGGGCAAACTTTCTCAAATGCCGTTGTAAGTGTTTTGTTTATCAGCTCCAGCCCTATCCAAGTCCTTGGCAGTATTGCCAGGACTGAGCTGGGTGTCAAGATGCTGATTTACTACTACCGCATATTTAGCCCAATCTGCTTTTTTAGGATTCCTATGAATACTACATGCCCTACTATTGCAGTTTACTTTGAAGCGTATCCATCGATGATCCGACATAGACGCTTCGTCCACAACCCTCCAATTTCCAACTACCAACCTGTCTGTATTGGAGACAAGGGTTATATCTAAAACCTCCTCCCTATTCCTAACTACAAAAGTAGGTGAATTCCCTCTATTACATAGTATGAGGTGGGACGATATAATAAAATCATAAAGACACTCACCTCTTGCATTTATGTCACTGCTGCCCCATTGCGAGTGATGGGCGCTCGCATCACAGCCCATTACGTGAATCCAATTTGTCTGACCAGCCAGCTCCTTCAACTTCTCCGTAATCACTACCTCAGAGTTATATGCGAGGTAGGCTGATGTTAAACATAGCGGTTTGCCGTCTTCCCTTTCGCAGAGTACTGCAGTCAAGTCTCCTGAACTGTAATTATTCAAAAGAAAAATAAGTTGTCTCACAAAATGTCATTCGCCTGGGTCTATTCGTTTGGACGCTATCGTGTTTTCAACAGACAGACGGACATGGATAAATCGATTCAGAATTTGATCCTGATTCAGAATATACATATATACACTTTATGGGGTGACTCCTTCTTGGCGTTACAAACGTACTGAAAGTAAATATAGCTTCCTGTGGAGCTTCCTACTATACTAAGCGGCTTTAAGCCATTCAAGTCTCCTGGACCTAACGGCATGCATAATACTGTCCGAACTTCAGCGGAATGTGGAACTAAGCCTTTCATGGGTAACTGTAGTATTCAAAAGTTGCCTAGATTTGTCTCACATTCCCAAGTCATGGCCGGAAGTAAATGAGGTTTTCATACCCAAGGCTGGTAAAAGCTTGCATGCTAACACCAAAGATCTTAAAACTATTACTTTGTCAACATTTCTACTGAAAACTCTAGAGAAATTGATGGACTCCCATATACGCTGAAGTGTTAATACAAATCTTCTGTCAGCCTCTCAGCCTTGGAATTGATAAGTCGAATGGCAATTGGGTGAATCAGTTGCTCACCAACAGGTTCATCAATTCAAAGCTGGGCGAAGCATCGGTTCATAGCTTTGTCAATAGGAGTACATCACAAGACGGTGGAATCTCACTTCTTCTTTGGAACCTAGTGGTGAATGAACTACTACAAAAAATGCGGGCTTGGCGTCAATCAGCCTAGTATCACATATTTTACATCATTAGACCTATAATTATATTATGGCGTTGACGTCTGGTGGACCGCTGTTGAAAAGGCTACTTACCACACTAACCTTCGTCGTGTTGAAAGAACGGCATGCGTCTGTATCAGTGGAGCGCTTAGGACCACTCCGATAGCGACTATGGACATATTTAGGGGTATCGTGAATAAAATCCGATGGAATTATTTCCCTTGTCAGCAATGTAAATCAAATTGCTTAATGGGAAAGATTCCGAGGGAAATATTGTTCCACATGCTACCGCTAGACATTTACTTCAAGCAAATACTAGCAAACGCAGCTTCTCAATGAAAACAATCCGTATGTGGATCAGTCGGCAAACTGGTCAATCTTCTATTCTAGATAAAATAGAATGCATCCCGAATGATATTGATTACACCTTCCCCCAGTTTCAATTCAACAAGAATTTTGAAACCTGCCTACCTTCCAGGACTGACTGGAACAGTGATGTACCTGGTCGGCATAAGTATTTTGACAAAACTAAAGTTGATTTTGCTCATAATTTGAAACTTACTTCATGTAAATTTTGGCACCAATGGAAAGCTCATTTAAATTCCGTTTGAATGATACAAAACTTTCCTTAACCCATTAAGTACCCATTTAAAAATTTTAGAATTTAGAACTTTTGTGAATGTCTATTTTTTTGACTTTTTTCCTCGGTATCAATAAAAAAAATGTTTTGATGCAAAAAGTTTCTTCAAACAATTCTAATAGTGACTGCAAAAAAAAAATTTTCAAAAATCTCTTCGCTAATATTTTTTATGATTTTTTGAAAATTGCTAAAAATGACTATTTTAGCAACTTTTTCCTCCTTTTCATACAAACTTTTTCTGAGATCATACCATTCAAAAAATCATAAAAAATGTTAGCGAAGAGATTTTTGCAAATTTTTTTTGCAGTCATTATTAGAATTGTTTGAAGAAACTTTTTGCATCAAAACATTTTTTTTTTGACCGAGGAAAAAAGTCAAAAAAGTAGGCTTTTACAAAAGTTCCAAATTTTCAATGGGTACTTAATGGGTTAAGGAAAGTTGTGTATCATTCAAACGGAATTTAAATGACCTTTCCATTAATGCCAAAATTTACATGAAGTAAGTTCAAATTATGAGTAGAATTAACTTTAGTTTTGTCAAAATACTTATGCCGACCAGTGTAGGTACTTTCTCACAGTGGATCCGTCTGCTTTTATACAGATGGGTCCAAAACGGAATCAGGGCTTAAATTGTACTATCTCATTCTGCCTACCCAATCACTGTAGCGTGTTCCAGTAGCGACCGCCCTGTCCTGTAGAAGCTGAATGGAAGAAGAGGAGGAAAAGACTATTCTTCATCTCCTAGCAATACACGTACCAGCCTTCTCAGCTCGTAGAAAACTACATCTCGGAAAATACTTCTTCGACAATCTCGGCGAACTCGCTAATGCAATCATAAATTCCCTCAAACGCTGCATTCTAAGCTCCTGCTAGTTCAAAGAGTAGCTGTGAGTTGGGTATGCATTGGGATTGGAATGGAAGTTCCAATTGTGGCGATTGATTGAGTTTTTTTGTAAATATCTTCTAAAATATTAACTTTTCGACATAACAGTCTTCAGCACATATATAGCTACGAAGATGATCTACAAGAAAGGATTACATGTATTTTTTGTAAATCTAAAAATAAACAGTTTTTTGTGCGAATGAACATATTTTTACCACGAAATTAAGAATAACTCCAAAACCAGCCAATGCATTGTTAATATTGGTATTTGTCGATTAACTAGAGGTTATACCTGATACTGTGTGCAAATTCCAGCCTTCTACGTCAATTAGTTCTTGAGATAGACCTAGGTACAACATTTTTTATTTTATTCGGACAGACATCGTAGCGAAAGCAATAAGGTTCCTCCATATGGAAACGGAACCTTATAAATGTGATGATGAACACGAAGAAAATAACAACACTATAATGCTCTGTCGAAAAAACTGACTCGTCGAGTCTCAGAAGTCTTGACATGAGCCCTTCAGAAAGAGGACGTGCGACGGATGAATTCACTAGATAAAACCAAAGGTGTCGTCAAACAGTCAGAATGGCAAATACCTTACTTGAGCTACTTCGACATAATTGGAGTTGGGGTCAGTGAGGACTTTTCAGGATTAGTCAGGGTGCTGCAATAGATATGGTGGCGGATGAACTCTTTATGGACCAAAGGAAGCTCTCACATCCCGAATAATCAGTCTGCTGCCATAAAGCTAATTAAGGGGTTGTTAAGGATTGTACGTGGGGTTAACTACATAAGAACATAAAAAAATATGGTTACGAAGGAACCAAGAGCCTCGGATAATGAAAGTTTTACTATTGACGACCCTGCAAAAGGTAAAAGGACAATGCCAGTCGAATCTGTAGGTGGAATATTTGAACTCTCAACAGGCCGCTTGCTGCCGAAGACGAGAAAAAAATTAAAAACACGAGCGATTAATAAAATAGGAAGATGCTACTGAAGGAGGAGTTCGGAACTTTAACCAAAAGATAAAAATAACGTGACAAAGTAACAAAAACTGAAGAGATAAAAAATGACACCTTGTATAGTAGACTCACCGTCGGTGGTGAAGATATGGAAAAACCACTTCTGCAAAGACGGCCCAAATTCCGCTATTGGGAAAAACGAACCAATCAATCTGGGCGATGAAAGGCAAGACTTCCGTCCACCCGAGCAAATGTATCTATACTCCAATACAGCAAGGCTACTGCACCAGTTTTGTTCCTGAGGCATGGAAGTAGTATGTAAAAGGCGGGTTTCAGCACAGTTTTCAGACACGGATAAAATATAGGATAAACAGCCAATATTTTTAAAAATTATTGTCTCCCAACTATCATGAGGATTTATGGTAAAGTAAATCAAAGAAAGTTACTACTTTTAAATGAAGGGTGATGAGTATATGTACTTTTAAATGAAGGCTGATGAGTATATGAGGCTAGATAAAATTTCCACCACAAATTTATCAAGACTCCCACATTTATAGCTATTCTATTTTTAACGTTCCCAGGAATTGCGGGACCGTCAGATTTCATTTCTATTCCCTTATGTTCAAGTAACTCAAGTCAGATACCAGATCAATTTCATGAAAAAAAAACAAAAAAAAAAAAAAAAAAGTGTTATCAAAACTCCCTATTTAGCAAGAATTTTTTAAAAAAAGAAAGTTTTTTTGAAAGTTTAATACTTTTTTAAAAGGTTTAAAACATTTTTTATTTTCTTTATACAAATTTAAATTAATAAATACAATTAAAAAAAAATAAAAAATAAAAAGATGGCAAGTGGACTTGAAGCATATAATAATTTTCTTTCTCCTGAAAATAATGATAATAATATTGAGGACGGTGATTTCATTCAGTATAGAAAGCTTTTATCCAAACGATTTAAAAAAGACACATTTTTTGATGTCATGACTGTATTTCATGCAGTTAGTAAAAGATTTCGATTCACTTTCTATGATAATGGTGAAATACAAAATAATAACTATTTATATTTAAAAGATATTAATGAAGCTAACAAATGTTTTATGAAACTTATGAAAGTAAACGAAAAAAAAATTAAAGAAATTGAAAGAAAATATAAAACTACTGTTGAACCACATAAACAAATTAATTACACTTATATAAATAGTTATTATTTATTAAATACTCTATCAGCTTATTTAATAGAAAAATATGAAAACGAAGATGATAAAGAAATGTGTGTAAATGAATTGTTTGAATTAAATTTTACAAAATTAATAAAAGATCCAATATTTATTAAATATTGTGAAAAATTTAATGAAAATGAAAAAAATAATAATTATAATTTATTGAATTAAAAAAAAAGATATTCATTACACAATTTTACTTACAAAATTATATTATTATATATACAATAGATAAAGTTTACTACTTCTTTAAAAGGTTAACACTTTTTTATTTTTCTTTATAGAAATTTAAATTAATAAATAAAGAAATTATGGTGGGGTCCAAAATCTCTAAGAAATTTACTAAAAAACAAAAGGTTACAAATATTTTAGACAAAATAGTTATAGACACTATGGGTGAAGAAGCAGAAGAAGAAATTGATGAAGTTATTACCAATAGTGAATGCTTTAAAGATTTAAAGGAAATATCGAATCGTAATATTGATATAAATAAACTAAAAGATGAATTAAAACCTTTTATTAATGATGAAGAAATTTTGGATATTCTAACTGATGCGCTACGTAAAATGTGTAATTACTGTACAGTTACACAATCAAGTTTTAAATTTCTTCTAAATAACTGCACAGAATCATAGAATAACTAAAAAAAATATTTTTTTAATTTATATTAAAATTCAGTTTTTTGTAATTCAAATTTATAAAATTTACCTATAATTGGTTCATTATTCAAATCTTTTATGGAATAAGTAATAGGATGAGTTAAATGAATTTCATTAATTACAAAAATTTCATGAGTCCAATTATTTTTATATTTATTTTCAAACATTTTTTTAAAAGCTGAAATTCTTACTCTATCTCCAATGTTAAAAACTTGTTTTTCATTTAATTCTGTAACAGGATACATTTTATTTAAAATTTCTTTTTCATTATCTTTGTTAACTTCACATGGACGCATCCCAATAGTTCTATGAACATTTTTATAATTATATTCATGTAAAATGTTATTAATAACATCAATCCAATTAGTATTTTGTTGAATTTCAAATTGAATTTTCAGTTTTTCATTTATTGTTCTATTAAATCTTTCAACAATTGATGATTTTTTCTCACTAAAAGTTTGATACATTTTAATATCATATTTATTCAATACTTTAGTAAAATTTGAATTTAAAAATTCTCTCCCAGAATCAGTATGAAGTAATTTCGGAGGACTAGGAGCTTCTTTAATAATTTGAGAAAATGCATCTGCGACACACTTCCCATCTTTCATTTTTAATGGTTTTATCCAAGCAAATTTTGAAAACGTATCAATAACGTTTAACATATATTTATACCCTTTATTTATTTTTGTATCAACAGTTGTCATAATAAGTAAATCAGCAGCCCATAATTCATTTATACCTTTAGTAATTATTTTTCTTCGCTCAAAATTTTTTCGAACAGGTTTATGTAATTCTTTAGCTCTTTCTATTTCCTTATCCATTATAAAAAATTATTAAATTTATTTATAAATAAATGATGAATAATAAAATTTTGGATTCGGATTTAAAAACATATCTTAAAACTACAATAGAATTGAAAAATAAATTCAAAGAACAAAATCTTAACAGAGTAATAAAACATGATAAGATAAAAGAAGATTTTCAATCTATTATATTACCATTAAATCAATCTACTGAAAATAGCCATAATTTAAATGAAGGTTTAAAAAACTTGAAAATGAGCTTAAATGAAGCTTTACCATCAGCAAATAATTATTTAAGAGCTATTAAAGAAAAACAGGATGAACAAAGTGATCAGGTAAAAAAATTGCAGTATGATTTTTCAAAATTATTACCATCAACATCAAAACAGCCAGAAATTGTTTTATTTAGCCCACAAAGTATTGAAAGTAAAGAATTTTATTCACCATTGTCTAGTACTCCAATTTCAAAGAAAAGCATTGAATTTGAGGACGCTTCAATAACTCCAATACCATATATTGAAAAAGGAATCGGAAATATAGCCGCAAAATATTTAACTAAGAATTTTTCAAAAACAAAAGTTTGTGATAATAATTATGGAATAAGAACCGAAAATGGAGACGATCTTTGGATTGGGGATTCCCAAATTAAATTAAATAATAATGATATCATTCTAAAAGGTAAAACATATATTGGAACTCCTGGTTTATGGGAATTATTAATGATAAAAGAACCAAATGAAGAATTAATAACAAAAGAAGATTTAGAAAATTATGAACACATTATTTTAATAACATATGCATACGCACGTAATAATGATAAATCTTCAAAGTATATTAAATCAAATGTTGGATATAAATATATGAATTATATAAAACCTGTATTAGAAAAAAATAAAATTTTTAAAAAAGAGAAAACCGGATCAGGAATAGAACAAAATTTTAAAATTTATACAAAATCTCCAGTTGAATATGTTTATTGGAATGATATTGATGAATTAAAAGCCAGATTATTATTACTCATTGGTGAAAATGAGGCAGGTAATGATAGTCCTAAAATCCATAATGAAATTATGAATATAATTGAAGAACTAAGAGAAGAAAATATAATTTAATTTTTATATTATATAAATGGGTATTGATAAATTCGGTAGAAAAAATAATCATTCGAATATTCCTGGTACTTCTATATTGAATAATAAAATAAAAATATTGGAAAGTGAATTTTCAAATTTAAAAACAGATATTAATAAAGACATTGAAATTTTAAAGAACGACATGCAAAATTTAAAAGTAGATCTTAGTAAAGACATCAAAATTTTAAAGACAGATATTCAAAATTTAAAGGTAGATCTTGATAAAAATATTAAAGATATAAAAAAAGATGTAATTGATAATATTGATAAAGTAAACAATATTTTGTCAACCATAGAAAAATTGAAAATAAATATTCAAAGAGGTATTACAGAAAATAAATATTCAATTACAGACATTGAAAAAAGAATAGATGACATGGAACAAAATAAAAATATGATATCTAAATTTACACCATTATAAAATTTTAGCTTTGTTTTATTATTAAATGAGAAACGTTCTTATTAAATGAGAAACGTAAAATGCAGCGTCCATATTAAATGAGAAACGTAAAATGAAACGCCTCCCTAGACGCTTGTTATAAAAGTGGGTTCTAGCTTAAGATTTTAGTTTTATGACCCTTCACATCTTTTCTAGTTCTTTTATTTTAAAATGTCCATGTGCTAATTTCAAAATATTGTTTTCATTCTCCAATACAAATAAAATTTGTCATCATATGGTGATAAACCAATTTTTTCTTCTTGTATAGTATATAACTTCAATTTAATCGATCTTATACCGTAAATAGTTTCCTTTTTAATTTCCAAGTTGGTCAAACAATTTTTATAATCATCAAATTTCAATGCTTTTATATTCAATTTCTTAATTCCTTTACATATTTTTTTATCACTATTATCAGTTCTAAATGAATACATTTTTGATCTCAAGCCACAAAATTCTCTAATAGGTATTCCATTATATTCGTCTTTGAATTTTCCAGGTGTTTTCTTATTTTTGTTTGATTTTAATCCATCTATAGGGAAATTATCTATTAAATCACTAGTATCATACAAATCTATTTCTTCTTTCATATCTTCATAAATATCAAATTCAGTATCATCTAATGATTCCGCTTCAAAATAAATAATAAATGAATCAGTATCTGTACCTAACAATTTCATTCTATTTCCATATTTTTTCTTTAAATGAACATAATATTTAAACATTAATAATTTTGCTAGATCAAGAATAGCCATTCCTCCAAATAATGGTTTATTTAATTTAATACTAGTCTTTTTTCCAAAAACGATTACCAAGTCATTGTCAACAATTTTTCTATTTTGATAACTAGCTCTACTTATTAATTTTTGCATTATTTTTGAACTCCTTACAATTCTTATATTTAATCTATTTCTTACGTTCTCCATTTGTTTTCCAAATACTGAATTATTCATTAATTTAAAGAAGTCTTTTTCAAAATCATTATTAGCCTGTTTTCTTAGCTCAGTATTTTTATCAATATATGGTTTTAACCATGCTTTTTGATGAGATGCAATACCTCTATGAATTTTTAATAGTAGTTTAACTCCTTGTTTTAAATATTCTTGTAAAAGTCTTATATTTATAACATATTTTTCTTTCTTTTCCAAACTACAAATAAGTTTTTGAATTCTCTGACTAGGTTTTGAACCAATTTTTTTAGCTATCATGTCATGCTGTAAACTTGATAATATTTTTGGTGTTTCATGATTCGGTGCTGGTGCATAATCATTAAAGAAATTATGCAATTTTTCTGGAATTTCTAAATCAACTTCAAGATCAATAGAAATTTTACTTTTTTCAAAGTCCCCATTTTTAATATATTTCTTTGTGATTGTTTGGAGTACCCCATTAGATAACCATTGGTGCCCACCAATAGATAATTTTTGACTCATCGCCCAACCATACAAATTATTTGCATCCAAATACATTATAAAACTAGTTAATTTTTTGGAATCATAGATTCCTTTTTCTTCAGCATCTTTTTTACATAATTTATAAACTTGTTCTATTTTATCATTATAATAATAACAATTATTTGCTTCTGCATGATCGTGAATAATTTGTGATATACCTCCTCTTATACCTTTTTCATAAAATTCATACATCTCCAAATCAGACAATAATTCTAATTTTTGTCTAGTAAATTTTAAAGCAGCATTAAAACTTAAATGTGGAGCGCTTACATAATGAATGGGATCTAAATTATAGTTTTTGTGACACATTTCTCTAAAATTATCAAAAACATCTGCCAATAAAATTACATCTAATTTTAGATATAAATTATGATAGTCTTTAAAACACCAAGAATCTCCTAATTTGTTTTTAAAATAATTCCATAATTTTCCAGCAAATTTATAACTTTTCTTTGATATATTGCCAGATAATTTTGAATTAAATTCTTCATATTTAGGTAATTCCTTCATTTCTAATTTACTTATATCATCTATAAATTCATAAGGATAAACACCTTTTCTCAGCAAAAAACATATTTCTTCTTTCGGTATATCTTTAAATACATAGTTAAAATTTTTAAGATGATCATAATTTACTTGCTTTTTAATTTTACATTCATTACAATACATACAAGAGTCATATGCATAAATTTTATCATTAATTACTTTAAAAGATGGTTCCTTTAATTCTCTTATTTTTTTACAATGTGAGCAATATGCAGAGTTTATGTTTAATAAATTTTTAATTGCTTTATCTAAACTACAGTTTATAAATTCTAAAGAATCTATAAATCTTAATTCGATCAGATCGTCAGTTATATAATCTTTCAAATTAGTTGATTTGCATTTAAAACAAGCTTCACTTTTTGGAAAATTATATTTATATTCACATTCTTGATTTAAACATTTCTTGCTTTTAGTTTCACCAACTTTAATTTTTTTTCTAAATTGTCTAAACTTTTCAGTACTAGAAGCAAAAACAACAATTTCTTTAGCTTTTCTATCATCATCAGAATCAGATTTAATATTATCATTATCTATTTTGTCCAAATTTGATAAGATAAATTTACTATCATATCCCTTTAAATTATGAACTACAATGTTAAAGGCTTTCGGTAATTTACATGCAAAATTACATTCTCCACATAAAGCCATTCTATAAGCCCCCGTTAAATGATCATGATCCCACATTTTAACAACATTTTCATCATTAAAATTTGCATGACAAATTTCACAATTTGTAGCATTTTCAAATTTTTCTGTTGATTCTTTAGTTTTATATGCTGGTTTGTTGATTTTAATTATTTTGCTATATACTTTAGCTATTAATTTAAGATGACTATGAAAATTTTCTACCAACTCTGACCCTTCTGAAATGTAGGAATGAAAATTTTTGAAATAATTATCATAAATTCCAAAACTGTTTGGTACATGCTCATTAATTAATTGTGTTTTCTTTTTAGCAATATCGCATTTTTTTAATGAACATTCAAAATCAAGATATAAAGTAAATGGATGATATATCTCTGCTCCATATGTTTTATATTCTAAAATGTTATTTTCTTCTGTTGGTAGTTTACAACGTTGAATTATATCATTTGATCTATTGTCAAAACAATCTCGTTTATGAGTTTCAAGTAAAGCTTCAGATCTAAACTTTGTAAAACACTTCTTACAAATAAATAATTGACGTTTCACATGATGAATTTTTCCACTCAGAAATCCAGATAAATTTTTAATGGGGATAAAATGGCATTTATCATCTTTTTCTAAATACAATACATCAACATGTAATTTATTAACATTTGGATCAAAAGATTTACTTATGTACAAACTTTGGATTTGCTCAAAATCCTCATATGATTCATCATCCTCAAAATGATAAAAATTCATAGTAATATTAAAATAATCTTCTAATTTTTTTATATTTGCTTCTTCTATTTCAAAGGGGTATGTTATATTTAAATTTCTATAATTTTCATCATTTTCTATTTCCATCAAATAATTTGTATATTTTGATGGCCTTTGAGGATTTGTTACAATATCCCTTTGATGTATAAAATAAAGAATGGTATATAAAATACATTTATTATCATCATTTTTAATATTTATACAATTTTTATTATTGAATTAAATAAAATCACCCCCAATAAGTGGTTGAGATACATCTCGTTGAACACCAGATTCAACAATATAACGAAATTCATAGCCTGTATTTTGTGTTATTCTATCCTCAAACTTCTGAATAATATCTGCAACCATTTGATCAAACACTTCTAAATAATTTTGTTTATTTACTAATCTTATAAAGGATTGAATATAGAAATCTTCATCTTGCCCATTTCTAGTATTACGTTTTATTATACGAATAAATAAACAAACTCTAAAATTTGTATATTTATTATGATCTCTAAAAATATAGTTTGTATAATAGTTTCTAATTCTTTGAAAATGCAAAAATAAATCCCTATTTTCATCATTTCTAAAAGTAATATCAGTAACAAGATTCCCAAATGCTGCTCGTTGTTCTGGTACATATACTTCAACATTTAGATTACGAATATTTTCCGCTGGAAAATCATATGAATCAAAATTATTAAAAAAAGATTGAATGATAGATTCATTATGATTAGTGATACAATTTTTAATAAGCATTATTAAATTATCCTTTCTCAATGCAGCCCACCCCGAAGGCGGATTAAAAATATTTTTATATCGTCTCATCACTTCTCTTAGTTGTGAGACTGTCTTGTTAGATGTTAAATTTGGTTCTATAAAATTTTTCTCCATTTATTATAGAAAAAAATTTATAAAAGAATTAGGTTTACAACCATTTTAAAAATATAAATAAATTTTCAGTAAATTGTGTAAATTAAAAGAAAAATGTGATGATTATGCCTCTACAATATGATCTTCTTTCTTACACTTAGCTTGATGATATTTTGTAGAAAAGTGTCTTGCTTTAGAATATCTAACATATTCTCTTCCACATTCACATGGAATTTTTTCTGTATTATATTTTAAATATCTACATTGTTTACAATACCCCTTACCATAAAACTCAGATAAATCTTTTTCAATTAGACATGTTAAACATATTTTTTTGCCATTCATCGGAGATAATAGAACTTTTTCCCCATTTACAGTTCGGTAATGTAATCGTTTCTTAACTGTTTTGTCTTCCATTTCAATTTATTATTTATGTTGTATATTTTTTTGTAAACGAAAAAAATTAAACTTAAAAAAAACATTATTAAAAATAATTCATTCTCCTAATCAAATATTTCTTTAGTAAGAAATATATAATTATTAAAATACTAATGATTATAAAAAATATAATTAAAAATAATTTATGCTCATAACCAAATATGTCATTATATAAAATTATATCAATATAATCAAAAAAATTTAATAAAGTCATTATATATTTTATTAGTAATCCAAACATATTAATTTAATTGGTAAAAAATGTGAAATTTATATATCATTTTTTTTATCTAAAACTTGTGAGCCCCCCTTTGAACTTGGTACGTTAATTGTAGTTACTTTATTAATATTGTTGAATCGTGGACCAATTTTACCAGACTTCATTTTCTTTAATTCTTCTGCTGTATATTCCTTTACACCTTCTTTAGAAAATAAAGGTTTAAAATCATCGTAAAACTTAATATCATTCATTGTTTTAGTCATATATTTAGATAATTTTTTATCTTTAGGTTCAACAATAATTGTAGAAAACATTGAATTTAACTCCTTTAAACCTGTATTATCATTGTGTTTTATTGCCTGTTGTCTAATAATATTTCTATATTTTTGTTCTCTTTCAATAAATTGTTGAATTATATCTTGATTTTTAAAATTTGCAAATTTATATACATCAATTGATATTTGTTGATTTTGTAAAGCTGTAAACACATATTTAAAAGTTTTTTTTAAATTAATATCTAAATTAGGGACTTTATCAATTTTTTCAACTATCATATCTAAGTTCTTATAATGATTAGTTACTAGTTCTTTTAATTCTCCATGCTTTGATATTAAATCATCTAATCCTTGTAATGCTTCATCAGTAGGAATGTAAGTTTGAATTTGTTTATCCATTTATTATAAAAAAAAAATTTATTTTTTTAAACCATACTATTACACCATACCATTACACCATACAATTACACTATACTGTAACACCAATAAACCATACCATGACACCAATAAACCATACCATTACACCAATAAAAAATATTCATTAAATAAAAAAAATGTCTAGAGAAGAAGATATAAGAAATAAAATAAATACATATAATTTTAAAGAAGGATCAGTTAAAAATTTTTGTAATATTAATAATGTTAGTGAAACTTATGTTTTTAAAAAACTTAAGGAATGGAATATTGAATATAATAAAAAATTATCAATTAAAAGGAATAAGGATGCTTTAGGAAGATTTACATTTAAAAATAACTCACAGGGTAAAACCCCTAACTTTAATAATTTTAATAAACCTGAATCATTTAATAAAAATAAATATACATCATGTATTGAAATGAAAAACAAAATGATTAATAAAATTAATGGACAATAATTTTAATTAAATTTCTTATTTTTTTTATTCAATAAATGGTAAGACATTACGGAAGCGGTATTTTAAATAGTTTTATAAATAATCTCCCATTTGAATTGCATAGTCCAGGTTATAATTATTTAGGGCCTGGTACTAATCTTCATTTAAATGAAGAGAAAGATATACGACCTATTAATAAACTAGATGAAGCTGCAAAAGAACACGATATTGCATATTCTAAGCATAAAGATTTAAATAAAAGACATGAGGCTGATAAAGTTTTAGAAGAAAAAGCTATGAAAAGAGTTTTTGAAAAAGATGCTTCTTTAGGTGAAAAAGTAAATGCTTATTTAACAGCTAACGCAATGAAAGTAAAAAGAAAACTTGGTATGGGGATAGATACTGAAAATTTACAGTTTAAACAAAAACATGGAAAATATTTTAAACATCCTATTTCATTAACTGATGATCAACAAAATAAAATTTATGATGCAATTAAAAATAAAAAACCTATTGAAATAAAACTAGAACCAATTCAGTTAAAAAGAACTAAGGAAAGTGTAATGAATGAAACTTATTTACCATTATCTAATCAACAAATAAATGCAATTAAGAAACATATTAAAAACGATATGAAAACTATTTTTACTTTAAAATTATCAAAAACCCAGTTACAGAGTATGAATAATAATGAAAAAATTGGAGGTTTTCTACCGGCATTAATTCCTTTAATTCCTGCTATAGGAGCAGCAGTAACAGCTGGTACTTCTTTATATAGGGCATACAATGATAAAAAAACTAATGAAAAATTATTAGAAGAAAAAATTCGTCATGATAAAGCTTTAGAAGAAAATGCTAAAAATGGAAAGGGTTTATTCCTCAAAAAATCTGGTGAAGGCATGTTACTAAAAAAAAATTTGAAATAAATTCAATTCCAGTAAGACCTTTAAGTAATTATGATTTAAAAAAATATGCAAAAAAATTAAATATTTCTAATTTTCGAGGTGTTTTTATGAAAGATAAATTACCTAAAAAAATTAAAGATGAAGAATCTGGTATCATAAATTTAGATAATTTTTCTGGAAATGGTACACATTGGGTTGCTTATAAGAAACATTTTGATTGTATTGCTTATTATGATTCATTTGCTTTAAATAAAATTCCAATTAAAATTGAAAAATATTTTGAAACAGATAAAAATACTATTCTTTTAAATAATAATATTGACCAAAAAATTAATGAAGTTATATGTGGTCATCTTTGCCTAAAATTTTTGTTAGAATAAATAAATAAAAAAAATATGGCTACTATTTCTTTGGATGGAAATTCTTCGAGAATATCTTGTGAATTTGATGAACCCATAAAATTAGATAAAAATTCAAATTATGAAATATGTTTATTAAATTTTAGTACTTATAATTCAATTCCAAATATATCTGAATTATTAAAAAATAATGTTTTGACCTATTTAAAAAATGGTCAATTAATTGATATTATTTTTCCAACTGGGTCTTATGAGATTGATGATATTAATGATTTTATTGATGTTAATTTGAAAATTCTAATAAATCCAAATATGACTACTCTAAAAGTTGAAATTTTTAGTCAATATGAACTAGATTTCACAAAAGATCAATCAATTGGATCTCTATTAGGATTTAGTAAACAAATTATTCCAGCAAATACAGTAGTAGAATCTGATTTACCAGTAAATATTATGAAAGTTAATTCTATTCGAATTAAATGTAATATTGCCACTGGTAGTTATGAAAATAAAAAATTAACAAATGTAATTCATGAGTTTTTTATATATGATAAACCAGGTGAAAAAATTAATGAAATTCCAAATAATTTAATTTATTTTCCAGTAACTAATAATTCAATAAGAGAAATTGATATAAGAATTGTTGATCAAGATGATGATTTAATTGATTTTAGAAATGAAAAAATTAGTATTAGATTACATATTCGTAAAATAAATTAAAATTGTTAAATTTTTTTATTAATAAATGAAATCAAATATTGTAAGTGAAGAAAAAGATATCGAGAGTTATCAATTTTATGATAATATCCCAGCTAATACTACCCAACTTAATACACCTGGTAGATCAATTGTAATTGATATTAATAATCAAGACATAAAAACATTTCCTCATAAGAGTCTTTTGATTATTAGAGGGCAATTAATTGTGAAAGATGCTACTAAAAAGATTTTAGATAAAATTGATATGAAAAACATAAATTTTGTAAATAATGGATTATTAAACATGTTTAGTAAAATTTCTTATTCAATTAATTCAATCGAAGTTGATTCAATTGAAAATCCTGGTATTACGACTACTCTTAAAGGATTATCATCTTTTTCTAATGATTTAGCCTTAAATAATGCAGGTTGGCAAATATGGAATAAAGGAGCAGTATTTAACAAAAAAGGTTATTTTTCTGTTAGTATTCCCCTGAATACTGTAATGGGATTTTTTGAAGATTATAAAAATTTTATTTTTAGAATTAATCAAAAACTAGAACTTATTAGATCGAATGATGATAATAATTGTTTATTTACCGATCTTACTGATCATACATTTGAAATTAATATTTCTGAAATAATTTGGAGAATGCCACAAGTAAAATTTTCTGTTGAGCTTGAACATAATATAAATAAACAAATTTCTAATAATACGAATTTCAACATGTATTTTAGAAATTGGAAATATTTTTATACAAGCTCTATTCCTAGTGTAAAAGAATATACTTGGAGAATTACAACCACAAGTGCGAAACCTAGATATTTTTTGCTTGCTTTTCAAACAGATAGAAATCGTGATATTAAAAAAGAAAATAGTAAATTTGATTTATGTAATTTAGAAAATGTACAAGTAAATCTTAATACTACTAAATATCCTAATTCTGAATTGCGGCTATCTTATGAACAAAATAAATGCGATATTTTATATGATATGTTTTCAGAATTTAAAAATTCATATTATGGACAAAATGAGCATAATAAACCAATTATTAATTATAATAAATTCTTAAGTGAATATCCTGTTATTATTATAGATACTTCTAAACAAAATGAAGTAATTAAAGAAGCAGTAATTGATATTAAAATTGATTTTAAATGGTGTAATACTTTTCCATCTAATTCTATAGTTCATTGTTTAATAATCAGTGATGATAGTTTTTCATATAATCCATTAACAAATCAAGTCATGCACACACAAGTATAATTTTTTTATTATTAAATGAGTTCAGGTTATGGCAGACATAACAATATTTCTTGCTTTTATTTAAGTCAAACATACTCTAAAATACCTAAGCAACTCATTAGAGATAACGTAAATTATATCATATTATTTTCTCAAGATAAAACTAACTTGAAACATATTTTTGATGATCATATAACTGATCTAAATTTTGAATGTTTTAAAAATTATTGTAATGTCTGCTGGAATGAAAAATATGGCTTTCTTACAATTGATAAAGAAAAAGAAACTAATACTGGAAAATATAAAAAACTACTTGAAGCATATTTATTGATATAGATATGACATCATATAATTGAAAGAGAATGTGAGTGCAAGCAAGCTTAGTTATCAGTTCTATTTTTAGATTTTTGCAACTGCAAAATATTTCCATATTTGTATGTATCTGATGAATGCATTTACGATTTGTATGGCCTAAACTGTTAGTCGATCATAGCACAGTGGTTAGCGTTACGACTACGAATCCACCAAGTGGTGGTTCGAATCCTATACCGAACAAATCGAAAGTTTTTTTCAATTTAAGTAGAAAAATGGGATTACTCATATAGAACGCAGTATCCAGAACATTATTAGAGTCTGAGATACACCCACTGCATGCAAAAATACTATGAACACTTTTCATAATTGAAAAGGTTCAATTAGTAACTACGAATATTAGAGTAGTCTAGAACCAAATCGATATTGGCTCTCCTCTTTAAGAATTAAAGAAGGTTGATGCTAATTGGTATAGCTACTCATACACTATAAACTAGTAAAGTAATCTACTCTAAGGTCTGAACAATAAAACTTGTATAGGTAAAAAAAAACAAAAAAAAAAAAAAACCTCGACGGGGTAAAAAAAAAAACCTGTATCAGTCAAAAAAAAAAAAACTGACCGGGTAAAAAAAAACTGTACAAGTAAAAAAAACCAGGCCGGGTAAAAAACTGTACAGAATCTGACTTGAGTTACTTGAACATAAGGGAATAGAAATGAAATCTGACGGTCCCGCAATTCCTGGGAACGTTAAAAATAGAATAGCTATAAATGTGGGAGTCTTGATAAATTTGTGGTGGAAATTTTATCTAGCCTCATATACTCATCAGCCTTCATTTAAAAGTACATATACTCATCACCCTTCATTTAAAAGTAGTAACTTTCTTTGATTTACTTTACCATAAATCCTCATGATAGTTGGGAGACAATATTTTTTAAAAATATTGGCTGTTTATCCTATATTTTATCCGTGTCTGAAAACTGTGCTGAAACCCGCCTTTTACATACTCATGGATATTAGCGAAGTCGGATGAAAGAGCCTTAGGTTGACAGAGAGCTGTAAAACGGCAAGTGTAGAAAAAGTAAAAAATAGACTTCTCGTCCTCAGCTTCTACAAACATTTACATTTTATTTATACAGTGCGGTTCACTTGTTTAGACGCACAAGAGTAACGTTTTATTTCTTGGTTTTTTTCGTATTACGTGAACAAAGAGAAAAAAAACTTATTTGCAGAAAGGTACATTCATACACTATAAAACAAACATAATTTCAAACTTGATAATGGACTTATAACAGTAGTTTTACTCATTTTTTCCTATACCATGCAAAAACGTCTGCATTTTTTTGGTTCATTTGAATAGACGCACCTGTAAAGAAGTCGAAAACAACAAAACACCAAATTTGTGTGCGATATTTTTATTTTATTTATTTATTTTAATCAATTAATTCATTTTCGGTTATTTTAATATGTTTTCCTTCCGACTTTAGCATTGAAATCCTCGAGTACAACTTTTATATCATACTCCGGACAGGCTCAGTAGGCTCCATCCAGGAGGTCATAAAACTCATTCTTGATGGGATCTTCTCTCATATCGTTGTCCGTTGACGTTGACGTTCCGGGTCTGTTTGCCGTTTGAGGAGTTCCATTTTCCGAGGCTGATTGTGTCTCTCTTAACTAGTCGTGTTCTCCATGGTCGGGAAGTTACCCAGATGCACAGTGCACAGCTGAATACTGTAGCTTTTTATTTTTTTTATTTAAGTAGATATTCGAAGGCTTACACATTAAGATAATATTATCTTTTAAAATAGTGATAAGCTAAGTAATGAATTTAAAAGAAACAATGATTACTACCTTTAAACGAGAATAATAACAATTAAAAATATAAATATAAATATAAACGGCCGATTGAAGTTTACAAAACAAAAGGAAGTTGGTACATAAAAATATAAAATAACAAGAAACAATTACAAGGAAAACAAAATTAGATACATATTACTTAGTTAAATATAAATTAATATAAAATAAAATATAAATTAATTAATAATTGGCCGACAAGTAAGATTTTAATACGGTTGAAAATCTCTTTTTCTGTCTTATTTCTCTGATGTGGCGAGGGAGGGAGTTCCAGAGTCTAGTGGCATTAACAAAAAATTGACGTTCGGACGTTAAACAAGAATAGCGCGGGGATAAAATTTGTCTAGTCCTGATAGATGTACAAAACGTTAGTCTGTTAAAAAGGTTGCGGGGTTGACGTGTATAAATTATGTGATGCAGCATTAATATGGTACGGTACTGTAAAAGTCTGTCAAACGTGATATTACAGATCCGGTAAGAGAAGTGTGAAATGTGGTCGTATCTTCGAAGACCGAAGATATATCGAGCAGTATTGTTATAAGCAACGTTAAGTTTCCGATTACTAATCGAGTCGCACTTACCGAAGACTTCGCAGCCGTAAGTTAAAATTGGAGTAATTAAGGTTTTAACTAAAAGAGCTCGCGTTTTTATGGGAGTATAGTATTGGGTCGCCCAAAGAGAACGAAGAATACCATAAACTTTGCCAACTGTGAGGTTAATGTGATCACTCCAAGTTAACGTTTTGTTAAAAAGCATACCCAGATTTTTTGCGGTGTCAACATATTCGATCGCACCATCATTAAGGTTGCTTTCTAATTTTAATTTTAATTTTTTGTTTTAATTTTGGTGGGGGCCCCCATTTATTAGGCTTAGTACAAGCTAGAAAATCAAACTTACAATACTAGAACTAAAAAACTAGGACTTCTTGGTAGATAGAAGAGGCGGGGGTATCTTAAATTACGAGGGTTTGTATTGAAGGAGATGGAGTTGTAAAGAGACGGGCAATCGATAGAGCCTGATAGGAGTCGATGAATGAAAAGAATGTCAGCAGCATCCTGCGAGCGATCCTCAAGGTTATTCAGGTCAATGAGTTTGAGTCGATCTTGATAGGGAGGAAGAATAAGGGGATCGTTCCAAGAAAGACCGCGGAGTGCGAATCGAAGGAAACGTCTTTGTATGTTTTCGATTCTGCTTATATGAACTTGCTGAAAGGGTGACCACGTTTGGCTGGCGTATTCGAGGAGTGGGCGGACAAAAGTGGTGTAGAGAGATCTGGTCACGTAGGGGTCGGTGAATTCCTTTGACCATCGTTTGATGATTCCAAGGGATGAATTGGCTTTACGTATTATCTCTTCGATATGCGAGCGGAAATTAAGCTCGCGGTCGTACAATATGCCAAGGTCACGAAGAGACTGTACGATGGATATTGGTTGATCATTAAGTAGGGGGTGGGGACTTATTGTGCTTACGTGATAAGGTGATAGATTGGCAATTGGAAATATTGAGCTCTAGGCAGTTTTTCAGACACCACGTAGAAAAACTATCTAGATCTAGTTGCAGCAAACAGGAGTCTTGTGATGAAGAAATGTGTTTAAAAAATTTGGTATCGTCGGCGTAGAGAGAGATATACCCTATTTACACCAAGCCGAAAACCGAGTTTTCGTCAAAAAAGTTTAGAAAACCCGTGGATGCATTCACACCGAACACCAACTCGTTTTCGTTTGACGTTTCAATTAGCTGTGAAACTAGCTATGAAATTTTATAATCGTTAACTTATGGTTAAATGTATAAAATAATTAACATAAGCAACAATCAAAATCAAAACATCTGAAAATTAGTTGTGGCAGGTAGTGCTGCCGTTCTAAAATTATAGAAAAAATTGAATAATTTGCTCTTTATAGTGCGAAGACAACAATAGATTCCACATTTTTGTAAACAAAAAACTAGAAGAAACGACAGCACTGAGAGAGAGAGCTATCTTGTCAGCAGTTTTGCTGAGCTCGCTGAATGTTGCAAAAGGTGTGTCTGCTTGAACAACCCATCGATTGTACCTACTCGTTTTCGTGGCGTTTTCATGGAAAACGACCTCGAACAACTCGTTTTGAAAACTGCAATATGTATGGGAAAACTTCTGTTTTCGATGAAGTTTCCGACTGTTTTCGCGAAAACCCAGTTCTCGGCTTGGTGTGAATAGGGTAATAGAGGAGTGTTTGTTTAATAACCCTTTCGAGGTCGTTTATAGTTAAGATAAAGAGAAGGGGACCTTGTGGTACACCTGATGCTGCCAGGAAAGGGGCGGATAGGGTGGACCTGAAGCAAACACTATAAAAACGGTTTTCCAAATAAGATGATAATCATTTCAGCAGTATTGGTTCGAAGCCGAGGGCAGACAATTTGAAAAGAATTAATTTATGCGATATCTTATCAAAAGCTTTACTAATTTCTAATTTCTGCGGGAAAAAGTTGTTCATCCAAGAGACATCTGCATTCTGAGGAGCGCTATTTATTATAAAGGAATTATACTCGCAGCCAGTTCTGTGTAATTTTTCGAGCCTTTTATTCCAGTCGTCGAGTGTCCAAAGTGTGCCGTATCGGGTTAAGAGCACCGAATCACTTTGTGGCATAGTGCATGATTCAGTTGAGGCCGGGGTGGGTGTGGACATTATAAATGTAACCTCTAGACGTAGCTTAGTGTAGCTAAAACCGCAGCTCAAGGGAAAGAACAAAGAACATTAAAATATTAATTTTAGTGCACTTGGTAGGTACTAACCCTTATATTTTTTTATTTTTTTTTTGTGGAAGCTGAAGATAGATATCTATTATACGGTTATAAAAATGCTACTTTTCTTGTCAAAGAGTTATTGCAAGAAAATACATGAAATCTAAAACTAAAAAAAAGGGCAACTTTGGTGCGATGTATCTCGAAAATTCTCTGTCATAAATTTCTCAAAATTTGGTAAAACAGATCTTTAAAAAAAATTAAAAAAATCAATATTACGAATTTCATTTTTAGCATTTATTTCCGCATTATCCCCACTGTGCGACGGCACAACCCCCAACCTGGAGGGCCAGGCTCTTGTTTTGACCCTAGGACAGCGGGTCGGAAAATCCGATGTCAGTAACCCATTTTGTGATATGAGCGCTGCCGTAGACCCATTGAGGAATTGAGACCGACGTCGGTGGCTTAAGTATCAATCTCCAGAGAATACATAATTGGCAAGTGCAATAAAATAATATTTATCTCAAGGTCCTCTGAGAAAGGCTAAATAAGCAACAATATAATTATGTTTGGCAATGCTGTTCAGGAGAAATGTCAATTTATCTCTTCGTTGTTGGTGGAAATACTCTCTAGCATTGAACAGCAACAACATCGACTCGACATATTGGCGGAGTTCCACACCTTTCGATTCGCATTCGAGAATTATGAAATTGCTACAGCGCTGAACGAAAAATCAGATAAGGTAAGAGTAGCCACCTTATTAACCTGTTTAGGTTCAGAATGCATGCAGATATTTAATTCATTGCCACTTTCGGAAGCTGAGAAGTCAAAAACTAAAAGCATTCTAGATGCCTTTGAGTGCCATCTTAAACCACCAAACCTTTGGTAAACCAAATGTGATTTACCAAAGGTTTAAATTTAATTCTGCAACCCAGCAGGATGGGGAAAGCGTGAGTAGTTTTGTTACGGCGCAGTAGAGGAAGACCGCGACTCAGGTGGCGCACGTAAGTGGAAAGGGACCTCAACCATAACTTAGCGTGCGAAACTGGAGACAGCTGGCCAAAGATCGTGCTGGCTGGAGACGCTTGTTGGTTGAGGCCCAGGTCCACCCCGGACTGTAGCGCCACCTTAAGTAAGTAAGTAAGTAAGTAATATATTGCGGCGGCTCGCACATACGTAAGAAGGAGTCATGTCCAGCTTATAGTGAAAAAAGTGTTTCATGCAACAAACTAAACCATTTCAGCAAAATGTGTAAAAGCTCAAGCGGCGAGATAAAACCTAGGCCAAGATATCAAAACAAGTGCAATGAAAGGCAGAATGTGTTGATAGCTGAGGAAAGCGATGATGATACTTACTTGGAGCATGTATCATATGTAAAACACCAGAACTCCTCTAAGCGAGCTGTTGAGATAAAGCTTAATTTCCGCGTAAATGGTAGACTTAGTCAAGCACTATGTCAGCTCGACACAGGTGCCACTGCAAATGTCATTGGGTATGAAAATCTGTGCAACATACTGTAACGTACCACCATGCCCAAACCGAAGCTGTAAGGAGAACCGCGCTGAACAAAAGTTCAGAGTGTTCGGACTAGACCTCTTCTTGCACTATCACCCATGCAAGTAAAGACCGAATCCGCGATGGTCATAAATACTACTTCCGCTTCGGGCCGACAATAGTGAAACCCTCCTACGAATTCTTTCACCCTTATGACCCAAGGTCACAGGACCCTTGAGTCAATCCGGGCGATCTAGTAGGAGGGGTGTTCAGGCACTTGAGGCCCAGGCATGACCGCTTCCCCGCGCTAGCTCACCGGTGGTCGGGGATCTTGCCACAAGCCCTGAACGTGAGTTACATGTATTTACATGCCTGCTGACTATCGATGTTATTATGAGCTGTAACCAAACTAACCAAAAATAAAATAAAAAAAAAACCTGCGAGGCCCGAGTTTTGACAATTTACATCCACTTCACCATGGCACACTATGACAGGATAAGGCAGAGAGATACGGTGAAATTCCCCTCTGCGAGCTGACCCACCCCTAGTTAAACCTACTGTTCAACTACCTTGGTCATCGAATCGCTCGGCTCACGACGACCCCTAACTTAACAAGGGGTTATTAATCCGAATGATTAACTTCCCCTATCCTATCTCGAACCTTCTCTGATATCCCCTCCCCCATACCGACACATCCCCTTACTAAAACTTACTCCATCAGGAACATTCTAAAATCGTAATATAATACCGCACAACAAACCATGAAATTTTCGAAGCGAAAACCAAACCTTCAATCAAGCATCATCAATAAAAGATAAATTCGTCGAGTTCAATATTCTACAAAAATCTCGTTGTTTTTATTAATAAAAAGAATGAAACTAAAATCTAAATAAACAAATTCAAACAATAAAAATCTCTAAATATCCTTAAATAAAATATAAATAGTACCTATGGTATCTATTGTATATTGCAATGCAAGGTAATTCTTAATCTGCATATTTATTATGCGAGCTTTTGCGC
Source organism: Cheilosia scutellata (assembly GCA_955612985.1). Lineage (NCBI taxonomy): Eukaryota > Metazoa > Arthropoda > Insecta > Diptera > Syrphidae > Cheilosia > Cheilosia scutellata. The sequence continues at coordinate 22,212,467 of OY015314.1, read as the reverse complement.
TTTATCTTAATATTCGTTTGTTTATTAAACGAAGCTTTCAAAAACAATAAAAATATCCGATATCTCACTCTCTTGAATTCTATTACTTGTAGATATTCGGTAGCAAAATTCAAAAAAAAGTACTAATCTTTCGTACCAATAATAACTACAAAACAAAATGTACGATACCAGTTCACTTAATTTTAGCACAGCGTAGTATATATGTATGTATGTCAGTACTGGATTAATTTATGCACAGTATTTTAAACATTAGAATGCAATAATAACTATACGACTTAACAAAAGATGAATCTTGCTATCTTTGATCACGTATGTACGAGCTTTTTCACACTAATACACTATCCTATAATTCTACCTATTAGGTCACTTTCACAAAAAAAAAATGCTGTTCAAATGTAATTTAAAAACAAAATTGTACTCACCCCTTCAATATTATAAGGGTTATTATTTAATACCGTTGCCCAAGGGTGGGGAGATGAGGTGCACCGCATTCCGTCCTTCGCTTTTCATTTCGCGCACACAACCTGTACCTAGATAAATTATTAGGGAAATTGCATTTGAACAAGTTGTTACAAATAAAGAAAATGACCAAAGAAAAACTTAGCTTTTATAATTTAGTACATCCTATAACGCCATCTAGGGCGACCTAGCGCAAATAAAAATCTTGGGTTGGTGTTTCTGCTACTGCTGCTGCTACTACGCGAATTCGATGATGGATGAAGATCTCCGGTGCAAAGCTTTCGTGCTCAAGTTTCCCAGTGGAGATGGTAATGAGCAATGATGGATTGTGCCTTCAATCGAAGGGATTGTGACGTGGCTTAGCCAATACTTATATTTTTTTTCTTCTGCCGTTTCGCTTCAAAAGAACGATAGCGTGTGTTCTGGCTGGAGTTCGATAGCTGGGTCTGACCAAGGTGACGGTTGTCGGACCCAAGCTCCGAGTACGACACTGTACGATGCTGACGCTGGCTTCGAGGTCGCTTGAAGTGCGGGTGAATTTCGGCGATTTCGTTGGTACTTATTTTGTTCGACCTTTGATGGGATGGTCTGTAGCGTGTTCAGGACGTTGTGTGGTTGGATGTATGTTTGGCGTTTATTTCGCGATATGGAACCGGCTCAAGGGCCGCGTGGTATAGCGCAAAGTACACTTTATACACGATTTAATGGATTTGTAATAGAACAGTAATGTTACGATGTAGGTAAACTGGTTGCAAATCTCAGTCTATTACTTAATAAATTTCGCAGAATACTGAATAACGTGTTTAGATATGTTTATGTGCGGTACTTTTTTTTAACGCCACCACGGTCCATAGGTATATATATCGCGACTGTGTAATACGAAATTTTCACCACCATCCACGTCCGAACGCCACGCCGACCCAAAACGTACTCTCCCGACTATCAGATCGCAAACTCCTGTAAGCTATGTGCCATAATTCTACCATATAGTTGTCCCTCTCCCACTTATGCACAACCTTTACGGCAACATTTTACAACCCACCTAGCTGACGCAATTTAATTCCGAAAAATATAACTGAGGCCTTAAATCATAAAGCCGATTTTTTTACATAAAATAAATAAATTTAATTTGGTATTTGAATTAAATTTCGTAAGCCAGAGGAGCTAGAAAATGCTGCCATAATCTGCGCGAAAAATCTTGCTGCCTCCATTATGGATAACTTCCACACTTCCGCCTGCCATCTAACTTTCGCTTAGCGCATCATTACTCCGAAAGAGCGATCGCCATTACTTTTCCGCTTTTGAAAAAAAATCGTTACCGGAAATATTAATAAGTCCAACGAAAAGTGAAGCTGGTTTCCTACAAAACTTGAGATTTTCGTGAGTTCCAACGAGTGAAAAGATCAAGGAAAGAAACCACGCACGCATTGATACATCTGCAAACGAACCCAACCCTCCAAAAGAGAAGAGTCTCCTATTCACACTGAACTAGTTCACCGAAAGTTAAAATTTGAAAACGTTGAGAATTCGGTCAAGACCTCAAGAGAAAACGGATGTACAATTTAGTACAACCTCACCGTCGTATATCTTTCGAATGCACAACACCTAAGCTCTTCCCAAACTCGTCTACTAATTCGTAGAGGTTATTACCAATTACTTTGCGGACTTTGCTTTTAATAAATTTTCGACAGAGTTTTGCATTTATCTTTTTGGAAGCGTCGCTCAATACGTAATTCCGTTTGTAAACGGTTTCCCCTACTTGGTATCGCACTTTAGTACTGCGCGTATTATATACCTTTTCATAGATTAGGTGAGCCTTCTCCAGAGAGTCTTTTATGTATGAATGCAAAATATTCATTTTAGCAGCTTTAGGTATCTGTTCTATCTCTGAGTTGTTCAACCCATCTAGATCCCGCAGAATTTTGTAACCGCTCCCATGTTCGACCATTCGCTGACCAAACACCGCTTCGTATGGCGACATACCGATTGCCGAATGGACTGCCGTTCGAAGTGCACAACCTATTGACTCTAATTGAGCATCCCAATTCGATTGGTCTGTGTCAATATAGGACCTAATTGCGGCCAAAGTGGATCGGTTCACACGTTCGCTGGCGTTAGCCTGAGGAGAATATGACGCTGTTCTAATGTGGTTAATGCCAAAAGATCCTGTAAGATGCTTAAATTCTTTGCTGACAAATTGCTTCCCGTTGTCGGAAAGAATCGTCTCCGGTACGCCAAAAACCAAAAATATATTGTCACGGAGAAATCTTATAGTGGCTTCTGAAGTCGCCCGTCTTAAAGGCTTTATTAACACGAACTTTGTTAGCTGGTCTAGGGCTATTATAATATGGGTGTTGCCAAGCTTTGATCGAGGATATGGCCCCAAGAAATCTATGTAGATATGCTGGAATGGCCTATCGACTGTAAACGCTTTTCCCATTGGTGCTCTCAAGGTAGTGTTAGGAGCTTTAGTGGTCTTGCATATCTCACAGTTAGCGATGAATTGCTTAACCTGAGTTGCCATATTCGGCCAATAAAATTGTTGCCTTAATCGATGCAGGGTCTTCGCTATGCCACCATGCGAAGCTCTTGGTGGGCAATGAGCCAAGTTAATAAGTTTGGTCGTTAGCGCGGTTGGAACCCAAAGATTCCAGGTCAGGTCGTTTTGAATCGGATTGGAAGTGTTATGTTTAACTTTCTTATATACGAAGTCCTCAGAGATTTGGAGGTCAGGCAGCTGGCTTTGGTTCTTTCTTATAGTATCAATAATCTGACGGTACTGATCCGATTGGAAACTTGGATCCGCGAGATATAAGTGCAGTACGTCGTCTGATGCTTTCATCTCCAAGCCATCGCTTTGGACTGCCTCCACTTCGAAAACCCGTGACAACGCGTCAGGAACAATATTTAAACTACCTTTCCTGTGTTCGATTTCAAACGAGTACCCTTGGAGCTCAAGGCTCCAACGCGCCAACCGACCCTTAAGATCCCTTAAGCTCATTAGCCATTTAAGGCTCGCGTGGTCCGTGATGATCTTGAACCTATACCCTTCTATATATGGTCTGAATTTAGCTATTCCCATGACAGCAGCTAGGCACTCACGTTCAGTGACCGTATAATTTCTCTGTGCGGAGTTCAATTTATGAGAATAGTAATATATGGGTCGTTTAGTCCCGCTTTCATCTAACTGGCTAAGAACTGCTCCGATGCCGGTTGAGGAGGCATCGCAAGAGATAATAAACTGCTTCTTAAAGTCGGGGTTTACTAGAACTGGAGCACACGATAATTTGGACTTGATGGCGTTAAACGATTCTATAGCTTTTTCCCCAAAGTGAAATTTGACTCCTTTCTTTAAGGTGTCTGACAGATACGAAGCAAGGGACGAAAAGTTCTCTACAAATCTCCGATACCATCCGGCCATACCTAAAAATCTCCTAACCTGTCGGGCATTCCGGGGTATCGGGAATTGCTTAATAGCTGCTACCTTGTCGGGATCCACTTTTAGTACTCCACTACCTACGATAAATCCGAGGTATTTCAGCTCTTTGTAGCAAAATTTCGACTTTTCTAGGTTGATTGTTAACCCTGCATCACGCAATTTATCAGCGACTATATTGAGGAGCTCGATATGTTCTTCGAATGTGCCTGAAATGATAAGCAAATCGTCGAGGTATACGAATACCTGTTGACGCAATTGGTGTGGGATGACTTTATCCATGAGGCGGCATAGACGCTGTGGCGCGTTGCACAATCCAAAGGGCATTACTTTGAAGTGATACAACGGCCTACCGGGGACCGTGAAAGCCGTCTTCTCCCTAGAACTTTGCTCCAGAGGTATTTGCCAGAAGGCGTCCTTCAGATCTACACTCGACATGTAGTAGGTATCTGGAAGGCGACCCAGCAAGCCCTCTATATGCGGCAGTGGGTATGCATCTTTTTTTGTGACGCGGTTGAGATCTCGAACGTCCAAGCACAATCGGGACTTCCCAGCCCTTCTCACAAGAACAACTGGGGAGCTCCATGCGCTTGAACTTTCTTCGATCACATCCATTGCTAGCATACGATCCAACTGCGCATATATGAGGGCTTCCACCGCTGGAGATACGGGATAATGACGTCTTTTTATGGGCGCCGAATCCCCGGTATCGATCACATGCTCCTCAAGGCAAGTTTTCCCCAAGCCAAGATTGGCGAAGGATGGGAACTTGCTAAGAGTTGCCTCAAGAAGTTTGGATTCTGCGTCCGATAACTCTTGAGTTGTCGATAGGACTTCATTTTTAGAGGACAAATCACTCGAGACATCTAGACCTATGGAAATACACTCCAACTGAAAAGCATTATCATCAGACGTTTTTGAAATGACGTTTGGGGCTAAATTAAACTTTTTCCAAAAATCTATGCCAAGATATAGCTCCTTAGTTAAAGATGGAACTATGTAAAGCGTAATTTCTTCTTGGCAATTTTCATATGCAATCACAGATTTAACTATCCCAACAATGTCCTGGGCCTTGCCGTCTGCAGTAGCGACTACAGATGAAAACTTTTTATACGGTATATTATTGGCCTGCAGAAAATCTATACTGCCAGCACCTAGGCAACTGATACACGCACCACTATCCAGAAGGCCTGACCAATCTTTGCCGAAGAAATGAACAGAGGCATATGGTCGCGGATCGCCTGCAGAACATTGTAGGGTAGTTGCTGCAATTGCATGATGTAAATTCCTAAGGTTTTTGAACCGCTTCCTAACTTTCGAAATTTTCGGAGAAGGACTTGAACTTCCGAATATGCGATTCTTGGCTTGGATGTATTCTAGCCAACGCTGGTGAACAGACTTCTGGCAAAGGTTTATTTTGGTTGGAGCGACTTTAGGGAGATTCTCTGTAGTACTAGCTTCGGTAGATCGTTTTAAAATGGTGATAGCGGGTGTTTGAGCTTGTTTTTCTACTGGTTTGCCGGTTCCCGATTCTGGGAGCAGCTCCCCCCGGTGCGAGAGTTGCTCATCTGTGCGTTTCCCGAGCACACGGGACAGTTTGGAGTCACTGTGTTTTCGAGCCCACACTTATAACAAAATACTGCACGTTGAGGTACAGGACAATCGAAGAAGGTGTGTCCCGTCTCCTTGCAATTCCAACATCTTAATGAGCTACGTTCCCTTTGTCGATAGCTAACGCTTCCAAGTCATGAGCTTGTGAAGTCGAAGCTGTAAAATGATCGGTGTTCTCGCTTATCTCACTGATGTTTCGTCGAAAGGGTACGTGAGCTTGATATCTCGGTCTCTGAGCGTCAGATTCCTTATTAAATTTTTCTATGCTACGGCATACGTACACCATTTCAGGGATACTATGGGTATTAAAGGTAAGTAAATGCTCACCAATTCTACGGTTGACGTTCTGTTTTATGACCTCAATCAGCTCTCGAGTAGGCTTGGGAAATCTTAACTTAGCATTAAGCTGAAGCAAATCGCCGTAATAATCGTCGAAGCACTCATTGGGCGCTTGTTTTCTTGCCGATAATTGTCTAGAAATCTCAAAGTCCGTTTCAAGACTGCGGTACTGTTCTATAAGAGCTAGACGAAGTGCGGACCAGTTTGCAGTTGGGTTGGCCTTAATGAAAGTCCAGAACCAAGTCTCGACTTGACCACTAACGAAATGGTGAAAGTTTTGGAATATATCGCACCACGACACATTATAGGACTCCCTGAGTCTTCCCAATCGAAACAGAAAATCATCTATTAACATCTTCTTATTATCGAATTTTATCCCCCACTTATGATAGTTAAGGAATCTACCACCCGAACTTGATGGTGAAGCTGCCGGAGAATGCAGGTTGGCACGAGGAGAATCATCGTTTAAGTTCAAGTTCCCTAACTGCGATAGAAAATTATCCACATTTGCACTTCGACACATATGTACGGGATATACAGCAGGATCTTCAGGCCTGTAACTACTCTGCGGTGGAGATTCATTTCGAACTACTGACTCTGGTTGTCTAATATTTCCGCCTAACGAAAAAGATGGAACCCTAGCGGGAGGAATAAGCGGAGGAGTGTTAATGCTACCATGAGCGGGAATAGCGGATAGAGCTTCACGAACTAAAGCAGCTACTTCCTGACGCATCTCTAGCCTATTCTTTTCTAACTCCTCTCTAATAAAGCGGAGTTCGTCAGTTCGGTTTATACCAACTGTAGCAGATATTACATCTTGCACGTATGTCTGGAAATGTGCGCTCTCATTTTGGTCAGTCATATTTTCAGGGATATTAACTGAGGGTCCTGGTTGGGGCTGAGCCACGGCGTTACCTGAAGGATCTCCTGACCTGTGGGTATTTGACATATCTATGATTGGATCGCTTTCTGTAGGCTGAATTGTATTTTGTATGTTAGGATTTCTACCACTACGTAAATTATAGGATGGAGTCCCTGGTAAATTACCACCCTGATTTGGATTCGGGTTAGGCATATTTGTAAAGCGAACGACTAAACAGATAAAAATAAATTCAAAAAATATTTTTTTTCCAGAAGTTAGGATATCAAGAAAAAAATTCAAATGCTTTCAAAACAAAAATCTAAAGGCTGCTATCTCTATAAGACACTTCTTAATATGCGTATATAGAAAAAAACTATAATAATTATTTGTATAACGTAAAATAAATTTGAGGATGTGACTGGCTTCAGGAGGTTGTATTCGAGAAGTGAGAAAAAAAATAAAAAATTATCGAGAATCCCATCATAGAATTCACATGTAATACTACTTACACAGTTTCCTAAAAGTTTGTCATCTTTGCCGTTTAGGGGAGTTCGCAGCGAAGTAGCAACTGACATAAGCGAGGACCGACGTCAACCCGCTTACCGGACTATACTACGCTCTGAACTACAATAGAATCTTCCATGTTGGGTATGCCTAGAGTCTATGCAACGGACGTAATCAAAGACGAAATTCCGTGACTACCGGACATAGGATTTCCCTGACATACTACAACTTAAGGAGGAAGAGAAAAGTATCACTGAATGAATTAAGCTTATGCAACAGTCATAGATGAGGACATAAATCAACCAATCTACCGGACATATGCTTTCAGAAGTGAACTAAAATGAATGCGTTTTTACCCATATCTCTTCGAACACTGCAACAGACGTTATTGAGGAACAACTTCGACCCAAAAACCGGACTAGTATCGAAGGACTACAGGAAGATGGGAAAAAAAAATGAGAACTACTAGCATTCTATTCCTATGACTCTGACGACAACACTAATCTAAAACTGACAAAGTGGAAAATAAAAATATATATATTGAGTACTATTTGAATGTAAATTATACTGAAAAACTTCGGGCCCCACGTTGGGCGCCACCTGTAACGTACCACCATGCCCAAACCGAAGCTGTAAGGAGAACCGCGCTGAACAAAAGTTCAGAGTGTTCGGACTAGACCTCTTCTTGCACTATCACCCATGCAAGTAAAGACCGAATCCGCGATGGTCATAAATACTACTTCCGCTTCGGGCCGACAATAGTGAAACCCTCCTACGAATTCTTTCACCCTTATGACCCAAGGTCACAGGACCCTTGAGTCAATCCGGGCGATCTAGTAGGAGGGGTGTTCAGGCACTTGAGGCCCAGGCATGACCGCTTCCCCGCGCTAGCTCACCATGTATTTACATGCCTGCTGACTATCGATGTTATTATGAGCTGTAACCAAACTAACCAAAAATAAAATAAAAAAAAAAACCTGCGAGGCCCGAGTTTTGACAATTTACATCCACTTCACCATGGCACACTATGACAGGATAAGGCAGAGAGATACGGTGAAATTCCCCTCTGCGAGCTGACCCACCCCTAGTTAAACCTACTGTTCAACTACCTTGGTCATCGAATCGCTCGGCTCACGACGACCCCTAACTTAACAAGGGGTTATTAATCCGAATGATTAACTTCCCCTATCCTATCTCGAACCTTCTCTGATATCCCCTCCCCCATACCGACACATCCCCTTACTAAAACTTACTCCATCAGGAACATTCTAAAATCGTAATATAATACCGCACAACAAACCATGAAATTTTCGAAGCGAAAACCAAACCTTCAATCAAGCATCATCAATAAAAGATAAATTCGTCGAGTTCAATATTCTACAAAAATCTCTTTGTTTTTATTAATAAAAAGAATGAAACTAAAATCTAAATAAACAAATTCAAACAATAAAAATCTCTAAATATCCTTAAATAAAATATAAATAGTACCTATGGTATCTATTGTATATTGCAATGCAAGGTAATTCTTAATCTGCATATTTATTATGCGAGCTTTTGCGCTTTATCTTAATATTCGTTTGTTTATTAAACGAAGCTTTCAAAAACAATAAAAATATCCGATATCTCACTCTCTTGAATTCTATTACTTGTAGATATTCGGTAGCAAAATTCAAAAAAAAGTACTAATCTTTCGTACCAATAATAACTACAAAACAAAATGTACGATACCAGTTCACTTAATTTTAGCACAGCGTAGTATATATGTATGTATGTCAGTACTGGATTAATTTATGCACAGTATTTTAAACATTAGAATGCAATAATAACTATACGACTTAACAAAAGATGAATCTTGCTATCTTTGATCACGTATGTACGAGCTTTTTCACACTAATACACTATCCTATAATTCTACCTATTAGGTCACTTTCACAAAAAAAAAATGCTGTTCAAATGTAATTTAAAAACAAAATTGTACTCACCCCTTCAATATTATAAGGGTTATTATTTAATACCGTTGCCCAAGGGTGGGGAGATGAGGTGCACCGCATTCCGTCCTTCGCTTTTCATTTCGCGCACACAACCTGTACCTAGATAAATTATTAGGGAAATTGCATTTGAACAAGTTGTTACAAATAAAGAAAATGACCAAAGAAAAACTTAGCTTTTATAATTTAGTACATCCTATAACGCCATCTAGGGCGACCTAGCGCAAATAAAAATCTTGGGTTGGTGTTTCTGCTACTGCTGCTGCTACTACGCGAATTCGATGATGGATGAAGATCTCCGGTGCAAAGCTTTCGTGCTCAAGTTTCCCAGTGGAGATGGTAATGAGCAATGATGGATTGTGCCTTCAATCGAAGGGATTGTGACGTGGCTTAGCCAATACTTATATTTTTTTTCTTCTGCCGTTTCGCTTCAAAAGAACGATAGCGTGTGTTCTGGCTGGAGTTCGATAGCTGGGTCTGACCAAGGTGACGGTTGTCGGACCCAAGCTCCGAGTACGACACTGTACGATGCTGACGCTGGCTTCGAGGTCGCTTGAAGTGCGGGTGAATTTCGGCGATTTCGTTGGTACTTATTTTGTTCGACCTTTGATGGGATGGTCTGTAGCGTGTTCGGGACGTTGTGTGGTTGGATGTATGTTTGGCGTTTATTTCGCGATATGGAACCGGCTCAAGGGCCGCGTGGTATAGCGCAAAGTACACTTTATACACGATTTAATGGATTTGTAATAGAACAGTAATGTTACGATGTAGGTAAACTGGTTGCAAATCTCAGTCTATTACTTAATAAATTTCGCAGAATACTGAATAACGTGTTTAGATATGTTTATGTGCGGTACTTTTTTTTAACGCCACCACGGTCCATAGGTATATATATCGCGACTGTGTAATACGAAATTTTCACCACCATCCACGTCCGAACGCCACGCCGACCCAAAACGTACTCTCCCGACTATCAGATCGCAAACTCCTGTAAGCTATGTGCCATAATTCTACCATATAGTTGTCCCTCTCCCACTTATGCACAACCTTTACGGCAACATTTTACAACCCACCTAGCTGACGCAATTTAATTCCGAAAAATATAACTGAGGCCTTAAATCATAAAGCCGATTTTTTTACATAAAATAAATAAATTTAATTTGGTATTTGAATTAAATTTCGTAAGCCAGAGGAGCTAGAAAATGCTGCCATAATCTGCGCGAAAAATCTTGCTGCCTCCATTATGGATAACTTCCACACTTCCGCCTGCCATCTAACTTTCGCTTAGCGCATCATTACTCCAAAAGAGCGATCGCCATTACCTTTCCGCTTTTGAAAAAAAATCGTTACCGGAAATATTAATAAGTCCAACGAAAAGTGAAGCTGGTTTCCTACAATACTTAATATGAAAAGTCCGATCTTGAAGAACTCACATGTAAAACTCAACAGTTTTTGAGGTCACATCATCAATCCTGTCGGAACAATGGTGCTAGATTGTGAAACAGATGCAATTCACAAATTATTGTTCCAAGTAGTAAGCTTCAAACAAAAACCTCTTTTGTCAGCGAATACATGCAGTCTATTAAAGCTTTTGAACCTCCGAAAACTATTAAGTATGCAGACAATACAATTTAGTAAGCCACCTTTATCGGAAAGCAAACTTGAAAAATACAGTGATGTATTCGAAGGCGAGGGAAAATTGCCCGGATCCGTAAAACTGACTGTTAACCCAGATGCGATACCAGTGCAACAAAAGGCAAGGCGTATCCCTGTTAAATTCAAAAAACAACTGCAGGTTGCACTTGATGATCTCGAAAATCGCGGCATAATTGAACGTGTTGATAAGCCCACTGATTGGATATCGAACATTATTCTGGTAAAACGAAACGACAAATTGCGCATTTGTATAGATCCAATGCATCTCAACAAGGCCTTAAAGCCTGAACATTTGCAAACACCGTTGATGAGATACTACCAGAATTGGCCAAGGCAAACGTTTTTTCGACGCTCGACGCCAAAAATTGATTTTGGCAGTGCGAGCTTGAACCAGCTACAAGAAGTCTAACAACCTTTTGGACTCCTACAGGCCGATATCAATGGATAGGAATGCCCTTTGGAATATCTCCGGCACCTGAAATTTATCGGAAAAGGGAGCAACAAGCCCTTCATGGACTGCGTGGCGTAGAAGTTATGGCAGACTACATCCTAGTGTATGGCTGTGGTGATACCAATAAAGAGGATACAGCTGATCATGATCGCAACCTCGAAGAGCTTTTAATTCGATGCAGAATGAAAAACTTGAAGCTCAACAAACAAAAAACCAGAATACGTCTTAATCAGGTAAACTTTTATGGTCATTTATTAACTGATCAGGGGTTAAAAACAGATCCAAGCAAAATAGAATCAGTCAATAATTTGAGAAGTCCACAAAATGCCAAAGAAACTCAGCGCTTGATAGGGTTTTCCGTTTTCCTAGAAAAGTTCTTACCTAAACTTTCTACGATCATTGTAGTCCGAGAGCCAGCGACATTTTTCGATGTCTAAGTTTCGTAGACTTGGATTATTTTTTTTTCTGTTATAATACCATTAATAATTAACAAAATCGATGCCTGCCATCTCAACAGTGGGACAACGACTTACAATAAATTTTTAAAGTCGCAAAAAAAACCGAAAAATTGTCTAAGTTTCGTATAGATGAAACCTTAAAAAAATGTTAATTTACATTGCGTTGAGGTTAAAAAACGATGCCTGCCACCTGTACAGTGGGACAAAGTACTCCTGCCGCTGACTTAAAGTTGCAAAAAAAACGAAAAATTTGTCTAAGTTTCGTATAGATGAAACCTTAAAAAAATGTTAATTTACATTGCGTTGAGGTAAAAAAACGAGCCGATAAGAAGAATAGCGAAAAACGAAGAACAATTTGTTTGGAAGAGCGAACAAGAAAATGCTCTAACAAAACTAAAAAAGTTGCTCACAAAAGCCCCCGTACTTCGATTCTACGATGTTACCAAGCAGGTAACGATTCAATGCGATGCCAGCAGCACAGGACTAGGTGCTACATTACTTCAAGAAGGCAAGCCCGTTATATACGCTTCAAGAGCTCTTACACTAACTGAAAGAAAATATGCGCAGATTGAAAAGGAATGCCTAGTACAAGAACTGTGTATCAAGGGCTGGCCCGACACTAAAAGTAATTTGCCATTATCCGTTCTACCGTATTGGAATAACCGTGAGCAGCTATCATTTCAAGATGGTATCCTTACTAAAACTAACCCCATCGTCATACCAACAGCAATGAGGAAAGATACTCTAAACAAAGCAGTAAACATAAATATTTAAACACCTTAATGTTTCGCATCGATTTTTAATTAATCACGACGAATGACAATAAAAACAAAACGAATGAACGATCAAAAAACACGTACCTGTATGCATTTCGGACTGCATGCAGTCCATCATCAGCATCACGACTGATCCAATCGGTGTCATATTCGTGGGAAGTTTATCATCAGATGAGAGAAAAGAGGTTCGATGTGATATTGCCGTTATCGGCATTGATGGCAATGGCATTGCTATCTCTCTGTATGAAATAGCTTTCATACGCATCCAATTTTCTCTCATCTTTTATTTGTTTTTTCAAACTCACACTACTTGCACTTATATTGAAGTGGTTAAGCCTCAAGACGATGGCTGAACTCTGGCTTTTATTTTATTTTATATATGCACTATGTTCTTTGAATCTTTTTTCTATGGTTCTTTTGGTTTGACCATAGTAAACCCCATCACAGTCACCACATTTGATTGCCTGATATACCTGACTTTTTCATGTCGTCTATTTTGTCTTTTGTTGACCCGAGTAAGTTTTTAAGTTTTGTTTTACTTGAAAAAATTAATTGAATATTATGATCTCGGAAATTTTTCGAAATTTTGTTGGTTATTTCAGGTATATAACACACTGAGGCTCGTTTAACTTCACTTCTTTCTTTATTTTGCGTGAAAAACGTTGACATATTTGATTTTTTAATTTTGTTTGAATGTTTTTTGATTAATTTATCCACTAAACTTGCACTGTATCCGTTTACATCTGCAGCTTTTTTGATGTATTCGTACTCAGCTTTGTAGTTTGAAGCTGATAAAGGGAGTTTACACATTCTATATAATATCATTGAATGAAACGCGGCGTGTTTATGTTGTGTTGGACAATTTGAATCACTTGTAATGAACCGGAGTGTACTTGTTGGTTTATGGTAAACTGAAATATCTATTTCACCCTGCAACGTTTTTCTTACTTCGAGATCTAGAAAACAGATTTTTCTATTTGTCTCTGTTTCAATAATTGTAAATTTGATGGTTTCAAATTGACTGTTTAATACACTTAACGTATAATCTATGTTATCTTTTTTCACGATAGCAAACACATCATCCACATATCGGCACCAGACCGCGGTAGTAAATTTGCATTTGACAACCGAATTTCAAATACCGACATAAACAATTCCGACACTAGAGGGCTCAACGGGTTTCCCATATTCGTTCCCTTTTCCACTTTATAAAACTTATTCCTGAGTTGGAAAAAGTTTTGTTACATACAAAGTTTAGCCACACTCAAAAAAGACTCTTTTTTCTCGTTAGTTAACTCAACGGTATTCAAATAATTTTCGAATTCACATAATGCTACTTCTATCGGAATACTTGGAAAAAGAGACACAACGTCAAACGACACCATCATTTCATCTTTTTGTATTGTTTCACTCATTGCTTTTTCCAAAAAATCAAATGAATTTTTTTATTGAGAGGCTGTTAATTGGAGGCAAAAGTCTCATTTCGCCCACCAGCCATTTAGCTAATAAATAAGAGGGGGACGAAATACTGCTAACAATTGGTCTATCCCCAGATTTATGAATTTTGGGAAGACAATAAATAAGCGGGACTTGTGGATTGGACACTGACAATTTTCTTTTTAGCCAAAAACCGAAAACCGAGCTCACTTTTTTGATAAGTTCGTTACTATCTCTTATCATTTTTGGCAAGGGATTTTTATTTGTTTGTTTATAATCGCACTTTTCGATTACACTTAGCATTCTATTTTCAAAAAAAAGCAAAAGTGTGAAAACATTAAGGTGTTTAAATATTTAGGCCAACGGAAAAGCTGAGTCGGCAGTTAAAATTGTAAAGCAGGTATATAACAAGTCTGCTAAATCCAACCACGACTTCTGGAAAGGGGAGCGGATCATAATTCTGCATTTCAAAATTCTGTATCGACAAAATTCTGTATATTTATTTTTTAAAAATACTGTATGAACAAAATTCTGAAATACAGAATTATATTTCAAAATGCTGTATATCCAAAATGCTGTAGGTATTACCAAAATGCTGTATATCCAAAATGCTGTATTTCCAAAATGCTGTAAATGCAAAATTCTGTTTTCCGAAATATCTACTGTTTAAGCTCCAATAATTCTATACTTTGAAAAAGCGTTTGCATAACAAATAGCAAGCTTTGATATTTTTAAAATTTATTGAGAACAAAATATGTAAAATAAACTGCAATTCAGGTGCATACTGCATATGCCTACATAATTTAACAAAAACACAAGCCAGAAGACAGTGGCAGTAGCGTGGTGACCAAGTGGCAGGTGGCATAGGAGTGTTGTGGTGACGGCGACGAAATGGAAGTGGTTTAGTTTAAACTAGTCATATCATCAGTGCTGCCAGATTGTGGGAAATTTCCCTTTTTGAGGGAATATTTGTAGATACTCGAAATGAGCTAAAAGGGAAAAAGGGAAACTTTCCGTTTTTCAGAACAAACAAAAGGGAATTTTTGTTCTTTGAAACTTTACTTTAATTTTCGTGTTCAACTTCAGGAAGACAATTAATTTTATACACCTGACTGCGTCCATGAACAAGCGCTTGTATTGACACAAAAAGAAAGAAGTCCTGGGGCCAAATAACATAAAATGAAAACGTATCTGTCTATTATTTTTATTATTATTACCACATATATGATAGATCAATGTTCACTGTTTAGTGAAAACGTAAGTGGTTTTCGTTTCGTATTTTACAGAATCCCACCCCTTTTTTTTGCAATAACTATAGATTTAGATTAGATTAGATTAGATTAGATAAGACTTTATTTATGAGCAAATTTAAGATAAAAATTACACAATTCACTTAGTCTTTAATGACCTGGTATGAAAACCGTCGGTCAGATTGGCATAAGTTAAGCCAGTAATAGTACAATAATTTAGCTAATTCAGTTATTAAGATACATAATTGCAAAATAAGGTAGATGAATTCAAGTTCAATTTCTAAGTATTTTCTTACTTGTTATTTTTGATACATTAAGATAAATTTAAGCAGATATTAAACTGGGTATTTAAAAACTTTCTGTTAAAATTTTTCTTCGATAAACCAAAGACTGTTGGATAAATGTAAAGAGCGCGCTCCAACCTCTGGCTCCATTTAAAACACTTATTACTTCCTCTTCGCCTAAATTATTCGTTTCGAATACTGCTCTCCTGACCTCACGTAAGATTGGACACTGGCCAAGTAGATGAAAAATGTCCTCTCTTACTCGCATATTGCACATTTCACAATAGAGAGGTAGTTCCGTCCTGTGAGGCACATAATTTAACGACAATATTTCACCTCTCGCTCGAAAGATGGTCGAAATCATCTGTAAAGGATAATTCGGCTTAAAATAGTTTTTTTCACTTAGGTTAAAATCCAGTCTGGAGTAATATTGCCTATGCTGCGAACATCTTGCAAGGTTGATGTACTCATCGCGCTGTTTTGAGTCTATGGATGATAGCAGATCGTATAGCTGAGTACGCAGTTCAGGTATATTATTCACATCCAGGCTTAATGGGACTCCGTAGGACTCCGAGAGTAGCATCCAGTCGCTTACAAAATCGAGCTTGTTTGTTACCAAGAATTTTGAAAACTTATTGACGAGTCTCGAAGAATTCATTTGGAGGGTTTTGAGCACGTAATCAAAATGTAATTTAAGTGTGTCTAAAAACATGGTCGGCAATCCAGACTCAATGTGCAGCATGTAGTTTGGCGTTGTTGCTGGCAGTTTGAAAATACGCTTTAAGAAAAACCGAAGTAATTTTTCTACTTCATCGTGCTGTTTATAACCCCATACTTGGGCCGCATAAAACATAATCGACTTGGAAACCGCTTGAAATAGCTTGTATTTCTCGGTATGACCAATGCGCGTGTTTGACATACAGTTTTTCCAAGATGTACAAATAGCAGACTTGGCTTCGGAGAGCTTGGACTTGAGGTGTTTTTTAAAGCTTACATTGCTTGTAAGAGTTATTCCTAAGTATTTGAACTCTTTTACCAAATCCACCTCCTGTGTTCTAAAATACCATTTTTCATTTGCAGCATATCTCCCGTATCCGTTTCGAAAAATCATAATTTTGGACTTGCTTGTATTGACGGTTAGATTCCAAGTGTCGCAATATTTTTCCAACTTGTCAATCATTTTTTGCAATTGTTCAGGGGAATCTGCCAAAAGCACGATGTCATCAGCATATAATAAAGCTGGAACGGTAACGCCTGCTATATCTACACCCCCTCCAATGTATTCCACGATGTCATCAATAAAGATAGCGAAGAGAAGGGTACTCAACACGCATCCTTGTTTAAGGCCCATCGAAGAACTAAATGGATCAGACAACGTTTCACCATCCCATACATGTATTATATCGGTTGCGTACAAAGCTCTTAGTACTGCTATGACTTTGGACGAAACCCCTAAGTTCGAAAGCTTGTAAAATAGACTTTCCCTATCTATTGAGTCGAAGGCTGCTTTAAAGTCCACAAAGAAGGTGTACAATTTTTTCTTCCGCTGCAGGTAAGACCGGGCAAGGTTTGATAAAATAAAAACTTGATCCGTTGTGCAATATTTAGCTCGAAAGCCTGCCTGAAACTCGCTGAGTGCCCTCTTTTCGTCGACCCAGGTCGTTAATCTGCGATATAACATTCCTCCAAAAAGCTTCATTGACGTATTTAATATCTCCCTTCTTAAAAAGCGGGAAGATAATTGAAGTCAGAAAGCATGGTGGGATCTCGCAATTGTCAAAGATCTTATTGTAGCAGTCAATTAGAACCAACATATATTGTGGTGTGAGATATTTTAAAAACTCGTACGGTATTCTGTCCACGCCTGCTGCCTTGTTTAATTTGGCAGCACTTAATGTCGATGTAAGCTCTTCCACTGTGAAATCGGCGTCGAGAAATTGATCTATTATTAACGGCTCCGCATACTGAAACCTGTTGGCTCTGCACTCAACATTGAGCAGAGAAGCAAAATACTCCTTTAGTTCATTTGCCTTAAGAGAACAGCCTATTACTGCCTAGACCCGTTAACTGCTTTCATAGTTTTCCAGAAATCTCCGGGTGATCTTGCATTTGACAAGGAGGCGATGATGTTCACATTGTGTGCTTTCTTTTTTTCCACGCACAGGTTCTTGTATTGCTTAATGGCTGCTGCGTAACTAAGCCTGAAATATGTGTTATTATAAGTTCGGAACAAAGCGAGGAGGGCAAATGATTTCCTCCTAGCGGCTTCACAGTCTCTATCGAACCATTTTTCCTTAAATACTTTCCTTGGTCTTTGCGTATTCGGTTGCCTAGGAATTGAAGATTTTATAGACTCAAGAATGTCCTCAATACTCGGGGAACTATTCAAAGAAGGAAACTTGCCGTTTAGATTTTGATGGTATTCGTTCAAAAAGTTGTTGTTCCATTTTAGTTTTGGCAATAACTTAAGTTCCATTACTTCAACAATATCAGGACGAGAACAGCGCAGCGAAGTGATTAGTGGCATATGCTCCGAAAACGTTTTTGCGTCAACCTCGAAGTCAGATATGAAGTTCAACCAATTTCCAGCTACTAAGCAATAATCTATGACTGAGCGAGCGGAAGAACGCACAAATGTAAATTCACCAGCGGGGTCACTTAAGCTTCTGCCGTTCAGGATATGAAGGTTGTATGAGTCGCACAAATCTAAAAACTGGGCACCTTTATTGTCTCTTCGATTATCTTTTGTAGCGCGCGAACTATTTAGACTGGATGGTGTTATCAAGGAATTTGTGGGACAACCCTGTTCTGTTCCAATTCTAGCATTAAAGTCACCCATTAGAAAGACGTTGTGTTCATCCATGTCTGAGAGAAGGTCTTCGAAAATGAGAAAATCTTCGATCCAGTGGTTGCAGTTTAAGTAAACCGGAATAATAAACCCCTTTAAACCTTCCATCTGACACGCTATAACATTAGTGGCTCCGTGCATTTCAAAATTGAGTATGTTTTTAAGAGTACTTCTAAATCCAACCACTAATCCTCCGCTTGCTCTGCCAAAGTGGGAAATTTTGGAGGCCGGCGTCCAGGCAAGTTCATATCCTTTAAACAAGTTTTCGTATCTTTCGAAATGGTTTGATGTTAAAAATGTTTCAATAAGCGCAAAAATATCAAATTCTCTTATGTAATTAAAGAAATCAGGAAAAACATTCTTATTACTAAGCCCTGTAATGTTATAACTTAATATTCTTAGATCTAAAAATTGATTATTTTTCATGATATGGCTTAAATTTAACGGCTGACCGACGGGATGTTGTCAATGGGAGCTACTTCCGGCAGCTAAATTTTCCTGGTGTTGGCCAAGAGATGTCGCTGGCAGCAAAGTGTCGGACATTTTGACAGACTTCAATATTTTGACGTTTGACGATTTTGTTTGGTCTTGCGTTAATTTTTTGCTCTCAATTTGTAGCCGTAAATCACGTAATTCAATGAATTTTTCACTCAAAAGCTGGAAACCATCGGAGTTCCCACTGCGCAGGCCAAGGGCAGTATCCCAGGTGAAGAACGTCCCATCCACGATTAATTTGTCGTCTCTCAAAGATGTTTTTATTTGCAGGCTGTTCAGACGTATCGCTGATTGGACCTCGATTAGCTTTCTCCTCTTTTGACGTACAAGAAATGGGCGATCCTTGTTGATGAAGATGTCTGTGCCCTTTAGCTTATTGGCTTTCTTAAGTATTTCCAATGCCGACGAGTGTGTCCTCACTTGAACCACGACATTGGCCATGCCAGACCTAGTGCACTTAACTTGGCGAGTCGATTGCACTGTTTCTTCTCGGGTGTCGTTCAACAAGCCATGACAAACGTTCTTTGCTCTTGTAAGAGGATCAGGCATACCATCTACTGGCAGGTGAACTATTAGATTTCTTTCGGTATCTTTCTTTACCAGTCTCTCAACTTCGGCTTCTAGGTAGGAGTTGCGGTCTTCCAAAACCGAGAGTTTAGTTGCAAGGAGCTCCTGAGAAGTCTTCAAGTCCGAGATCTCTTTACATAGAACTTGCATGTCTGATTTTGAGGCTAGTGAACTTAGCTTGGAGTCTAAGAGACGTTCCAAATCAACAATGCTCATATTGCTGACTGAGGACATTTTGCAACTATTCTGGTGGCGTTTATCAGCTGCAAAATGTTCTGGTGATGTTTCTGCTATACCTCTTTTATTCATTAGCCAAAAAAATGGCAATTTTGCAGGTTAGGTTTTACACTCTTAAGCAATTGTATCAGAAAATAAAAAAAGTGACTAAGTGACTAATTGACTTACAAAAAGAATTGAGTTGAGATGATAAGGTGCAGATATCGTAAGAAAATTAAAAACTTTATCCGAAATTTTACTTTGCAACTAGATATTTGTATTTATTTCCGGAGCTTTGCACTAAGTCAACTCACAATTTGACAGTTTAAATGCTATAATGAAGACTGACTACCCTATCCTAGCCTTTTATCCTAGCCGATAAAAGCCGATTAGAAAGAGGGTTTAGGCTAGGAGGTTCTCCAATTTTTTTGTAAAGTTTATGATACTGCTGCAGATGATTTTTTTATCTCTTTCGGGTCCAGTTGGTCCCTGGAGAAGATCTTCCTTCCAAAGTCGCATATAATGTTGTTTCGTCTTCTCTCGTACATAGCCTGCTCTCCGCTGAGTTGAAAAGATTTATTTAGCTTAGGTAGTATTGTAACCCATGATGTCCCATAAGGAATCCTATACAAGGTTTCTGATATCATGCCTGCTATATGGACATTGTTAAACCTGGGATATTCTTCCATTATGAGATACATTTTGTATGTTCCCAACATTTTATGGCAAAGTTTTTAGCCAATCTGGGGGTATATCAGAAAGATTCCGGCCCCGCGAAAGGGGTTTTGGAGCATATTCTGGCCAAATCGTCTGCTTTTCGATTTCTTCGAGGAATTCATGGCCAGGAACCCACCATAAATTTGGTTCTGTTCCCGAGGCTAAGGTCAGTTTCAAGACTAGCTGATAAAGTCTCGATTAGGCTATTAGGAACTTATCTGCCAGATCGGATAGTGATATCCAACAGATAAAGTCTAGGATAGCCTATCAGCCGGTTCAAGTGCCTGTTAAAGCCTTTAGGCAAATATTTATTATAAGTGGTTGGAAAAAATATAGTTTCAGATAATTTTTTCGTTGACGAGCGCAAATTGCAGCCACAACATGGATTTATTTGAATTTTTAGAAAACTAATTTTTACATCAGTCTCTATACGAAAAGTAGTTGGAACAATTTGATCATGAAGATGAACCCTAATAAATATTCATAATACATAAACACTATGACAAACAAGTTGTAAATAAATAATTGACAGACAAGAAATTAGAAACTAGTATCACAGGGATTTTATTGCCACACTGATACTCCTTTACCTGTCGGATAGCGTTCTGTGTCACATAATATTATCCAAAAAATTTTCCGGAACCTTTGAAGCTGGCCCTAAGCCTTTGAAGGGTGTTGAAATAGACATAGTGGAATACACTAAGGTTTTTCCGCATAGTTATTGAGGCAGTTTTGTTTGTTTCGTAATTTTTTTTTTTTTTTGTTTTCCTTTGTAAAATATGTGTGGGAAAATCTGAGGTACTTTTTTGAGCCAGGCGAGGGAAAAAAAGGGATTTCTTTGGCACTTGCGTGGGAATTCTTATGACAAAACACTGGCAGCACTGCATATCATATTGTTGGGGCTGGTGACGACGTGGATTTTTACATTACAACTGTGTATTTTTGTTTACCCGGAAACTAAAAACATGCGAAACGACCAAGAATTAACAGGTACGACATTTTAAGAACTGATGAATTCGTGGCACTATACGTTGTTTGCCACTTAAGTCCCTTTCATACACTTGCCGCCCTTATATCGCCACACCACTCCTATGCCACCGCTACGCCACTGCCTCACCACTTCGGTGCGCGCCATGATACAACAAGACAAGATATGGCATTGCGCATGTCGTTCATTCTTGCTGTTCATCGGAATTCATCTGTCAACCAATTATGACGTAGTAGTTGCGAAGATATGGAAGTACTATTGGCGCGAAAGTACAAATTTGCGATTTTGTTAAATTATTATTGTTTTTAATTAAACAAATAATACTAGGGGTAGTGGGGGCAAAACCGCACATGGGGGCAAAACCGTTTCCGTACTATTTTGTATGAAAAAAAAAATTCAATTGGTAATACTTTAAATGGTAACACGTGGCTTATGATATGGCAGTTCATATCTGCCAAGATAAGATAGCTCGGTGAAGACGTCAAAAAATTATGCTCATTTTTGTGCTTTTCTGTCAAAACGTTATCGTTCGTGTGAAAATTAGGTTGTGTTTTTTTAAATATAAAACTTCAAATAATTAATAAATTATTTTTAGCTGTTGGAAGGCGTATGTATAAATTTCATAAAAGTGAGTGAAAGCCGGCTCAAATATAATATTTTTCAGAGAAATTTCTACAATTTCATGTAAGATCCGTGGGGGGCAAAACCGCATAGGGGCAAAACCACCCAGTGCTCGGTATCGAAAAGAGCAAAACAAGCCGTTAAAGTCGGCAAAAGAACTAAGCTGTGGCGTATCAACATAAATATTGCTGAAAGCGAGCATGGGGACATTGCTGATGAAGATTGCAAGTGCATCTTCACCCAAAACACTTTTTTCAAATAGAACCTAACTGTCGGATGGATTAAATTTACCAAGTGTCCAGGGTGGGCTCATAAAGCTTGCCCCCATGTGGGGGCAGAACCGTTTTTTTAAAAGATGACTTCATAAATATTATTTAATATGAAATGGGTAGGTAAACTGGCATTTTAATGCAGTTGCATTTATGCTTAGTAATGCACTTTCTTTGATAGGATTTCGAGTCTGCAGGTGGTCTTTCAAAGTGGTCCATCTGAAGCTATGATGATACCAGTTAACAAAACTGTATGAATAACTGAATTGATTTAACTGCAATATCCGTACTAAAAACACTCTTCTTCCACTCACGAATGTATACTTTTGGATTCGCTTCCTTAATCGCAAAATAGTCGACGAAAAACCACAAGAAAACGAAAATATAATAAATAATTAACTAAACTACTCGTTTTTTAATCATTTTATTTTCATTTAATGCAGAACACAGGGTTTTTTATAAATTTTTTTCATACGCCGCACCGAGCAAAGCAGAAAATAAATAAATCTACGACTATAATCCATTGGAACAGCAAAACAAAAACCCACAAACGAACATTAAATGTTTTCCAAACATTTTTAACACATTCCGAAACTATATTTACTATATTATAGAATTTATTTAAACATTTATATGAACAGCACAAATCGTTCCATATAAAACACATGCAAATACCAAATGTCAAAATTCTCACTCCGCAACTATGACGTACATGCGCAGAACAAATCAAAAATGAAAACTTCAATGCGCTATCTTGTCTTGTTGTATCATGGGTGCGCGCCTTGTCTAAGAGTAAACTTAATACTTCAAGGAAATAATATGTATTACTGCATAAAGATATTTATTTATGCATATTTGTTTGCATTCTAAATTGATGCAAATAAAAATTCTTTAAGGCAAGCGCTAAAGGTAAAGCTTTGATTGCCGTAGCAAAATTCTAAAGGTATTCGTCGCACTTTGTTGTCATAAATCTATGTTGACATTCACGGAGACAGTAAATTATACAAAAAATTTAATTATACAAGAATTCTGTATTTAAAAAAAATGGTTTTGATAATGTCAAAAAGTGCCCACTTTTTTACATTATCAAAACCATTTTTTTTTAAATACAGAATTTTAAAATACAGAATTTTGAAATACAGTGTTTTGTTCATACAGAATTTTGCTCATACAGAATTTTGAAATACAGAGTTTTGTTCATACAGAATTTTGTTCATACAGAATTTTGAAATACAGTATTTTGAAATACAGTATTTTGAAAACAGAATTTTGACCATACAATATTTCAACCCCAACCCTCTGGAAAGCTTTGCTTGAACACCGAAACACCGAAAAATCTGAATTGCCGAGTCCATCACAACGTTTATTTTCCCGTCGACTGAAGTCATCGCTACCAATGTTGAAGTCCAAATTCGTTCCCGAAGTTCAAAGAGACATTCCAGCTAAAATAACAACCAAACGACGCAAGATGAAAAAACAATTCGACAAAAATGCAAAATATTTACCTTACATAGAAGTGGGAAGCGACGTATATTTCCAAAAGAAGCCTGAGCACAAATCGGATTGGACTTTGGGTAATATTAATAAAAACCTATCTTCTAGCTCCTTTCTCGTTTCCAGCAATGGGGACACATATAGACGAAACCGTGTTAATATTAAACCAGCACCGACAACAAAAAATTCTACTTCAACTTCAACACCTAATTCGCAAATGAACAACAGCAGTGATGAAACATCTGTTCGAGGAAATGACGATATCGATGACACATCAGAAGTCAGGCCGAATTCACATCACAGCATGAGTCCCAGTTTAGAGTCACGTCAAAGAACACGACGAGTTCCAGAAATATTTAAGGATTACGAACTTTATTAATTTTAATGTTGTTACCTAACTAATTTATTTAATTTGATTGGCAAGATTTTACTTTACTGCCCATTGGAAAATAACGGTTTTTTTTGCACAATCCGATTGATTTCAGTGCCCTAAACACAAATCTGAAAAAAAAAGTTGGCGGTCTCTCATCGTTTGGGCGTGGCACGCCCCCAAAGTTCAAAAAATACCATACAAAATAGTACCAAAATTACAAGAACGGGGTGTCCAATTTGTAAAATTAATTTTTTTATATTCCCTAAAAGTGCAGTTAACTTATAAAAAAAGTTTCATCAAAATCGGATCATAAAGACCGAAGATATGAGGTAATTAAAAAGAGCTAAATTTATACCACTGAATTTTTGCTCTTTTATACTGATATTTCCCATACTTTCAAGGGCACGGGCTAATATTTTGTATTTAAATCTTCTTTTTACTGACTTATCACATTTTATTTCTTACAAAAACTTCAACTTCACGTATGAGGGGGGCATGCTGCCCCCTGCAACCCCCCTGCTTGTGGTCCCTGTAGGATTTGGATTGAGTGCAAGGCTGGGTCTATGCAAAGTTTTTATTATGTTGTTTGCTTAATTTTACCGCCAAAAACAATGCGTTTTTTTATTATTTTATATCTCCGGTATTTATGGTCCGATTTTGATGAATTTTTTTTATAAGTTAACTGCACATTTAGGGAATATAAAAAAAATAATTTTACAAATATTGGACATACATTTATGTTTTAATGAAAGTCTTCCTTTTTATAATTTATAATTTAGTTTAATCGTTAGATATATTTCAATTACATTTATTAGAGTTAATGATTGAATGAAATGACTGGTTGGGGTTATGGTTGATGAAAGAATAGAATCCACCGCGTGCATGCTTGTCGAGTTCGGTGGTATGACAGCCGTCAAAAGCTGCTGTCATAAATGTCGCTGTTGGTAGCAGTGTCACTCGGTTACAGGGTGTATATGTAACACTCCTTCACCCAAAGATGAAACTGTTTCGGGGTTCTGAGCTTTGTTACGCAGCCTTTCGGATCGATGAACTTCAGGTTGAATTGCTGTTGACTCTGCAATAGGTGGAATTTGGCTTTCGACTGTTTCTCCAGGATTGGCTGCACTCGGCTCCACTGATCTTCGACGAACCTGATCCGCATGACGATGAACTTCTTGATGGCCACCTTGAGACTGGATGACTACCGAAACCGGACCTTTAACATCCGCTACGCGGCCAGGTACCCACCTTGGTCCTTCCGCGTAATTTCGATACCATACTGGTTCACCGCAATCGTAGTTTCCTGGAAGCTGTTGCTGTGGAACTCTTACTTGAATCGGCATTGATTCTGGATGAAGTTTGTCAAAATACGTGCGAGACCTGCGATTAAAAGTAGCTCCGCAGGCGAACGCCCAGTAGATGTATGTGGTGTTACATGTTGGTCTAACAAAAATCTGGCTAAACGCAATCGAATATCTCCGTTTGGAGTCTTCTTTAAGTATTCTTTCGTCGTGCGCACCATTCGCTCCACTTGGCCATTTGTAGATGGGTGGAATGGAGCTGAAAAGATATGCTTAATTAAATTATTTTCACAAAATATCTTAAAATCATGAGATGTGAAAGCCGTCCCGTTGTCAGAAACAATGACATCGGGTAGGCCATGTGTCGCAAAAAGTTGCCTAAGAACCGACACAGCGCAAGATGTAGATGTAGAAGAAACTGGATGAACCTCCAACCATTTGGAGTATGCATCTACAACCAAAAAGAAAAGATTTCCTTTAAATGGACCCGCGAAATCTATGTGAACCCTGCGCCACGGGTTTTTCTCTTCCTCCCAAATATATCCCTTGATAGGAGGATTATCGGGACGCATCTGTTGGCAAATTTCACACCGCTTTACTGTCTGTTCGATGTCTCCGTCAATTTTTGGCCACCAAACGTAGCTCCTGGCCAAAGCTTTCATACGAACTATTCCAGGATGGTTGGCGTGCAGTGCTGCAAGGAGTTTACTTCGATGAATTTCGGGAACTACCACTCGTTGGCCCCAAACTAAACATCCTCTGATAGATGAAATCTCAGTTTTCCGATCGAAAAAGACTTTATAGTCTGGTTCAGCGACAGTTGGCCATCCCCTTAATGTCCAGTGTAGGACACGTGATAATATTCTGTCCTTTTTGGTATCGCTTGCAATATCCCTCGCCTGTATCAATGGCGAATCAAGCAAATCGATCATCAGAACTACTTCTCCTTCGTCTTCTTCGGAATTGCTGGAACTGTTAGCTGGCAGGCGACTAAACGCGTCGGCATGAGCGATGTCCTTCCCCGCTTTGTGTTGAAGATTGTAGTTGTAGGCGTTTAAAAAAATAATATAACGTAGCATCCTCTCAGATAGGGTATTTGGTGTAGGCTTGCAAGGCGAAAACAGACCCAACAACGTTTTGTGATCTGTATAAATCACGAAATGTCTACCGTATAAGTAGTCATGAAACTTCTTAATGCTCGCAATAATTGCCAACGCTTCCTTATCTATCTGCGCAGAGTCCTTGAATAATACGCAATTGGTCGTTCGGATCCATCTGGCAGTAAGTGAGCTAAAACCGAACCAACTCCATATGGTGAAGCGTCACAAGTTAATATGACCGGTAACTTGTCATTGAAGGGCATAAGCACGCTGTCTGATGATAAAAGATTCTTAAGATTAACGCATGAAGTTTGATGAATCTTTGTCCACTTCCAAGCAGAACTCTTATCTAAAAGTCTGTGAAGGGGTTCGGCTAATGTAGCCTTTGAACGAAGAAACGAATGATAGAAGTTTAGAAGCCCTAGAAACGCTTGAAGCTTACTCTTGTTTTTCTTGCATTTTTCCTTACGCAATTTCAGCCCAGCTGTTCGTATGCGATCGAAAACCATTCGCAGTTTTCCAGCTAAGCCGTTATAATTATCCCCAATAACAACAACGTCATCCAAATAACACACAACACCATCAAATACGTATAGTTCCATTTGGTTTTGGCACTGGAACGATTGGTGTAGCCCACCTCGAGTAATCAACGGGTTCAAGTATGCCCTGTGATACCATGCGGTCTAACTCCGCTTCTACCTTGGATCGAATCGCAAAAGGAATCCTTCTGGCAGGTAAGTGAATTGGTGTAATTTCTGGGTTCAAGGAAAGTGTTATGGGTGGTCCTGTATAAACACCCAATTGATTTGAAAATAAATCACGATAATCGTCCACTACTTCGTGAACAATGGAAGACTTTACAGAATGAACCCCTTGAATGGATATTCCTAAAGGCGCAAACCAGTTGCAACCTAAAATATTCGTGCGCGTACCAGCTGCAACAAGAAGCATTAAATTGCGGATTTCTCGGCCTTTATACCAGACGTTGACTAAACACTCTCCTTTAAATGTAATCGTATCCCCTTGGAAATCCATTATTTTTGTTTCTACTTTTGATAGTTGTGGTTTAAATTGTGGCCATAACCTATCAAAGCTAAACTCGGAAATGATTGTGAAATTGGATCCAGAATCAACTTCAAACTCGCACTTGCGTCCATTAAGAACAATATTCGTTCGTTGTTTTAAATTTGGAACGCAGGAAATCTGATTTACAATTGAATTTGCAGCCCTTTTGAAATTTGCCTGTCCCTGACCATCCCTCTTACCACCCCTACATACCTTTTTTATGTGTCCCGTCTTGCCACAATTGTTACATACAGCTGTGCGAAACTTGCAAGAAGTACGCTGATGTGCCCCTCCGCAGCTTTAGCACGCACTTGAACGGAATCCAGAGCCAAGGAAATCATTTTTTGTTGTTTTTGCATTTCTTAGTTTTTCTTTGCTGAATCCTCTTTGTACTGCGTTGATTTGATCAACAGATGTGCTTGTAGTAGGCGAGTTTGATTTAATCATTTGTAAACTACGGATGGCTGCTTCAGCTGCCGCTGCCTTCTCCTGAGCTCATTGAAATGTAAGTGATGGTGTTGCGATCAGTTCCTGCTGCAACCGGCTATCACGAAGTCCACAAACGAATCGGTCCCGTAACATACGGTCTAATGAATTTGCAAAGTTGCAGTGGCTTGCAATTTTTCGAAGTTCTGCAACGTAATCTGTAGTTTTCTCATCGGGTAGTTGATCGCGCTTGAAGAAATGGTAGAATGAGGCGATTTCAGACGGGGGTGGAGAGAAATGATCAGAGAGAGTTTTACAAATAGAGTCATAATCAAGTTCGATTACCTTTTTTGGCGAAATTAAAGATTCCAGCAGATCGAATAATGCTGCTCCACAAACAGTAAGGAATGTAGCTCGTTGTAAACTAGCCGTCGTGATTCCATTTGCTTCCAGAAAGATGTCGAATCGCCTCTTGTAGGATCCCCAAGTGCCTTGCCTTGTGATATCGAACGCTTCCATGTGTCCTATCGAAATGGAGGCTTCCCTCGACATTTTCGCTGAGTTTGAAGTATTAGAAGAGTGCGCTAAAGGTGGTGAATTTTGTGTATTAGGTAGGCTCGTTTTTAATTTTTTGCTCGATATCGTTGGTCGGAATTTCTTCTTCAGATGATGAATCGAACATACTCCGACATCCTCGTCGCCACTTTTATGTTTTAATGAAAGTCTTCCTTTTTATAATTTATAATTCAGTTTAATCGTTAGATATATTTCAATTACATTTATTAGAGTTAATGATTGAATGAAATGACTGGTTGGGGTTATGGTTGATGAAAGAATAGAATCCACCGCGTGCATGCTTGTCGAGTTCGGTGGTATGACAGCCGTCAAAAGCTGCTGTCATAAATGTCGCTGTTGGTAGTAGTGTCACTCGGTTACAGGGTGTATATGTAACAGACACTCTATTCCTAAAATTTTGGTACTATTTTATATGGTATTTTTTGAGCTTTGGGGGCGTGCTACGCCCAAACGGTAAGAGACCGCCAACTTTTTTTTTGCATATTTGAGCTCAGCGCATTAAAGTCAATCGGAATAAACAAAAAAAAGAATTTTTTTCGAATGGGCAGTGAAGTAAAATCTAGCCATTTGATTTGATTTCAATTTAATGACTAACGATTTGAATTATGTCCTTCGAGGCTAGAGATTTTTTGTTAATTTTTTATATTTTTATTCTTCTCTTGGAACTATTTTCGTTTATATTAAATTCTTAATTATATTAAATAAGGAGGGATGTTATGGATACTAGGCATCACTTGCATTTCATGTGAGTTTAGAATGGAATAGAATGGGTAGGCTCCCGGAAATTACGCCAGAATTGTTTTTTGGAAAAAACGCCAGAAAATTTTTATTTAGTTAAAATTGGAAAAATCACCATAACATTATTTGGAAAATACGCCAGAAACGTTGGAAATTAGGCCAGACAAGTGTGGAAAAAGAGCCAGAAAGTAAAATGGAAATTAAGCCAGATAATAAAAATAGACAACTCGTATTCTGGCCTAATTTCCAAACTAATTTTAAAAAAAGATCAGAAAATGTTATTTATTTGAAAATTATAATACAAAAAAAAATCTCACCCTCCCCAAATCCTACAGTGACACAGGGGGGCAGCATGCTCCCCACATATATTCTACTATAAAAACTGGGATATTTAGGGGGGGGGGCATGCTGGCCACCTGCAAGCCGCAGCCCCCTTGTTTGGGGTCACTGTATGTTCAATCGACCTGACTGGAACTGTGGGCGGCACCGTTGTTGATTCCATCTAGAGAATTCCTCCGCTGCCGCCTAAGAGTATTACCCCATCTCCAGTCGAGGTACTAGACACCCACCAGGCACCAACATGGAGGTGAGAATAGGAGTTGATAGTGAGAGGCTAGAGTGAGAACGCTTGTGTTCTCATATAATCGCATCACTATCCTTAAACCAGCCCCATACCATAACTACCCCTAATTTCGAATGATAACGGTTCAGAACATATTTTCTGTCCAGAGATCAATAGCTGTAGTTGCAGGATCATCCAAGTTAAAGTCCTTTTTGTTTGATAAGTCGACTTTGTTCCAATTTCTGGAGACCACTTAATTCTTCATATCCCATGCCATGTGAGACCTTGCAAATTCAAGGCGTGGGTTGCTTGCATGCTTGATTAGGCCAGTGGCGTAACTATAGGGTGGCAGGGCTGGCAAAATGCCACGGGCCCCCGACCCAAGAGGCCGCGAGCTCAGAAATAACGTAAAATTTTTGCAAAAATGTTGTACCTAAGTATTTCAAAAAAAATTATAAGCTCTAAAGCACTTCAGTCTATAGCCATCGATCTTGCAAATGCCTTAAAACGTTTGAAAATGTGTCTAGGAGAATTGGAAAGGTATAGACATGAATTTGTAAATTTAAAAATGGAAGCAAATAGTGTAGCAGAAAAATGGTCCATCAACCCTGAATTTTCTAAAACTCGTTAGAGGAAGGTAAAACGCCATTTTGACGAACTTTGTGAAGATGAGCGTCTCCAAGATTTGTTCAAAGTGAACATATTTTATCTAGTATTGGACATCATTATTAATCAACTGAAATAGCGTTTCCTTCCAATGAATGAAATTGTTTCCAATTGGTTTCCAAAAGGTAATTGGAGTATTTTAAATTAAAAAAAAATATTTCAATTGTGTTTTGAGCCACCTTCTGCTCCAAAATTCACACCTCTCCGATTTGTAAGGGATGCATACACATTGGCCAAATAATTTACCGAAATCGAGCTCCAAGCTGGACTATGGTTTGGACTAGTTTAGATACAGTCGAATAATGTTGTCCCGATCCACAAACTTGACGTATCAACCATTGCCAAACATTTTCGATGATATTCAAATCCGGTGAGTAGTCCGGTCAGCATTAATAGCTCAGCATTTTGGCTCTATAAATACATTTTAACAACCCGGGCTGTATGTATTGGCGCTTTGTCATGTTGTTAGATCCATGGCAGATGTTCAAAAAGGTTATGAAAATATGTTAAAGCCTTATCAGTAAGACAACGCATTCATTGTGGTTAACAAAAACAAAAACACCATCACACCTTCAACTTCAACTCTGTTATGCAGCCGGTCCAAATGATGAGTTTCTTTACGGAGGTTATGGAAATAGTACCTAGCTATAGCCATCGGGGCCTTCCAAATTATTTTTTTTTCGTCGGAAAAGACCACACGGTGCTACTACGAAGTCCAGGCCACAAAATCGAAGGCGTTGCGCTTTTCGAACCGGGTTAAGGGGTGTCTTTTTCTTGATTTTTAGTCTTTTTATATCCTTGGCATTCGAAATAATACGACGAACAGTTGTGAGACTTGCTTTGATACCACATTTTTTCCTGATTTTTGGAAAAGAGTCGTGAGAATTTGACGCTTTTCCTAATATAAGTCGCCTTTCCGCAGTTGTAAGCACACTATGCATGCGGCCTTTCACGTTTATATCCATAGTTAGACTCATTACTTAAAAATATGCATATAACGTGTCGGCTCCTCTCGATTTTCTTTGATTTGTCCTTTTTCCGCCTCGGTTAAGCTTTTTCTCCACACATTTTTTAACAAAAAAAATCTATCAAAGAATAATATGAGTCCACGTTTTGCCGGTTTTTAGTTAAAAATTTTTTGTTAATACATATACTTAAGGCTTTAGTTTTAAATCTTCCTTCTGGTCAAATCACAACAATTAATTGAAATTTAATTTAAAAACAAAAATTAAGTCTCTAGCATGCTTGGTTTGGGACCAGTGGGCCATAGAAAACCGACCTTAGGGGGTGTGCTATTCAAGTGGCGCGGAGTGTATATAAAAACGACATATCTTAATCACTTGCCAGGTAAATTCTCAGTTTTCGGTCCATTTTCAGAGACGAAATAGAAAAGTCTTCATGTATTAGAGAACTTGATGATTTATTAATAAAGAATCATTTTATGTCATGCAGCTTTCCTGAAGTATGTACTGTGTTAATGTTATTTGTTACAATTCCTATGAATATAGCTAGTGCTGAACGATCATTTTTAAAACTAAAATTAATAAAAATCTATTTAAGAAAGTATATGGGACAAGACAGGCTACGTAACTTGGCTATTCTATTGAAAAATTAAACTGTTATTTCATTACAAATATGTATGTATAAACCTATGCTCTTGAAAATAAAATTCATTAGATATTTAACTAAAATGCATACAATATTATTAATAGTGTTGGTTTACTACTTAAGTGGTTTATTAAAATTAAATTACAACGTTACGATTTTTACTGGGAGGGGCCCATCCAAAGAATTTGGCACGGGCCTCAGATGGGATAGTTACGCCACTGGATTAGGCGGTGGTTTTTTTTTTGTAGTTTTGTTAACTTTAGATATAGAGCATAGACAACAACACAACTCGAGTGGATTTGCTACAAAAAACACAGCAAATTTCATAATTTTGTTTGTAAATTGAGAGCTATAAGAATTGTCCGCTTGTTTTGTGGTGCTAAAACGTTTACGATCCTTTTTTGTGGTTGTTTCCATATATATCATATATATAAATTTTCGAGAGATATTCGAACCAGAACACCATTGTCGGGTCTCTTTTCGTCTCCCTACCACTATATACCTTACCCAGAGAGTCTCTCTGGATTTCTCCAGAGTTCTTCCCTGAATTCGATTCCTAGTGTTAACGCTAGCATCTGTTTATGTGAGATCTGTTTCATCCAATGGGTCTCGACCCAATGTTGTCCCAAGGTCCTCATTCTTCTGCCAGCCAAAGCTGGACATTGACACAACATATGTGCCGCTGTCTCAGATTCCTCCAGGCATAACTTACAAGTATCATCCTCTCTAAGGCCCATCTTCCTTAAATGATACCCGAAATTACCATGACCTGTAGTTAACGCCACCAATCATTTCAATGTTCCTCGACTCATGCAAAACCCACTTTATGAACCTTTATGAACACACCTCAGAGCTCACCATCATTCCAATATGCAGCCCCTCTCTATTTTGATGTATTCCTTGATGCACCATTTAGTTTAGAAGAAGTAGAAGTTGCGATCCAAAAAACGAAAAGCAACAAAGCACCAGCAGAAGATCGCATTTCTTTTGAATTTTACAAAAACTGCACACCTGAGTTTTTATCAGTCCTCGTATGCGAATTCAATCGAATTTCCCAGCTAGCTTTGAGAAGGCTATCATTTTTCCTATGCATAAAAAGGGTGATTACAATGATCCAGTAAATTACAGGGGCATATCGTTTTTGAATACCTCAGTTAAATTATTTAGCTCAGTAATTTTCAACAGACTCACGCAATGGGTTAATGGTAAACAAATTTTGCATGAATGCCAAGCTGGGTTTAGGCAGAATTATTCCACTGTAGACCAAATTTTTTCGCTATTCAATATAGCTCAGATTTATAAAAGAAGACGTAAGAAGCTGTATACATTCTACGTGGACTTCCGAGCAGCATTTGATTGCATAGCCCGTGAAGCGCTTTTTTACAAGTTTTATAAAATTGGAATCTCAACAAAAATCATAAATGTTTTAAAAGCCATGTACAGAAACAACAAAGCATGTGTCTGGGACGGAATCAACATATCTGAAGAGTTTGGAACAACAATGGGAGTAAAGCAGGGATGCATCCTGAGTGCGTTAATATTCATTTTGTATATCAACGATATTACAGATGCTGTTGGAGGAGGAATCGAACTAAACGGAACAAGAATACCAGCTCTACTGTTTGCAGACGACATTGTCTTTCTCGCCGACTCTGTGGATAGGTTAGGTTTGTGGGCTGGCGAGGATTTCTCCGTGCCACACTCAGGTCAATACTGACCCATTGTTATGCCCGTGGGGGAAAGAGGTCGTTACCCATTATAACTCTATATTCAAATTACTTACTGTGCTGCTACATACAAACCATCTTGTTGATTTGACGAAGTTCATTATCAGGTCTATTGATGTGCTGGAAAGCTCGTCTAGGTCGGTGAAGAAGTGACTCCCTAGGAATTTATACCTGGTGTGTTGGAGACCTGGGCAGTGACATAGGAAGTGGGTTGTGTCCTCAAGAGCTCCCTCATCACCGCAGCCTCTGCAAAGTTCTTCTTCCGTTAAGCCCATTTTCTTCATATGGTACCGCAGGG
The DNA here is from genome assembly GCA_955612985.1 of Cheilosia scutellata. Lineage (NCBI taxonomy): Eukaryota > Metazoa > Arthropoda > Insecta > Diptera > Syrphidae > Cheilosia > Cheilosia scutellata. The sequence goes on along the minus strand of OY015314.1, from coordinate 22,178,301 downwards.
TGTTGTGCCCCGTTATGATACCTACGTTATGATGCCTACCTACGACTCTGTGGATACCATGCAGCTTATGATTACCAGACTTGAAAAGTACGGCAAAACCTGGAACCTGTCTGTTAATCTTACAAAGTCAAAGATGATGATTATAAGGAATGGCGGTGGCACACTTCGAGTGAATAAAAGCAATTTCTCAAGTTGAGAATAAAAATCCCCAAGTTGTGTTCAACTTGAAGTGAATAAAATGGCCCTAAGGGAACTATTCAAGAATGGAATAGGCTGGCGTCTGATGCTGGAAACACAACCGAAATGATAAGCACGATATTTAAGATAAGAGGAGAGTTAGGGCCATTTTATTCACTTCAAGTTGACAGTTCAGTTTGGCAGTTCAGTTCTGAAGTCACGAAAATAAATTCATTTTTAAAAATTTAAATAATGTAGTGTGCAAACTATTTTCGATTCGATTCTTCGTCGATATATGTAATTATCCATATTAAGTTCATATGTTTTCGTCGACAAACGAAAACAATTTGGCCAGCTGATGTCTAATAACGCACTAATATCTAATAACTTATACATTTACAAAAGCACGAAAAATCTGAGATCTGAAATTCAAATCTGATCTGCCCAATGGAAAATAACATTAAAACACAATTGAAATTACGCGCGAAATGCAAATCTAAGGTTGAGCTGACATTATATTGTGTGTCATCTGGCACAAATATCCCAGGGATATTTTACAAACTGCAGGTAGGCCAACTTTAGGATTTCAACTTCGGAGTTGCAAAATAATGTAGTGAATAAAAGCAATTTTCAACTTGCCGTTCAACGCTCGATTTAAGATCAACTTCGAAGTTGGCTAACTTTGGAGTTTTCGGCAAGTTGAACAAAAGTGAATAAAACGGCCCTTAATAAATCTTAACTTTATACCTCACCGTTCAGATCTCCCAATTTGAAGGGATTTGAGAGGATGTTTTTCATTTTCTGGCAATTTGCCCCATACTTATGGAATTCAGATGCAAGTATTTTGGATGTTGCACACTGGAGTTAGAGGAAGCGATCCATATTTTAAACGGCGACAGAGGTTGGGATATTTTGTATACCTTTACAACGAATGCACTACGCTATAGATTACGCATAATAGAGGAAGATTTTTGAAATGTTTATTTATCTTGTTAGAGGAGATTTTTACTACTTAATGTCAATCTGGTAGACGGCCTTAAGCCAAACCAATTAGACTAAGAAAATAGAAAAGTATTATGTATTAGTTTTTTATGAATTAAATAAATAGTCAATAAAACTAAACTAAACTAACTAGTGTATAAATGTACCTTTCTGCCAAATAAGTTTTTTTTTTCTTTGTTCCACGTAATACGAATAAAACAAGAAATAAAACGTAACTCTTGTGCGTCTAAACAAGTGAACCGCACGTACAAGTACATATACAAACATCAATTGATATCCTTAGATTTAAAGAATATACAAGTAGTCACTGTAACAGAACAGCGAAAGTTAGAGGAAAACGTCCAGCTTCGTAACTCATGCGACCAAACAAATACCTAAACATCGCTTAAATTGATTATTATAGTGACTGTCGGCGCTACTCACGCTCATCGAAAAACTATCCATATTTTTTGAATCATTTTTTAAATAAAAATTGAATCAAAAAAATCATTTGCCCAACTCACAGCATCATTAATGCTGTGCCGAAGATTCGATTTCTCCTAAAATTTTGGAACTCAAATTAAGGATACTTTCCAATATGAAACATTATTGCGGACAAAACAAAACAACATAATATTTCAAAAAAAAATATCAGATGAAAGAAATAGATACTTTCAGGGTTTACCGGAATATATCGGAAATTTGCACAAAAAAATCCGATTGATCTTACATTGGCACATAAATATTGAATTTATTAATATCAAAAAAGAAGAATAAAACCATGATTGCTTATTGAAAAATATCACAGACACAATAACACCCCCTCTTTCGACAGCGATTCGATTCTTGAGTGCTTTTGTTTCAGCTGTCTTCATGAATCTAATCACACTTCTGCCGTTTTCAATTGGTCGTCCAGAACCGTCCGGAAGCAATCCGAACGCTTCTGAAAGCGTTCGATTGGCACTCAACTGACAGTTCTTCTCCTGAAAAGAAGACATTTGAATTCAGAATCGCGGAGAGTTCTTCCGGACGGTTCTGGACGACCAACCGAAAACGACATTATATTCTTAAGCTATGAGTGCACGACATACGCATGCCACTCTGACGTCAGAATATGTCATAAAAGGGTGCATGTCGTGTACTCGGCATATTATTGTCGCTGACATTATGTTGGCATGCGTCTGTCACCCATATGTCCGACTCGGAATGGCATGTAAACTTCGTAGAATAAAAAAAATTCGTTTGAATTGAAGATTTCTTGGGCGTTTTTTAATCCATTGACATCGTAGCCATTCTTTGATGGAATTTGTTACTTTATGGCTTGATAGAAAGGAAGACGAACCATATTTTGGGATAATACTATATTTATTTCGAAATGTCACCAGAAAGCCCTAAAATCTTAATTTTTCCAAGCGAAAAAAATCACTAAATTTTCTAATATTTTAGGGCTTTCTGGTGACATTTCGAAATAAATATAGTATTATCCCAAAATATGGTTCGTCTTCCTTTCTATCAAGCCATAAAGTAACAAATTCCATCAAAGAATGACTACGATGTCAACGGATTAAAAATCGTCTAAAAAATCTTCAATTGAGTCGATTTTTTGCCAGCCACCGTCGACATACGAATATGCAAACTTTGAGACAAAATGTGCATGCCGTGTACTCGGCATACTTTTCGCACATGCCACAATATTATAAAACGTGACATATTCTACAATGTGTCGAGTAATTATCCTGACGACAGAGTGACATGCGTATGTCGTGTTTGCCATGTCGTGTAGGTACTCATAGCTTTAGTTGTAAGCCCATAATCATAACTTCAATTTGTGTATTAATTTGTTTTTTTTTTTTTTTTTCAGAAAAATGGCCTGCGTTTGCGAAATGATAGGCGCAGCTTGTTTTGTTGCCGTTCTCCTAAGTCTTTCCTCAAAAGCACCATATCAACTGAAAATGGCAATTTACTTAATAGGATGCGGTGCGATTGTATTAATATCTTTGCCTTTAATGATATTCCGCCCCAAGGACTACAGGAACGCATTGTAAAAATATCAACAAATTTGCAATATGAATACAGCTACAACTATTTGTTTCCTTTCTTTTAGAATACCAGCGAAAGCATGTGTCTACTTATGCAGAGCATTAGGGGTTGCTATGGAAGTTCGTGGCCTTCAAAATGTACGAGTGCAACACGGAAGTGTTATCATTATGAATCACCAAAGTGCTTTAGATCTCCTAGGTAAATCTGTTATAAATATGATTACCTTATAAGTTTATTAAAAAAGTATTTGCAGTTTTGGCGTATCTCTGGCCAGTGATTGGGCGAGCAACTGTAGTTTCTAAAAAGGAAATCCTTTACCTTCCTTTCTTCGGGCTCGGTGCCTGGCTTTGGGGCACGTTGTTTATTAATAGGTCTAGAAAAAGTGATTCAATTAGCTCTCTCATCAAAGAATCAAAAGCTATCAACGAAAGAAACTGTAAACTCCTGCTATTCCCCGAAGGCACCAGAAATTCCGGCGAAACACTATTACCATTTAAAAAGGGATCTTTTCATATCGCTTTACAAAGCAAATGTCCTATTCAGCCAGTTGTAATATCAAAATACTGTTTTTTGGATAGTGATCAGAAAATCTTTAGGCCTGGACGAGCAATAATTCACATCTTGCCTGAAATTTCAACTGAGGGTATATCAAAGGACAACATGGACGAACTGATAGAAAGGTGCAGAAGCACTATGCAAACGGAGTATTACAAATTGAGTCAAGAAGTTAAATATCACAATCCTAAAATACAAACATAGCTATGGTGTTATTTTTATACTCAGGGGTTTACTCAAGCTTTATTAAAAATGTAATAGATTTTAGTATGAGCACTAAATAAACGGAAACAGAACGTATAATTTCGAAACTTTTACCTGCATACATTCTTATAATACTGTTACATTTAGGCTGATATTCGAAAAGATAGAACACTATTCTGTTCAAAAATATCTGTAATAAATCACTCTTAATACACTTTTATCGATTTTTAAACTATCTTCGAAACAATATTATACTTAAGTCACTTATTTTCCAGTAGATAGGTATAACATGGTATAACTTTTCAGTAGGTATATAAGTACTTATGTATTTATGCATCGTCCCAGTAATTTTTACTTATTAAACGTTTTCCCATCCATATTAGTACTAAAATGGAGAAATCTACTTTATTTATCTACCAAGATAGAAAATATTTCGCACATTAATCGGCCGGCCGGCTGGTTCGAAACAGTTTTCTTGCATTCGGTGTGTTTTCTCATAAGAAACAATGAAAAATATCTTTTAATATAAAATATACTAAAAAATATAGTTTTACTTCCGATCAACATCAGAAGGAGCCAAATTAAAACACTGAACAAATTTGGTTTAAACTTTATAAACTTTATTGGGTATGCTCTCGTCTTGAGTGCTGGAATTCAACTGTCAATTGGTTTTGATTCAAAGCGATGCTTCGATATGATATTATGTGCAAATGAAACATTGCTGATGATGCATAAAGATGATCTTCGTCGCAGAAGGCGACGTTTATTGTTTTAAGTAATGCTGACGTTTGCGAATGAAACGTCGCTGGAGGAGGCAGAAGTGTTTATTTCGCAGAAGGCGACTGAATTATAATAAACAAAGTATCAATTTGCTTAAGGCAAATTGGTTTTAAGAAAATACGAACGTTTGTTTCGTTTTCTTTGTATACAGATGTGGATATGTCACTCCTCCCTCCTTTAGATAGAGGCACGTCCTCGTGACTATTTATAATTTTAGCATTTCTATAATTTCTTATTTTTACAGTAATAAAGTATACAATATTTGATACACAAAACACAATTATTCGTAAAAGTATAATTCCTCCGATAGATGTATGTTTGTGCAAATTGTTATGTCTTAAATGTAGTTTCCCTAAGGGCCGTTTTATTCACTATTGTTCAACTTGCCGAAAACTCCAAAGTTAGCCAACTTCGAAGTTGATCTTAAATCGAGAGTTGAACTGCAAGTTGAAAATTGCTTTTATTCACTACATTAATTTGCAACTCCGAAGTTGAAATCCTAAAGTTGGCCTACCTGCAGTTTGTAAAATATCCCTGGGATATTTGTGACAAATGACACACAATATGTCAGTTCAACCTTAGATTTGCACTTCGCGCGTAATTTCAATTGTGTTTTAACGTTATTTTCCATTGGACAGATCAGATTTGGGGGAGAGTACGATAACTACGGCGCCAAAAATTGATAACGGTATTTTGTAGAGGGGTTAAATACAAGCACTTTTTACTATGGGAGGGGGGGGGTCTATCTTACTCCGTTTAGGCGGGAAGGGTAATTTAAAGAAAATGATACTTTAAATGGAAAAAAAAATATATTGAAAAACAATGGCAACACTTATGATAAAAAACTATACCATTTTAGAAAGCCCGGAATCTGTTCTTTCATATTATTTTTAAATCAAGTTATTCCTTTAAATAGTTTTTAAAAAAAAACAATTTTAAACTTGAAATTTAAGGACAAAAATTGGGGTGAGTAAAATAATTTTGGCGATGAAAACTAATGACGGATTTATGTAGAGGAGTTAAATACAAACATTTTTTACTAAGGGAAGGGGGGTCTATCTCGCTCCGGTTAGGCGGGAGGGGTAATTAAAAAAAAAAATTATAAATAAAATTAAAATAAAATATTAAAAAACAATGGCAACACTTACAACAACGAACTATAGTATTTTTCAAATCCAGGAATCCGTCATAAATTGTCTAAAATGCAAATCAGCAAAATTTTGTCTACCAATGTGAAATTTCAGGCCAGAGACTGTATCTGAAGAATGTTGTTGACATTGGGTAAACTTATATAATTTAAAGAAAGTTAGAATATACTCAGCCTTGCACCCATCCCAAAATCCAACAGTGACCCCAAGCAGGGGGGTTGCAGGGGGGCAGCATGCCCCCCATACGCATTTCAAGGCGCAAGGGTAGCAATTTGTACTCTAAGCGGAGCGACATATAAAAGTAATTTTCAATTTTCTCAAAAATTAGAGGACATAAATCCATCTGGTTTTCAGTGTTCGATTAAGAATTAATTTAGGCAGTAAAAACTACAAAAAAATTAAGTATATATTTTCTCAATATTGAACAAAATCAGCATTAAAAAATTTTTTTTTAAATTTTTTCCTTAAATTTCAAGTTTGAAAGTATTTTTTTCAAAAACTATTAACAGCTATAACTTGATTTAAAAATAATATCAAAGAACAGATTCCTGGCTTCCAAAAATCCTAAAGTCCTTTATTGTAAGTGTTGCCATTGTTTCTCAAAATTTTTTTTTTTCATTTTAAGTATTATTTTTTTTTAAATGCCCCTCCCGCCTAAACGAAGCCAGATAGACCCCCCCTTCCCTTAGTAAAAAATGCTTGTATTTAACCTCTCTACAAAATACCGTTATCAATTTTTGGCGCCGTAGTTATCGTACTCGTGCCCAGATTTGAATTTCAGATCTCAGATTTTTCGTGCTTTTGTAAATGTATAAGTTATTATTAGTGCGTTATTAGACAGTACATCAGCTGGGCAATTTGTTTTCGTTTGTCGATGAAAACATATGAACTTAATATGAATAATTACATATATCGACATTGTCGTCCGCTTTGAGAGACGAAAACGATAGATGAAATCACGGTCATCCCATTTTTCCAGTCCAACACGTTGTAGCATCTTGTATTACCGCCTCTCACACTCACGTACCAAATTATCTATCTCCTCATCATCTTCCCTGCTCGAAGACGATGGCCAATTCTCCTAAAAATAGTTTGCACGCTACATTATTTTAATTTTAAAAATGAATTATTAATTATTTTCGTCACTTTCAGAACTGAACTGCCAAACATAGAAATAAAAAATAAAAAAAAATCGGAAGTTTGACATAAAACCCCAAGTTTGCTTCATAACTTCTACTTTTTCGGGGAGTTGAGCGAATCCAAAGTTAATCAACTCTTGGTTTTCTCAACTTCGGAATATCCAAAGTTGAGTGAGTCAACTTCGAGTGAATAAAAGCAATTTCGCAAGTTGAGAATAAAAATCCCCAAGTTGTGTTCAACTTGAAGTGAATAAAATGGCCCTTATAGTTATATTATCAAAAACATTTTTATTTACGTGTTTGTCGACTTCAGGTATAATAATATTTGTTTTTATTGGCCCACTGGCTTGAAAAGTTCTGTTATTTACTTTAAGTTTACAATTTTCAATTCTAATTAAGTTATTACCATCGACGTTAATTTTCAAGGTATGTACCACAATTATTTAGTAGTTCCTGCTTCTTAATATTTTTTATGATTAATGAATTTTCATTTAATCTTACGATTTCTTCTAAAGTGTTTATTCTAAAATTACATTCTGTATCATTATTATTTATTAGGTTTTTGATACATTCGTCATATATTGGGATTAGTTTGCCGTTCTTAAACATCATTAATTTATTGCTCTCTTTTATAAATAGGTCGTGTATATTATCAAAGTCTAATTCTTCATATTGTTCGTTAGGCATAGGGATAATTTTATATATGGGTTTTAAGTCAGAATATACAGGTAGTGATAAAATAAAAAATAGCAACTTGGTTATTCTATCCATGAGAACGTTGGATTGTTTGTTAAGATTGTTTAAATTTTTAATTTCTTCATTTATATGTTTAGTAAGTGTTTCGATATTGTCATTTGTGAGAACGGTGTCTTCTAAATATTCTAGTCGTTCGTTAATTCGTAATTGGTCATCGTTATCTAGTGTGCCGAATAAGTATTTAAATCCTGTTCCAATTGCATTTATTAAACCTCTTTTTTCTCTATTCTTATTATGTTCAAAAACTCGAACTTATAAATAATATTTGCTCTATTGCAATTAATTTAAGTCCTTTATCCGATCCTGTGTTTATTAACCTTAGTTTTCCATTTAAACTAGCATGTAGTCTTTCAATAACAGCTATACCTGTCTTTCCTGTTGTAATTTCTAATTCTATTTTTAACTCCTTTAGCCATTTTAGTAGTAAATCACTTATTAAGCATGGGTCTTTATCCATTTTAATCGTTTTTGGTACACCCATTGTATTAAATATTTTTAACAAAGCTTTTTTCGATTCTAGCCATGTACGTGAAGTGATGTGTTCTACCATTGCATATTTTGAGAGAGAGAGTCAAATAACTTTGCTGTCCCCAGACCCAGATCCCAGATGTCTGCGACAAATTTCTCTCGTCTTTTTGTAACTGGTGGCGTTACTTTAAAAGGTCTATTCGTAGCCTGATGCTCAAATTTACAAGTGTTACACATTTCACATTCATTTATTATTTGTTGTGTTAACCTTGCGTAATTTGTGAAATGATACTTTTCTTCAAAAGTTTTAATAACTTTATTTATACCTGCATGTCTTCCACTTAAATGTATTTCAGAAACGATTTCTTTAAAATGTTCGTAGTTCTCTATATATTCTACTATTCTTTTAGTCCTTAAAACCTTTACGTTCGAGGATGGTAAAATAATTGTTGAATACACTCGTTGGAAGTGATCCTTCATCGTTAACGAAGTAAACGCCACAGACGTATTTTCCTAAAATATACCTTTTAATCATTTCTTTAAAATAGTTGTCCGTGAATTTTTCTGTTTTTAGTTCGTATCTTGTTTTATCTTGAATTTTTGTAATACGTATTCCTACTCTTTCAGTTTCTTTAAAAACTATTTGATGTTTAAACGTATTTAATGTTTTTTTTCCGAAATTCCTATATGATGTATTGTCTTCTAATGCGGAATGGATTGTGGCTATGTCTGATCGTATATCTGCGTCATTATCTTCTTCGTTATTAAAGTTTTCTTCAATATTAATTCGTGACAGTGCGTCAGCCACATGATTTTCTTTTCCTGGTAGATATTTTATATCGAAGTCAAATTCGTTTAGCCTTATTTTCCACCATTGTAGTTTAGCATTGGGTTCCTTTAGATTGTGTAACCATTGTAATGGCCTCTGATCGCTAAATATCTGGAATTTCTTTCCATAGAGGTATGGTCTAAAGTATTTATTACCAAACAATTGCTAATAATTCTTTTTCAGTAGTGGAGTAGTTCAACTCATGTACATTGAGAGTCCTACTTGCAAAACAAAGGGGGATCTTGACTAATAACAGCCCCAATTGCAAAATTACTGGCGTCTGTTGTTAGCACAAATGGTTTTTCGAAATCTGGATGTTTCAAAATTGGATCGGAACTAATTAAAAGTTTCAATTGTTCGAACGATTTTTTAAATTCGTCGGATTGATTATTGACTGATTTTACATCGCCTTTTAATTGATTTGTCATAGGTTTAGCTATTTTAGAAAAAGCTTTAATAAATTTCCTATAAAAACCAGCCATACCCAGAAACTGTTTTATATGTTTTTGAGTTTTTGGTAATGGGTAGTCTGAAATAGCTTCAATTTTGTTAGGGTTCCGTTTCCCTTTTTAGAAATTCGCACTTATTTAACTGTATCTTCAGATTCGCTTCTTGCAATCTTTGAAAAACTTTTCTGATTGATAGAATGTGTTCCTGTAGAGAAAATTTATTTTTAATCTTTTTCTGCAAAAAAGGCCAGTAGTAGTTAAGGTTGTAAAATAAAAAGAAGTACATCTGGTTGATGCTGATGAAGCTGCCGGTCGATTCCTGTTATGCCTTTAAGAAGTTAACCCATTTTGAAAATGGGCCACATAAAATTAGTATTTTTGGCCACATAACATAAGTGACCAAATGAACCAATTAATTCAACCATCTATTTTTTCTAGCCGAAACAAAAAAGTTTATTTGACCCAATATTATTTCTAGGGAAAATAAATTGATTTATTAGACCCAATATTTTTTTGGGCCATAGAAAATGGGTAATAGAGGCTTTTAATTTTTTTGGATAAAATATAATATATATAAATAATAAATACAAATTTGCATCTGCTAAGTACATCACACATATTGTTGCAACGCAACATGAAACAAACTTCAACCAAATTTCATACTACACCTGCAATGCAATCTCCAAGCGAAAAACGCATTTTATGCACTTGCACACAATATCCGACGACATAACACAAAAGCCGACGGCTAAACGCATTTTATGAAGTTACCAATTTCCCAAATTGCCAAAATTGGGAGATCATAAAATAGACCATTACACAACGCACTTGAGGAAATCGTATCGTGGGGGAGGTCTTGAAGCGAAAATGCATACAAAAAAATGAGTTGTTTTTGGCAGTTTAGAACCGCCCACTCATCTGCGCTCCCAGCACTTGCAATCGATGCGTGTATGCATGTGTATTGGTGCCGATCTTTCACACTGGCAAAGGCAAAACACATTGCGCGGTGTAAGAGGCGGTGACAAAGCTATGCATTAAGCGGCCCATAGACACTACACTTGTGTCTGCACCGGTGTCGGTGTACGGAAATGTGTGCTGTGTGTGGGCTGGTGCGCACACCGATTTTGGTGTCAGACACGGTGCGAGTAAAATCAAAAGTTTTTGATTTTTGGTGTCGGTGGCTCGATCGGTGTGATGTGTATGGCGGAATGCCACACCGGTGTCAGTACACCGGTGCAGACACAAGTGTAGTGTCTATGGGCCGCTTTAGGCTAATGCAAAAAATAAACAAAAAAAATCCGCAATCCGCAATGGGTCAACGATCTGAGGAAATCGGAAATGGCAAAATCAGCTGGATGCAGAGGTTTCTTGTGACCGACGAAGAAGCGATAGATGTTATTCCCAAGTCTTAAGTTATAAGATCAAGTCGGAAAAATAAAATTTAAATTAAAGCAAAAGTTGAGTCTGAGTTTTCTGTTTTTTTCTTTCATCTGCATGTACCAGGTAGTACATACTGCGCGAAGTAATTTCGGTTGTTCGGAAACGCAATTTTGGTTGTGCGACGGCAAATTATAATCCTTTTTTTTGTAACTTTTTTTTGCGAGTGTCCTTGCGATACATTGTGGTCCTTCGAGCCGGATTTAAGGATTAAGGGATCCTGGACAGGATCAGTGCAAAAACAATAAAATAAAAAGTGTGCACTATCACGAGTGTTAAATTTCACCCCTTTTTTGTGCGTCGCGGTCGTGTAAAAGACATTACCACTGTCGTCGGTCGGTTTATAATTTCAACCACTACACGGTCGGTGTATTTCCTGGATTTGGATCTTCGGAAGCTGGTGCATCAGAGTGCGGAAGAAAATTTGGAGCAACGCTTTACAGTACAGGTGTGTGGCATTTTTCTTATAAAATAATATTAAAATTAAATCACAGATCTACATTGATCTAATTAAACTTGTGTGTGTTGTGTTCGGAGTTCTGAGGGTTGTTTTTATTCTTTAATTTAAATCGTTGGCTTAATCATGAGCAAAGGCAAGATTTCCAATTTATTCGAGGTCGTTCAGACAATTGCGCAAGAAGTAAATGCTGATTATAAGGCATACGCAGACTTAGGATCATCAAAGAAATCTGTGCATATGAATGAGGCGCGTTTAGTGAATTTGGAGGCTTCATTTGATGAAGCTAGGGTAATTCATCAAAAAATTGTTGGGGCCCCTAGTGAGGAGGCAAAGGTGAAATATATGGAAGACTTAACTTTTCACAAATTAAAGGAGCTGTTCTTCAAATATTCATGTGAATTGAAGGAACAGTTAACAACCACCGATAATCAAAGTATGTTCAACAACTCAGTAATCGGTTCAAAGACGCCGTCGGTCGAATTAAAACTCCCCCCTATGAAAATTCCTACCTTTGGTGGTTCACTACAAATGTGGCCAGAATTCAAGGGATTGTTCGAAGGATTGGTGAACAAAAATTCATCGATATCCGATGCACACAAGTTGCAGTATTTATTCGTTCTCATCTTTCATACGGTGCAGAAACTTCCGTTTGCGCCCTCGAGTGGCAATCCCACATTTCGACATATGTCGATTATCCTACGTACAACGTTCTGGAGGATTTCATTTTAATGAGAGCAAGAACCTTGGAGGTGATTGGTGATTGGAGGTGATTGGCCAATCAACCTAAATCTAAAAAATTTACGTCGAACACAATTTGTGCAAATAACGCTACTATCCTTAAGTGTTCAATGTGTCAGGGGTCGCATTCCATTCGGAATTGCTTTAGGTTCAAGGAATTAAACACGAAGAAAAGGCAGGAGATTGTAAAGAAAAGAAAATTATGTTTCAACTGTCTGTCAAACGCGCATGCCATCAAAAGCATCATTCATTACTGCACGTAAATGAGCCAGTTAATGCAATGCATGCTAATGATGTAGTTCCAACAAGAGCTGTTCCACCACCCGATGAAACAGCCTCCTCTTCAACTCAACCCCATCATTCGGAAGCATCAGAGATGCCAACATCCTCAAACACAACTGCTTCAGTGTACAACGCGTTTATAGCCGAAAACAAGCAAGTACATGTTCTTCTGGCTACGGCGCTTATCAAGGTTCTAACAACCGCGGGTCAACCGTTGCTACTGCGAGCGCTAGTGGATCCTGGATCTGAGGCGTCATTTATTACTGAGTCGGCGGCTCAGTTGCTAAATTTAAAAAGGGAAAGGAGCTGCGTCAATATTCTAGGCGTGGGGGAAAACAAAACAAGCACCTCAAAACACAAAGTTTCTCTCACGATATTTTCAAATGTAAACGAGGACTTTAGCCTACAGCTGAATGCATTGGTCCTGCCCAAACTCACAGCTAGGCTGCCTATGCACTCCATTATACGTGCTAATTGGAGTCACCTCCACAACATTGAACTTGCTGATCCTACTTTCAACAAGCCAAGCAAAATCGATATTTTACTTGGCAGCGATGTTTATCCGTTCATTCTCCTTGAAGGCATAATGAATGGAGAACCAGGGACTCCTATGTCTCAAAGGACGGAATTGGGATGGATACTCTCTGGAGGTACATCAGCCATCAACAATTCAAGTAAGACGATAACAACTCTCCACATAAAGACTGAAGATCAAACATTGGACCGATTGCTGCTCAAGTTTTGGGAACTTGAAGAAGTGCCAAAGAGGAAGTTGTTGTCACCAGAAGAAGAGACATGCGAAACTCACTTCTGCAGAACGCATCAGCGTCAATTGGACGGGAAGTATGTAGTTCAACTTCCCTTTAAAGAAGGAACACGTCCATTGATAGGTCGTTCGGACAGATCAGCGCTAGTTAGGCTTCTGCAACTGGAAAGAAAATTCCAAATACAGCCATTATTCTATGAGGAGTATAAAAGGGTCATCAACGAATATCAGGAGCTAGGGCACATGTCGGAGATCGTTCCCATAGAACTATCCACACCTCATTATTACGTTCCCCACCACGCAGTGATGAAGGAATCGAGTTCAACCACAAAGCTGCGGATCGTTTTTGACGCGTCCTGCAAATCGTCGGATGGCACGTCACTTAATGACCATCTCTTTGTAGGCCCAAGGTTGCAGGATGATATTTTTGATCACATTGCTCGATTCAGGTTACACAAAATCGCCTTTGTAGCTGACATCAACAAAATGTACAGGCAAATTTGGGTTCCGCCGGCAGATTCATCATACCAACTCATTTTGTGGAGAGAAGTAGACGGTGAGGAAATAAAAACATACCGCCTTAATACAGTCACATTCGGTACCGCCTCCGCACCATATTTAGCGATTCGTACGCTGCAACAACTTGCGGCCGATGAGCGTGAGGATTACCCAATTGCATCGAAAATTGCTCTCAGGAACTTTTACGTGGATGATGTGATTCATGGGGCGGACTCTGAAGCAGAAGCCATAGAGATGCAGCGGCAACTCAGAAATATGTTGAATCGTGGAGGCTTTCCACTACGAAAATGGGCAAGCAACTCTGAGAAGTTCTTGACGTCCATTCCAGAAGAGGATAGAGAGGTACAGGTACCACTCTCATTCGACGAGAGAAATGCGGTTAAAACGCTAGGGATCCAATGGCATCCCGCAAGAGACATGTTAACCTTCAAAGTCTCACTTCAGGATTCGAAGAAAACAACAAAACGAACCATCCTATCAGACATTGCACGGCTGTACGACCCAATGGGTTGGATTTCGCCCTGTGTTATTTTGGGCAAGATCATAATGCAAGAGATCTGGAAGAAGAACCAAACATGGGATTCTGAGCTCCCATCAACAATCGTTTCTGCGTGGCATAGCCTGAAAACGGAGCTTAACGCACTCAACAATATTGAGATTCCTCGCTGGATAAATTTCACCACGGAGTCACAAATCGAAATACACGGGTTCTGCGATGCGTCAGAAAAGGCGTATTCGGCCGTAGTATACCTTAGAGTTATTACCGGAAATACGATAGTAACTAATTTGATCGCGTCGAAAACCAGGGTTGCGCCGCTAAAGGTTAAATCGCTGGCAAGGTTGGAGCTTTGTGGGGCACAACTCTTAGCACACTTACTGGTGCATACAGTAAAGACGTTGGGGCTCCAATCGGCAAAAATATTCGCTTGGTGCGACGCTCAAATCACACTGGCGTGGATAAAGACGGCGCCATACATCCGAACAACATTTGTGGCCAACAGAGTCGCAGATATTCAGGAGCTTACAGATCCTAGGTGCTGGAACTACGTTCCGTCTAAGGACAACCCGGCAGACATCGCGTCTAGAGGCCTCTTTCTAAAGGATCTTGTCAAGGACAATCAATGGTGGCATGGGCCTGAATTCCTGCAGACGTTTGATGAGCGACTCCATCAACCATACGAAATTGCAACGACGGACCTTGAAACAAAACCATCAGAAATTTCAAGAAGCAAAAATGATTTGATCGCATCTGGGTACCCCATAAAAAACATTTTTCAGCTCTGCGTTCACTTCACAGCCTTCGAAACTAACACACTCTTTAATCGTTTTTCCTCTTTGAAGCGTTTGGTCAGAGCCACAGCTTATTGGCTTAGATTTTTCATTAATTTGCGATTTAAAGCAAAAAAGGTGTCAACTCGTGTATCTGGAGCACTTTCAGACGATGAAATCTGCTCAGCCCAAATACGATTGATAACCATCATTCAGCAAGAGGTTTTTGCTGAAGAAATCTCAAGGATAACCAAATGCGAACCGGTCTCAAAAGGGAGCAAATTAGCAAGACTTTCACCAATAATCGACGAGAAGGGAGTACTGCGAGTCGGGGGTCGATTGGAAAACGCAGAATTGCCCTATTCGCAGCAGCATCCAATCATACTGCCATCACAGAATGTCCTGACGTCACTCATAGTGCACGAGGCGCACATGAAGACGCTGCATGGCGGACAACAATTAATGATGGCAACACTTCGATCTGAATATTGGATTCTACAACTCAAATCTAGCGTCAAAAAATGCATTCATAATTGTTTAAAATGCTATAGGTACAAGGCAAAGGAAATGCAGCAACAAATGGGTAATTTGCCAGCGCTACGCGTCAACCCGGCTCGACCTTTTCAAACATCGAAGCCTGGAAGGGTCGATGCAGCAAAATTACGAAGGCATACATAGCAATTTTCGTTTGCTTCTGTACAAAAGCGGTACACCTCGAGCTTGTCAGCGATCATACGACTTCCGCATTTCTGGCTGCGTTCAAACGTTTCACTGCGCGCCGTGGAATTTGTACAAATATCTACAGCGATTGTGGAACGAACTTTAAGGGGGCTGCAAACATTCTGGAATCAGAAAAATCGCATATAGCTAGGCATTGGACAGATGATGTCGCGCAACAGATGCAATCTAATGGCACAACATGGCATTTTAATCCACCTGCTGCTCCGCATTTCGGAGGACTGTGGGAAGCGGGCGTCAAATCCATGAAATACCATCTGAAGCGGATAATCGGTCATTACACTCTTACATTTGAGGAGTATGCAACGGTCTTGACACAAGTTGAAGCCTGCCTAAACTCACGTCCATTTTGTCCGGTAACTGAAGACCCAGAGGATCTATCAATTTTGACACCAGGACATTTCCTGATTGGGGCACCGCTAAACACTGCACCCGAAAGAAACCTAACTGAAGTCAAAGAAAATCACCTGGATAGATGGCAACTTATGCAGAAAATTCAACAAGATATCTGGAGAAAATGGAAGACAGAATACTTGGTGCGGCTACAACATCGTCCAAAATGGCTCACACCAAGTGCTGACCTCCAAATAGGAGAGCTAGTACTCCTATCTGATGACCAAACACCTCCCACTCTGTGGCGACTTGGCAGAGTTACAGCGACGCATCCTGGAACAGACGGAAAGGTTCGTGTGTTCACAATCAAGACTGCATCAACATCATTAAAGCGTCCTATAGCTAAGCTTTGTCGTTTACCAATGCTCAGCGAATAAAACTACATTTGCGCACGCCCACCCACACACACACACACACAATAATAAAAATATCTCACCTCACAACTAACTAACTAACTAATTTACAATGAATTTAATATATCTAATCTAATTAACCTACATACATAACTTATTATTGCCACACACTATTACGATACCTATCACTTTTCTCGTTTTCATGTACTCACCCACCCGCACACTTCGAGGAGCTCATGAAAAACCCAGCTGGAATCATCTCGCAACATACATCTGTAATCGAAACGCAAGCTCAACCATGGAAAAACAGATGATAAGCAGACAACCTCCGACCTCTGTCCGTCCCATTTCCTGTGGCCCGGCAGGATGTTGCAACGCAACATGAAACAAACTTCAACCAAATTTCATACTACACCTGCAATGCAATCTCCAAGCGAAAAACGCATTTTATGCACTTGCACACAATATCCGACGGCATAACACAAAAGCCGACGGCAAAACGCATTCTATGAAGTTACCAATTTCCCAAATTGCCAAAATTGGGAGATCATAAAATAGACCATTACACAACGCACTTGAGGAAATCGTATCGTGGGGGAGGTCTTGAAGCGAAAATGCATACAAAAAAAATTAGTTGTTTTTGGCAGTTTAGAACCGCCCACTCATCTGCGCTCCCAGCACTTGCAATCGATGCGTGTATGCATGTGTATTGGTGCCGATCTTTCACACTGGTAGTACATACTGCGCGAAGTAATTTAAACGTCCAACGCCAAGTATTTCGTGAGGAGTATTTTTCATTGATGAAGGGTAAGCCTATTACATCAGATAGTAGTATCTATAAGTTAAGTCCGTACATGGGAGAAGATAACTTGATCCGAATTGAGGGAAGAATTGATGCCGCTTCGATAATCCCATTTGAAACTCGCCGTCCGATTATTTTGCCAAAGGACCATCGTCTTACGCGTCTATTGATTCTTTTCTATCATGAGAAAATGCTCCATCAAAATCATGAAACAGTTATTGCAGCCATTCGTCAAAAATATTACATTCCATGCCTGAGGTCCCAACTATCAGCAGCAAGATCAAGCTGTCAATGGTGTAAAGTCAAATTAGCCAAGCCAAGTCAGCCGATGATGGGTCAATTGCCTATGGAAAGGCTCACTGCCTTTGTTCGCCCATTTACATTTACTGGCTTGGACTATTTTGGACCACTTACGGTAGCAATCGGAAGACGTCGTGAAAAGAGATGGGTAGCTTTGTTCACCTGTCTCACCGTAAGAGCTGTCCATCTGGAACTGGCCACAGATCTATCCACGGATGCATGCATTATATGCATAAGGAATTTTGTGAACCTACGAGGAATGCCTAAACGAATTCGAAGTGACAATGGTACCAATTTTGTTGGTATCAAGAACGAGCTACTTAATGTCACCGATTTCTTTGACGTGGGCGAAATTCAAAGACAGCTATCCGGTTTTGGAATAGACTGGGTTTTCAACAGTCCGGCTGATCCCAGCGCTGGTTGAGTCTGGGAAAGGCTAGTCCAGAGCGTGAAGCGATGTCTAAGTTCCACTTTACGAGAGAGGGTTCCCAGGGAAGATACCTTACGAAGCTTACTACTGGAAGCAGCCAACATCGTAAATAGCCGCCCATTGACACACGTCCCTGTGGATCCCAACGAACCAGACCCTTTGACGCCAAATCACTTCCTGTTGGGTGAAATGAACTCTACACAGACGCCAGGTCCAGTAAATGAAAGGCTCATGTGCCTTAGGAAGCAGTGGAGAATTGTCCAGCAGCTGAAGAACCATTTTTATCGACGGTGGATAGCAGAGTATCTACCAGTACTGACTCGAAGATGCAAATGGTTTGAGAAAGTGCCGCCTTTGAAGAAGGATGATCTGGTGATCGTATGCGATTCCGATTTGCCGAGAAGCAGATGGCAGAGAGGTAAGATAGTCAAGGTGTTCGCTGGAAAAGATGGTCAAGTGAGGTCTGCAGATATTCAAACCGCAAGCGGTCAGCTGAGACGCCCGGCAAACAAACTCGCCGTTTTGGATGTTGGTGTGAATCAGAGGGATTCACGGGTGGGGGAATGTCACCAACCGGCTGAAATGCATTTAGAGTGAACGCGCCCATCGTCTACAAATGCAATTGCACCGGTTTGGTAGCACTTATATATTTCATAGTTGGCAGAATTGTATCTGCGTATCTCTGTCATTTTATTTGGTAATGAATTTGGAAAGGTGCAGACGCGACCAAAAAGTGAGAAATTTATTTTATTAATTATTCAGTAGGTATTTATTTTATCGTATTATATTTGTATATTTAGATATAAAACTCTCTCGAAACCCAACCAAGATAATAAACTTTTGGAAAGGAGAAGAAGTGTTTTTATTCTGGAAGTGAGTGAGAGGCACTCCAAATTCAGCCGCCATTTGCTGCCGTCACGCAGTCGCCGCCGTCTACAACACCTGCCTTGTACGACTAATATCGGTCCGTGAAATGGTCCAAGTCGGGCCCGAGGTAGTTGCGCCATTTGAGGAATCTTGGGAGTAGCATCCTTTATACAGCAACGGGCACATTGTAATCTAACTGATCTAAGTAGGGTACGTAATGCAGGGATGAAATATTCTTGCCTAACCTCTGTTACGTCTCTTTAAACGGCTTAGAAATAAAAGCATAACTTAACGTTATAAAATTCAATGTTTAATACTTCATATTTTATATTAAGGGTTACATAACATAGTGTATTAATTATAAGTATGTGTCGATAACGAGAGCGGGTAGCGAACTGCCATATAGGTAATTACACGTTGGTGAAGAAGGTACATTATGTGGAAAGTACATGATGGACTAGTGTTGTCGTTGTGTCAGGTTAATACTCTTCACTCCTCCCCACTATAGCTGTTGAACCCCCAAACAGAGTGGCTATTACAATTGGAAACGTACGACAGGTTTTCGTATGCGAGCTGAACGTCTTGGAGTGGCTACAGGACTTGCAATGGAAAGTGGTGAGGCGTCATGAATAGGGTATTTCGCGAAGCTATCCCTTTCAGAAGTATGCTTTCTCTTTCACTGAAATGTCAAAAAAACTTGTAGGAAAGCAAACGAAATTTTACATGGCGGGAGATAGGTTTTGCCCATTTTATTTGTGAAAAGTTTATAATAAAGTGCCAAATACAAATTGAAAACATTGCAGTCTTGAAATTTAGAGTTTCTTAAAAGTGTTTACAAAAGTTCAATAAATAAATTTGTAGAGATTGTTTCAAAAAATCCAAAATTAATTTAAACCCTATCTCCCGCCGCCGCCATATAAAATTTCGTTTGTTTTCCTACAAGTTTTTTTAGCTGTCACTTTGATTTTTTTTTTCTCATTTGACACTGACGTTGTCGCGAACTACCCTATTGGACTGCTTCTGGAATGGCTAGGCTCGTTCGACGTTCTATCTCTGGAAAATATAAAACTATCATTAAGTGCATCTGATTTACCTATTTGATAATTTTCATGCTGATCTACAACTGGATTAGTATTAGCTAATGCCATTGCAGTATTGAAACTATTTGTGCTGATGCTGATGCCTTTGGAAGTTTGGACCGAGTATGTAATGGCACAATTTGCGATACCACAGTTCCTTCATACCATTTGGGACCTCTGGCAAAATTACGTACGTAGACGGCTTGGTTAATAGCAAATTTCGGCCGTGGTGATCTGCTACTGTTGGTGTTGTTGTTCGGCATTGTCTGTGATAAAATAGTTCGTTGTTCTCGCCCATGGAGAATTTCAGCAGGAGTCTTTCCAGTTATCGGATTTGGCGTTGTCCTGTAAGTCATCAGGTATTTCGTTACGGCGGTGTCAATACATTTCTCCTCTTCGTATATCTTCCGCAAGTTCGTTTTAAATGTGCAAAGCGCTCAGCTTCTCCATTTGATGCTGGATGGAATGGTGCTGTGCGTAAATGGTTTATTCCGTTGAAACGGCAAAAATCTTCGAATTCCTTCGAAGAGAATTGAGACCCATTGTCACTAACAATTACTTCCGGAATGCCTTCCAGCGCAAAGATTTTGGAAAGTGATTTTATCGTATTATTTGAAGTTGTATATTTCAGCGAAATGACAAAAGGAAATTTTGACAAGGCGTCCACACAAATCAACCACATTTGATTTAAAAATGGACCGGCAAAGTCGATATGAACTCGTTCCCATGGCTTTGCTGGCTGGGGCCAGTTCACAAATTCTTTTGGAGGATCGACTGCAGCTGATTGGCAAATTGTGCATTTTTTACATTTGATTCGATGCTTTCATCAATGTGCGGCCACCAGCAATAACGACGAGCAAGTTGTTTTGTACGCACGATTCCCCCATGACCTTCATGCAGCATTCTAAGTACTTTGTTTTGTAGTTTGCTAGGGATTATGACGCGTATATATTCAGAGTTGAGTAATATAACACCTTTATGCACAGTCAGCGAGAATCTTCGATTATAGTATGGCAGCAAGTTATTATCACATAATGACAGGGTTTCTGGCCATCCATTCTGGATATAATGCTTAATTTTATGCAATATGACATCTTTGCGCGTTTCTTCAGCAATGTCATTAGCATTCACAGGAAAACAATCAATTTTGTCATTGATCACAGAAGTTATTTCCTGACATGAGTCTTCCATGGCATCGAATTTCTCATCTGGACCCATAGGTAGACGCGACAAAGCATCTGCATTGGTGTCTTTATTTGACGGCTTATATCGGATATCATAAGTAAAACTCATAAGAATTAATGCCCAACGTGTTAAACGACCTGTAGTAATCAATGGAAGCTTTTTATTTGGGTGAAACAATGTAATCAATGGCTTGTGGTCAGTATATAGGATGAAACGTCGGCCGTACAAGTACCTACTGACGAAATTTAGTTACATCAAATATAATCGAGAAAGCCTCTTTTTCGATTTGGCTGTAGTTGCGTTGCGAGTCATTAAGCGTTTTCGAAGCATGAGCTATTGGTTGCTCTGTACCATCTGGATTGATGTGAGAGATCACTGCGCCTATTCCATAAAACGATGCGTCTGTTGCTAAGACGATCGGCAATTCAGGTCTAAAATGAGCTAAGTAAGTGGCATTCTCGATTTGTTTCTTCAGGTTCTGAAATGATGCTTCTTGTGGAGCTTTCCAGCGAAAGGCAACATTTTGTTTTCGAAGTTCATTCAAAGGGGCGGCTAGTTGGGAAAAATTATTTATAAAACTATTATAATAATTTATCTTACCCATGAATGACTGCAGATCTTTCAGATTTGCCGGGCAAGGCAGTTTCCTGATGGCTTCCACTTTACTCTCAGCTGGACGCACGCCTTTCGAGCTAACAATGTGACCCAAATACTCCACTTCTGGTTTCATAAAATCACACTTGCAAAGGTTTACCCGTAGACCATTTTCCGACAAACGTTTAAAAACGGCTTCCAAATTTTCCAAGTGCTCTTGCATATTTTTTCCTGTCACCAAAATGTCATCCAGGTAAACAGCACAATGAATATCCGATAAAATTGCTTCCAATGTACGCTGAAATATGGCGGGTGCACTGGCGATACCAAATGGTAGACGCTGGTATTGATAAAGACCTAATGGTGTGTTTACTACTGCCAATTTTTTTGATTCCTCGTCTAGCTCTATCTGCAAATATGCATCCGACATATCTAGTTTACTAAAAAACTGACCCTTAGCTAGCTGGTGGAATAACTCGTCGGGGCGAGGGATTGGATACTGATCGATCTCTAGCTGCGGATTGATCGTTATTTTAAAATCGCCGCAAATCCGTAGCTTCTGATTACGCTTTGGTACTATAACGATTGGCGCAGCCCATTCGCTGAACCGAATATGCTTCCAAATACCTTCATCCTCTAAGCGTTTTGCTTCTAATTTAAATGCCTCGAGCTGTGCATATGGAATGGGCCGTGCTTTAAAATATTTGGGTTTGGTGGACGGTTTCATATGAAGCTTTGCCTTAACCGAATTGCAATGTCCTAACGATGCGGAAAATAAATCGGGATATTTGGCACACACTGCATCCACGTCGCTGACTGACACACTTTCTAAAACACATGGCTCAATATTACTATCAAAATTAACATGCATTCCGAACGCTTCTGCCCAATTCCATCCGAAAATGTTACCTCCGTGTTGCATATTTGTGATAAGTAAAGGTAATTGCTTAATAACTCCATTAAAGTTAACCTCGACATTAACTTCACCTAGCAAAGGCACTTCAACTCCACCATACGATTTCATCCTACGTGTTGTTTCTAAATACCCTGGACAGTTAATTTCTTTGAAACCAGGTAGTCCTATCATTGATTTACTTGCACCGGTATCTAATAAAAATTTAACATCGCACCCATTTACTTTTAATGTAAGAAACAGTTTATTTCCATTTACACGCATTGAATCGTCGACTGATAATATGTTATCTTCCGAAATAGTATTGACGTGATCATTATTAGCGGGACTACTTCTGTTATAATGGGGTACGCGAATGCTGCTTAGCGATGGGCATACCGGGGCTATGTGACCTTTATTATTACATTTGCGACAAATTGCGTACAAAAATTTGCAATCTGATTTGTGGTGATGACGGAAACAACCGGAGCACGATTTTTGAGAAGAACTGCTATTATGCCGTTGCTGTTGCCTGTTTCTGCTAATACTTCGATTTCTGCTTCGCCCCCTTCTTTGTGTGAATTTTCGGCTACTGTAATTTGATGAGGGCGATAATTGATTTATCTCAATTATTGGCTGCGTATGTTCGCCTTTAAGTAACTGGATGGATTTTTGCGTTGTCTCGTATGCTTCGGCGATTGCTTTTACTTCCTCTAGTGATGGATTTGTTTTTTTTAGGGCGGCTGTACGTACAGCATCATGAGGCGTATGTAAAATAATAGAATCTCGTATCATTTCATCTATATACTCATTTTTGCACTGTTCAGTATTACATGCAAACTGACAGTTTCTAGCAAGACCTCGCAACTCAGCAATCCATTCGGAGTACGACTGGTCTTTTAGCATGCGGCATTTGAAAAAATTGTAGCGGGATGTACAGACATGCACTTTGTACTTGAAATAACTGGATAGCTTTTCAGTTAGTCCCACATAAGGTTCCAGTGTGAGATTTGAACTACCGTACAATTTACCTAAAAGCTCATAAGTTTCAGCTCCAAGCCATGACAGAAAATATGCGCGTTTTTTATTTTCACACGAAACACCATAGGCTGTAAAGTGTTGCTGCAATTGCTGTTCATATGTATCCCAAGAGCACTTCTCTTTGTCAAAGGCATAAAATGGTGGGATATGGTGAACGGCTTCTGAACTTTGTACGCTGTTCTCATTTTTAACGCTAATCTGTTTTACTAAATTTTCTAAAAATTCATTTTGGTGTGTTACCAACAAGCTAATTGCACTTGCGAGATCTACACTCATGGTTGGTAATAAAATTAATCACACAATAATTAATAATGTAATGCATGCAAAATTCATCAAATTCTAAATGATATAAAACGCGGACCGTAAATTCTCGTCGCCAATTTGTTACGTCTCTTTAAACGGCTTAGAAATAAAAGCATAACTTAACGTTATAAAATTCAATGTTTAATACTTCATATTTTATATTAAGGGTTACATAACATAGTGTATTAATTATAAGTATGTGTCGATAACGAGAGCGGGTAGCGAACTGCCATATAGGTAATTACACGTTGGTGAAGAAGGTACATTATGTGGAAAGTACATGATGGACTAGTGTTGTCGTTGTGTCAGGTTAATACTCTTCAACCTCGTTGTACACATTCGCATCGCATAGGTGCCTAAAATGTCTGTGATAGTAATCGACAATAGGAAAACTCACCCTACTTTTCCTTGATAACAATACTGGTCGCCTGGTCTCTTCTTTCACAAACTCGGCTTAGTCAATTCGTCCTTCAAGACGCAGAACTCCATCATCGTCAATGTAAGGGTTGAGTTTACGAATTTGACTGGATTTTGGAATCGATTTCCCATTTTTCAGCATTACCAACTCGTCAGCGTATTCTGCCCACTGCGACATTCTCCATAAGATCATCTCCGCCGTCTGCAGCTCCTCTGACCGGATACGACCACTCACTGAACTCGTCGGCTCTAACGAAAGCGGATCCCTGACCAGAGCATTTGCCTTTGCCCTTGCTTGAAGATTTCTGCAATACCGTACGATCCATGCAACCACTCTTCGTAGTCGCTCCCATGTTGAAAACCGATCAAAATCAATCACCAGATCGTGCATGCCTTTCTCCAATCGATTTACATCCTCGTTCAACACCAGCACATATTTGGCTCGCAGTTCATCTTCGCAGACTTTATTCTGCCTCCAAGTAACTTCATTAGGCCAAGTTTCTTCCGACTGCCGCAAAAAACTAGGTCTCTTAAACCACCTGCTATCCTTGTCAAAACAAGGTTCCTTTGTCCATTTTGTCGCTTCGTCTGCGACGTTCAGTTTGGATGGTATCCACCGCCAATCATCAACATTGGTCCGCTCCTGTATCTCCCCGATACGAAACATCACGAACGGCTTGTACATCTTTGCATCGGAGCGCATCCATTGCATGATGGTCTTCGAGTCTGTCCAGAAGAATATCCTATCGATTCTGAACCCATGAGCTTTTATGATCGCCATAGCAAACCGTGCACCGATAAGGGCTGCCTGGAGCTCCAACCTGGGAATGGACACTGGGAGCAGTGGTGCTACTTTTACTTTTGCTCCCACCAGTGCACATTCTGTCACGTAACCATTAGAGAACCTCAGATACGCCACCGCCGCCATAGCTTCCTCACTGGCGTCCACAAAAATGTGCAGTTGAACCGAAGTAGCATCTCTTGTCGTCAACTTGTTATAGCACCTTGGAATGCGCACTAGCTCCACATTCGGCAACAATCGTCGCCATGACTCCCACTTTGTTGCTAACGAGCCGTCGATAATGTCATCCCAGCCAAGGTTCTATCGCCACACGTCTTGGATTAGTACTTTGATTCTCACCAGATAAAAGGCCAAGAACCCTAGAGGATCAAAGATAGACATTAAAATTCTGAGTAACTCACGCTTTGTTGGCAATCTGTCTCCAGACAAGATATCTTCCTGCGTCTTGATGAACCGCAACGAAAAAGTGAAGTCGTCATCGCTCGGCCTCCACCATAGACCCAAGACCTTAGCAATATTATTTTCCTTGCCGCAGTCTATTGTCCGACCTTCACTTTCAACAGATTGCCCAAGAGACTGAAGCACCTCCATGGAGTTCGACATCCAGCCTCTCATTCGAAATCCAGCCTTTGAATGTATCTCTCGTACCTCAGTAGCTAACTGCACAGCCTCTTCAACTGTGTTCACGCTGTCTAAAAGATCGTCCATGTAATGATGCTTTAAAATGCTCTCAACCGCCCGTGGATACTTCTCCGAAAACTCAGCAGCATTGGTGTCTTTGACATATAATGCTATGCTTGGTGAACAGGAAGCCCCAAAAGTGAGTACTTGCATCTGATAGATGTCTGGATTGCGGTCGCTTTCCCCGTTACGCCAAAGGAACCTCTGTGCGCACTGATCTTCATCGCGCACATGTATTTGGTGGAACATCTCTTCTATGTCCCCAGTAATCGCCACCTTATTCGATCGAAACCCAAAGAGGACCTCAGGAAGTTCCCTTAGTTGGTCGGGACCCTTTAACAGCATCTTGTTTAGCGAAACACCTTGTGCTGAAGCCGCTGCGTCCCAAACCAACCGAACCTTGTTTGGTTTGTTCGGATTGGTTACGATGAATGTTGGCAAAAACCAAGTCCTTGATGACAAAGCATTTATGTCTTCTTTACTGCACTTTCTTGCGTAGCCTTTTGCCAGCAAACTAGCCACCTGTTCGTTGACGTTGGAAATGATCATTGGATCAGAGCGCATTTTTCTCTCCAAACAGCACAAGCGCTTGAGTGCCATCTGATAACTGTTCGGCATAGAAAAGTCATCGTGCCGCCACAAAAGGCCGCAC
Organism: Cheilosia scutellata; assembly: GCA_955612985.1. NCBI lineage: Eukaryota > Metazoa > Arthropoda > Insecta > Diptera > Syrphidae > Cheilosia > Cheilosia scutellata. The sequence continues at coordinate 22,151,775 of OY015314.1, read as the reverse complement.
TCAAAAGCACCATCGACTCGCTTGGTTGTAGCTGCGAGAATCTCCATTGCTCTCATATCATCACTCGATGCCGTCCGCACCTGAGCAGCAGCACTGTCCTCTAAAGCAAAATGTTGTTTCACTAAATCATGCAAATCCTCATCGCACTCGCAGATCTGGAAGTTACTGTAAGACTCCATCTCACGCTCTGCACCACCGCTGAGACACCATCCTAGTCTTGTCTTGAGAGCGATCGGTTGGTTCCATTTGCCTTCGCGTATTTTCATTCCCACTGCTGCCTTCTCATTATTGAGACCGATGAGAATACCACATTCAACGTTAGGGTATGGCGTCACTGGCAGCCCTTTGAGATGATGGTACCTCTCTAACAATTCCTTTGAGACTGATTGTGATGGTAGAGCAAGCGACTTGACAGTCCTCACTCCATTAAGCTGCATTCTCGCATACTCTTCGTTATCGTTTCCATATCCAGAAATCCCCAGCGATACAACCTCGGAGTCTTGTTCACGACGAGTGGAATTGGCCGTCCATCTGAGGCACAATGGTTTAGGATTGCCTTTCAGCCCGAGTTCCTTCGAAATGGATTCTTCTAACAGGGTAAGCGCGGACCCGCTATCCAGAAATGCATATGTCTGAACCTCCCTACCATTGCCGTACAAAACAACAGGCAAAATTATGCATAGCGTTCCTTTTTCGTTGTTGTCCTGATGAGAGTAGCATGCACCGACATTGTTTCCGCCTCCATAATGCAGCAACCGATGATGTTTAAGTCTACAACCTGCAATGCCACATTCCCTCATTTTGTTGCACCTAGCTCGCCTCGAGTGCTTAAGGCAACAATCGCAAAGTGCCTGTTCTGCAACCAGTTTGCGTCGATCCTGAACGGAGAGTTCGTTAAAAGCACTGCAATCCATTAAGAAATGACTCTGATGGCACATGTAACATTTTACTCTGGAATCCTTCTTTACAATCGCTGGCGCTGGCTCGGACCCATTATCTTGAACGTGCACATGGACATGCCCTGAACGTTTATCTGCTTTGTTGCCATCATCCCCATACCTAGTGACTGTTGCAACTGCTTCTGCCCTCGCAAACATCCATTCTCCAAGCCTCTAATGTTTCGTTCCATATCGCTTCCCCTTGACCCCATTGCCCACTCCATCTTCATGGCCGATGGTAATTTATCAACCAATTTCTTGAGCAACACGGGGTTATTTAAGTGGTCCATCAACTCTGACGCCTCCATGGTGGAACCTAAATTCCTAACTGCCAACGCATACGAGATGATTGTTTCTAAACGCTCAATTTTCGGAGCCGGAAAATTCTCCACTTTCGTTATGAGCTGTTCGATAATGAGTTCCGGTCGACCGAAGAGCATTTCGAGAGTAGATATAACCGCAGGCACGGATGAAGGAAGCAGTATCTGGCTGCTCACTGCTTCGAACGCTTTGCCTTTCAAAGCCCTCTGCAACCGCATCAAATTTTCGTCGTTTGAATTATTGCAAATAGCCGTGCTGTTGCGATAATTACTTATGAAGATAGGCCATTTTTCTGACCTGCCGGAAAACATAGGCAATTCCTTCGAAAGACCCTTTCTTGACGCTATCTGGTTTTGTGTTAATGTTCCTTTTGTCGCCTCAGCCTGGACTTCCATCTTTGATTGTGCGACCCAGTCCTTGGTGCGCCGGACAATAGAGCCACCATCACCCTTGACCTCGCCGACCGTTAAACGTGGCACCACCGAACGCCCATCGCTACTTACACTTCCATCATCCTCGTCTTGCTGTTCTTTCAATTTGAGTAGCTCGAATTTCTTATCCAAGAACTCCTTTTCTAAGTCTTTTTGCTCCTTCAGACGAAGCAACTCGAGATCCAGTATACGTCGACTTCGAGAAGAAGAGGCACCACTTCGAACACTCCTACTGACTGGTACTAAGGTGATGTTGGCGACCGATGTCGGTGTACCACCCGCAGACTTTACGCTCCTTGCCGTCGTCGAAGAACCTGCTCGACACTTCTGGCAAAACCATTGCCGATCCTTTACCGAATCGTCCACTCCTGCGCATCTATAGTGCAACCAAGCCTTGCAACTATCACAACGTACCATGTTGTCCGCCGCATTCGGTTCCGTGCAGATATTGCAATCTGCTTTCTTCGACATTTTATCTGCCAACAGGAATAAACACGTATGAATGGCCTTGCGACACTTTTTATTGGAATACTTGCTAAATTTTTAGAATTGTTGCTTCCAGCAACATTAAAACACCTTTTTACAGTTTATGAAGTTTATTGGTTAATATAAAAAACGCAAAAAAGACAGAGAACTAAAAATGTATGCCCCGTTCACAATATGGGCGTGATAACTAGACGAGAGCGAGGCGAGAATCGCTCTCGCCTCGTTCTCGCTTTAACCTCGTCCGGCAATTCACAATGAAACGTGGTACCTCGGTGAGTTTTTCTGACAACGAATAGAGGGACCACTGAAACTACAAAACCATATTGCCACTTCGATTTTTTTTACAAAACAGAGCTGCACTTTTATTGCTTTTTTAGCACTATTGCATGCAGTTTGAATATTCTAAAAACAACCAATTCGCAGTTTTCAGGCGTCGCTATCATCAGTCGCTATAACTATCAGTAAAATGCTACCGAAAAAAATTATGTTGCTTTTTTTGAGCACTTAAACTTAATGACTGAACTCAATCTTGGTCTTAAAATGTTGCTTATGAATTATAAAGTTAGTTAAAAAAATTAAACAATTGTTGTCTAAGGTTGAAAACTCACCGGATAAAGCAAAACGTGTTTCTTTGTTTCGTGAAACAAGAGCACATTGTTTCTTATGAGGCAAAACACACCAAAGCAAATGAAACAAAACACATGTTTTTGTTTTTAAGTGTTTCGGGGGTGGTTGTCAAAAATACATGCCATTGTATACAAGCATAACACACACCGAATGCAACAAAACTGTTTTGAACCAGCGTCGTTGACGATAATTGTCTACTTTCTTAGAGCGCAACACACACCAAAGAAAACAAAACATAAAAACCAAAGCAAAACAGAAAAACATGTTTCGTTGCCGATAGTTCACCTGTTGTTTTTACGAAACAAAATTTACATGTCGTTGTTTTTAAAATGTAAATAAGATTTGCACAACTTCATTGTCTGAGTCCGACCAACACTAAAAGCAAGTCGTAAATTCCACACCAAACGAAACACGAAAACAAAACGTTTTGTTTTGCTACATTCTGTTTCGCTTGGTGTGTGTTCAAATAAAAAAAGATTTTTTTCGAATCAAAAACGTGTTGTTTAATCTAGTCTACATTTTCTAGAAAATTAATTTATTAATTTTTTCGTACGTACGTACGTACAACTGTAGTTTTCTGTTGAACTTCTTAGTCAATTCCAGAACAGGTTTCAATGAATCCCTATAAAAAGCTTACAGTCTTACATCCTAATAAAATTTGCTCAAGAAAATGACCTCCAATAACCAAGAAATCAAAAAGAAACACAATCAAAACGTATATATTTTCGCGGCAATGTTTGTTTAAAGAAATACGAAATTCCCTTTTTCACCGCATTCATTATTATGGGAAAATAAGTTCTAACATTGTCGCTGACTTATTTAAAAATTTCTCAGAATAATCGAACCGTATCAAAATAATAACAAAAAAAAAACGATAAAAGTGCCGCCCTGTTTGCTTGAGAAAATACAAGTGGCAACCTTAAGTACATTCCTATGAAAATGGCGTCGCTTCCCACTCAGAGAGTAAATGTCATCGGTGTCTCGGGCGAGATTTTTCCAAATTTCCGAAATGGTCGCGAGACGAGGCAACGAGTCTCGCGCCATTGTGTATTGGTGCATGCATTTCCTTTGATTGGAAATTATTTGACAACTCGCGCTAGACTCGATCTCGCTCTCGTCTCGCTCTCTCGCTGTATTGTGAATCGGCCATTTAGTGTTTTAATACACGCCGCTATTTCCAATTTCAATCAATGGCGGCATTTCAAAAATTCAACTTGACAAAAAATATAAGAAAGAGACGACGATGGATGACACTTCTTGGGCGCGTTCAATGCCCTCCTCTTAGGGTGTCAACACATCAGCAACAGATGCTCATATTAGATCAACAAAATAGACCAACAACATTTTTCAAGCTATTTTTGTTTTGTTTTATTCCACCTTCAAACAAAATATTTTTTAATAAGGTTAAGTAATTTAATTTCATAAGATGATGGATTTTATTGTTTTAAAAATTATAAACATCTGTCTAGAACCGGATATATGTCTTGGCAGCGCAGATAGTCGCAGTAGCACCCAGCAATAAAACATCTGCACCATGTGATGCCAATTCGAAAATGTGATTTAGAGCTAAAAAAATTTTTTCAGGGCTAGATTAGGGCTAGATCAAATTCCAAATTAAAAAAATAATAAAATGTATTGGTTAGGTGTTTTTATATGTATTATAGTAGGTATGTATTAGTAATTAATTATTATTAGTAATAAAATTGCACATGATGTCTTGTATCACACTATATTTTTAATCTAAATATAAAATATTTGAGCAACGCTCATTGTCATCACCATCATTGGCTTCACTGCTATAAGATTTTATTTTAGCCAAAGCCAAATATATTTTTTTTGTATTTAAAGCAGCTTGAAGTTTGTTTTGCGTGAGAACGAGATACGATTATAAGAAAAAAATTTTATGGCGGGCCAACGGTAACGGTACTGTAGTTAAAAAATGCAAATGCGCAACAGTACAGCACAACCACCACAAGCTGTGAGCCCATGACGATGACCAGGGCTGACTTTATGCGACTAAAGTTGCATTTTTCCCCTTTTTTTCTTTCTATCCCCAATGAGACCACTTTTCCAAAATTTTCCGTATTTGCCCCTTTTCTGTATTTTGAAAAAATACAGTGGCCGGCATAAGTATTTTCACAAAACTAAAGTTAATTCTGCTCATAATTTGAACTTACTTCATGTAAATTTTGCCATCAATGGAAAGGTCATTTAAGTTCCGTTTGAATGATACTGTAGTGTGGATTGAAAAGTACTACTTATTGACCACAACGCCTTGTATCTAATGGAAAGTAGACGAACTTATTCAACGGAGCTTCGAATCGTCGAAACTCAACGAATCGTGAATGGTCTAAAACGAAACTAGTACATTCTCGATTGTTCCGGTTGGAGTATAGAATATTCGAGAAGCTTTAGTGGGGAGTATAAAAAGGGTTGCGAAATCCGACGAGAGGACAGTTTATCTTTAAACCGTGTAAAGCAAAGTTCGAATAGTATCGGTAGTGATTTAAAATAAGTGGAAAAGATTGTAATAAGTGGAAAAGATTGAAATAAGCGGAAAAGTTGATTTTAAGTGATATTGTCTTGTAATAAAAGTGATTTATTAAAGTTTGGTAAACAGAATAGTGTTTTATCTTTTCGAATCCCAGCCGAATGTAACAATACAAAAGTTTCCTTAACTTTAATATACCTACTTTACGAAACTAGTTCACAAATAATTGGGATCTGAATGCATCCTTTTTCTATCAGCTATTGTCCTATTGTCATAAGTTTAGCCATATAGCCATAACTTCCATGTTCAAGGCACAATAAGATAGAACGAGAGGAGAATATGCGTCAGCCATTTTAACTTTAGTGAATTTAACTAGTTTTGCGTTTTTTTTTGTGTGCCATTTGTGAGCAGATTAGTATTGCCCCTTTTTTTATTCTAATCCCCTTTTTTTTGCGACTTTTTCAAAATCTTCGAAGTCAGCCCTGACGATGACGCTTCTACTTTCTACAATACAAATTCAAAATGGCGTGCCTTACGGCTAGTAGCTAATACAAATGAATGCGTTCAGATTCAAAGATTTATAAAAACTAGTCATTAAGGGATGTTCACATTTGCGATAGAAGAAAAAATATTTTTAAAAGAAAATGTATTTGAAAAAAAAATAAAAATACAGAGGGCCAGCACCAAATTTTCAGGGCTAGATCGAATCAGAAAGTGCTAGAATTTCACAATTGGGCTAGGTTTGGCATCGCTGGCACCATCACCATTAGGGGTCGTAAACTAATTAATTAAAACCCAGCGAAAGACAATGGGTCGTATGAATAAAACGTAGCAATTGCTTTTACTCAGACTAAATGTCAAAATCGAAGCAATTGCTAAGATTCGTATGAATAAAAACTGATTTGAGTTAACTCCAACTTTTGACATCTTCGAAAAGCGGCGCCACCGACCTTTTACTCAGATTGGTATGAATAAAACATGGAAGACAAAGCAATTGCTACGAAAATTCTGAGTCTGCTATTTTGTTGACTCAGAGCATTTGCTAAATATTTTGCGCGCACAGTTTTCTACAAAAACAGTCTAGCCTTGTGAGTTTTCGGTGTTATTTTTTTATAAATAGTTAAATTAATTTTTGTTTGTGAAAAAAACAAAAAAATGTATGCAATAAGTTGGCACATTATACCTGTTTTACCTACTGTTGTTAACGTTCGTGAAAAAAAACAGTATAAGTTAAGAAGAATTGGTTACGATAACAACTTTAAGCAACTGTATCGTTTCACGCGTCAAAATGTGGATTACTTGGCTAATACTTTTTTAGAGGAAAATCTGGAGACACGAGGTGGTGCTCTTTCAAATATCGAGAAAATGAAATCTTTCAAATATCGAGAAAATGAAATCTTTCAAATCTTTTCCAGGTAAACATTTCAAAATCCTCTGCATAATTTATAGTTTAACTAGTGAAAAATTAAAATATTTAGGTTGGTGTCGGAGAGGATCTTGGCATTCACCAATCAACAGTTTCTTTGACTAATTGGTATGTGTGTCAACAAATAGTCCAACAAGCCGATGATTGGATACAATTTCCCACAACTGAAGAAGAAATGAAACGACATCAAGCGATTTGGCAAACACAATTCATGTTTCCAGCTGCAATTGGAGCTATAGATTGCACTCATATTGCAATAAAAAAACGTACAAGCAACATGCGACGGATATGAAAAATTCACCAGTGTTAATTGTAAGTGGAGTGGCTCTGTACATGATGCGCGTATATGGAGAAATTCAAATATTCAGACCGTATTAAAGAGAAACATTGCTGGCGCGATTCTTTTGGGTGACGAAGGATATCCTCTAACACCATGGCTTATGACTACATATCGCAATCCTCAAACCTTAATTGAAAGAAATTACAATAAAGTGCATAAAAGTGAACGATGCATTATTTGTTGGTGTTACCCTATATTTGTAACCTGACCTAACATTGTAAACTTACCCTACTTTTATTTGACATATAATAAACTCACTCTTTCGTACTACCTACTTCAGTAAAGACGCGTTTTATCTTATAGGTTATGTGCCCATGTCACGTGAATTGATTAACATTTAATTTTTTACATTCGTTTGCTCTTTAAAATTAATTTGGTTACGCGTAAAAATGAACGGCCTTACTATAGAAAAGCTGCGTGGTCGCGATAATTACCCAACGTGGAAAATTTCTGCACAGGCATTTCTCGATTTGGATGATCTGTGGACAGCGACAATAGAGTACGAATTGGATGCGAATGGTACTCCCAAAACTGCAGTTGATCCTGAAAAAGATCGCAAAGCCAGAAGCAAGCTTACATTAGTCATCGATCCTGTGTGCTACGTACATATCCAGAGCGCAAAGACAGCAAAACAGTTGTGGCAAAATTTAGCAGATGCCTATGAGGATAATGGTCTGACTCGTAGAGTAGGTTTACTGCGCAAAATGATAAACACATCGCTGTCGAATTGCGGCTCAATGGACAAATATGTAAACGAAATAATATCGACCGCACAATCTTTAAATGGAATTGGTTTTCCAATCGATGACGAATGGATAGGAACACTTTTGTTGGCTGGTTTACCAGAAGAGTATCGCCCGATGATAATGGCGTTAGAAAATTCTGGGTCGAAAATAACAGGTGACGCAATTAAGACCAAATTGTTACAGGAAATGCGACCTGGAGAGGACAATTCGGCTGCATTCTATACAAATAGGGGCAAAGACCATTTTCAACGCGAAAATAAATCTGATGATCATCGAAAAGGCCCGCGATGCAGGAAATGTCATCGTTTTGGTCATATCGCTAAGAACTGCCGATCAAAAACGCAAAGCGAAGGCAGCAGTGAGCATAAACAAAACGCATTTAGTACCGTCTTATCCACAATTGGTGTCACAAGCAAACACGATTGGTATTTTGACTCCGGTGCCACATCTCATATGGCATTTAACAAGGAGATGCTGGAAAGTGTGCAAGCAGACTCAGGCACAGTCGTTGCCGCAAATAACGAAGCAATGCAGATACAGGGCTGTGGAAAGTCGACATTGATACCAGTCTGCCAAAAATCGTCAATTGATTTGAAAGACGTAAAATACATCCCGGAACTGTCGACAAATCTCCTATCTGTCAGTCGCATCGTCAAAAGAGGTCACACTGTCATCTTCGACAATAGAGGCGTAAAAGTCTTGGATCCATCGAAAGAGGTAATTGCCACTGGTTCATTAACTAACGATTTATTTAAGTTTGATACGAGGCCTCCGAGCAAAGCATTTGCGTGTGGATTGACGGGTAGTCGAGAACTTTGGCACAGACGAATGGGTCACTTAAATTACAGAAGTCTGGACAAACTCAACGGTGGTTTGGCAACAGGTATCGAATTTGCAAAAATGGTCGACAAAGACTGCAAAATTTGTACCATTGGCAAACAAATCAGGCTTCCTTTCAACAAGTGTGGTGGAAGAGCTACTCAGTTGCTCGAAATTGTGCACTCCGATATTTGTGGACCCATGGAAACCCCATCGCTTGGAGGTAGTCGATACTTCCTCACATTTGTCGACGACAAATCGCGAAGAATATTTGTGTTCTTCCTAAAAACAAAAGAAGATTGGGAAGTAACAACATGCTTTGAAGACTTTCGCAACTATGCTGAAAAGCAAAGCGGTCAGAAGCTAAAAATATTGCGTACCGACAATGGGAAAGAATTCCTTAACCACAAATTTCAACTTTTAATACGAAAGAACGGCATCCATCATCAGACTACAAATGTACACACACCAGAGCAAAACGGCGTAGCCGAGAGAAACAACAGATCAATAGTTGAGAAGGCAAGATGTATGCTCGCCGATGCTAACTTATCGAAAGTGTTTTGGGCTGAAGCAGTTGCGTACTCGGTGTACCTATTGAATCGTTCGCCGTCAAAAGGCACAAGCTTGACACCAGTGGAAGCATGGACTAGCAAGAAACCGGATTTGTCACACATTAAAGTGTTCGGAACTGTGACAATGGCGCACGTCCCGAAAGCCAATCGAAAAAAATGGGATCCAAAGGCAACAGAATGTATTATGACAGGATTTGATGAGCACACCAAAGGCTATCGTCTCTATGACCCCGAGAAGAAATGCATTTTTAAGAGCCGTAATGTGTCATTTATCAACGAAGATTCCTGTATAGCCGAACTTAAAACCTCGCAATTGTCGCAGATAAATTCAAATAAAGAATCTCAACATGCAGAAATTCAATTAGACTCTCAAAATAAACTCGATATACAGTCCACGAATACCAGTCTATATGAAGATGCAGATGATGAGGAGCCTGACGAAATGACCTTAAATAGAACAACATCGATTTCTAATGCGCTCCCTCAGCAATCTGACTCTGACCCACTTGAACTGCAGGTGTTGAGGCGCAGCGAAAGGGAGCGCCATATACCAGGCAAGTATAAAGATTTTGTTGTTGAAACAGATGATTTTTCCTCGTCTCTATATTCTGAAGGTCAGTCAACCGATGCAGATGAGCAGAGCATGTCATCAAGTCATCAACCTTCGACATCCGGAACGGAACCCTTACTTGGATTCACAGGACTTGTCGCGCCTCCATTGTACCAGAATCGACATGTTATGGTTTCTAGCCAACAGTTGTCTAAGCCCAACGATGTGAGGCGCATACCTCAAGGCAAGTATCCTAAGCAAAAATCATTTGAAGTTCCTAGTACTGGCATATATCTCCCACAGCTAAACATAAACGATCCGGCGACGCCAGATGAAGCATTGTCTCGTCCAGATGCGAATCATTGGAAGCTGGCAATGGAAGAGGAATTCCAGTCACTGCTTGATAACGACACTTGGTCGCTAGCTGAACTGCCAACAAATCGGAAAGCAATTAAATGCAAATGGATTTTCCGTACTAAATGTGACGTTACAGGCCATATCGACCGCTATAAAGCGAGATTGGTCATAAAAGGATACTCGCAGCGGAAGGGGGTGGATTATGAAGATACGTACTCCCCAGTTGTTCGTCATAGCTCGCTGCGATACCTTTTTGCTCTAGCTGCCCATCTAGATCTGAAGATAGAGCAGATGGACGCTGTCACGGCATTTCTGCAAGGACAGCTATCGGAGGAAATATACATGGAGCAGCCTGCATTCTTCAAAGACAAAAACCACCCATCAAAGGTATGTCGCTTGAACAGGGCTTTATATGGACTAAAGCAGTCCAGTAGAGTCTGGAATCAAGAACTTGACCGAGCATTGAAATCATTTGGCTTACAAGAGTCTAAACATGACCCTTGTATATACTTTAAAATCAAAGACGATCAAATTCTCATAGTAGCTGTCTATGTGGACGATCTCTTGCTATTTTGCAACAACAAAAACTTGCTCAAGACTATCAAATCAGAACTACATAAGCAATTCCGCATGAAGGAACTTGGTGATGCTACCCAAATTCTTGGAATGCGTATCACTCAAGGAGAAGATATGATTGCACTGGATCAAGAGCAGTACATTGAGAAAATTCTTGATAAATTCGGAATGAAGGACGCAAAACCAGTAAAAACAACTATGAATACAAGCGAAAAATTATCGCAAGAAGATTGCTCTACTAGTACCGAAGACATTAAACAAATGCAGAATGTTCCTTACCAGGAAGCGATCGGCTGTCTCATTTATTTATCACAATGTACTCGACCGGACATTTGCTATGCAGTAAACTTTCTCAGCCGTTTCAACTCGAACCCCGGACCGCGACATTGGCTTGCTGTAAAACATTTACTACGCTACTTACGTGGAACATCGTCGCTCAAGCTGCAATATAAGAAAAATTCTAGTGATCACATCGTTGGATACACTGATGCTGATTGGGCAGCAAATGTCGACAACCGCAAGTCTACAACCGGATTCGTATTTATTGTCCAAGGAGGAGCCATATCTTGGTGCTCAAAACAACAACAAACAGTTGCGCTATCATCGTGTGAGTCTGAATATATGGCGCTTTCAGCAACCGTACAAGAAGCCCTTTGGTGGAATGGGATCAAGGCTCAACTTGGAAGAAAACATCAGCCGCTGCAAATACTTTGTGACAATCAAAGTGCCATCGCAATTGCAACCAATGGTGGATTTTACCCCAGGACGAAGCACATTGATATTCGTCACCACTTCGTGCAAGACACACTCAGCCAAGGCCAAATTGAACTAAATTACGTCAGCACTGAACAGCAAATTGCCGATGCTCTCACAAAGCCATTGGAGAAAATAAAACAAGGATTATTCCGAGAAGCAATGGGAATCCGACAATCCTCAGGTTAAGGAGGAGTGTTGGTGTTACCCTATATTTGTAACCTGACCTAACATTGTAAACTTACCCTACTTTTATTTGACATATAATAAACTCACTCTTTCGTACTACCTACTTCAGTAAAGACGCGTTTTATCTTATATTATTGAACGTATGTTCGGCCAAGTTAAACAAAGGTTCCCGATTTTGCAATCAAAATTGCGAATGGCCACAGAAAGAGTACCTTCAATCATCGTAGCTTGCTTTGTGCTTCATAACGTAGCTAAATATTTGAACGATCCAGATTTTGAATTGCCAGAACAGCCAATTTCAAATCCTGGAAATATAGAAGTGTCTGGAGTCCACCTTCAGGCGAGGACAAAGAAGACGAAATAATATTGCCGACTTCTTAGGTAGAATCATTTAGAACAAAACAATCATTATGGAATGTAATTTATTGTAATATATTTTTTTTTTAATTAATTATTTCTATTCTTATCTATGCTTTTTATTTCCTCGGCTAAAAGTTTCTCTTTCATTTCTAATATAGCCATTTTCTTTGCATGTTGCTCTTGGCTCCTTTCTTCTTGTGCTTTTAGCATCTTGTACTGCAACTCTATAAGCTGTAGTTGCTTTTCAAGAACAGTTGCTTGTAGATCGTTGTTATTACTCTGTTAAGGAAAATAATAAAAGAAATTAGTTTCTCTCACTTAAAATAAAATTACCGTTTCAGATATCCGACGTCTTTTGGCCGATGATTGCGGCGGAGTGGATGATACTACAATTTCCACATCTGGCGATATTGTTTTGGAAGTGGAAGGAATTCCTACCTCAAATCCACCTATAATTTCCAAAGAATATAATAATGAATAAATAGAAATTGATTATTTAACATTTAACCCAACAATTTGTGTTAAAAAAATACTTACATGTTATAGGAGTAATGCTTGGATTACTTTTACTTACTTACTTAGATGGCGCTACAGTCCGGGGTGGACCTGGGCCTCAACCAACATGCCTCTCCAGTTAGCCCGATCTTTGGCTAACCGCCTCCAGTTGCGCACTCCAAGTTGGTTGAGGTCCCCTTCCACTTGTGCGCGCCACCTAAGGCGAGGTCTTCCTCTACTGCGTTGTCCCTCCGGGTTGGAATCGAAGACTCTTCGGGCCGGAGCGTTGGTGTCCATTCGCTCTACATGTCCTAGCCATCTTAGTCGACTGATACGCACTTTTCTGACCAGGTCTATGTCGCTGTACAGCTCGTAGAGTTCGCTGTTAAATCTTCTCCTCCAAAGCCCGTCAACGCAAACGGGACCGAAAATCACTCGAAGAATTTTGCGTTCGAAACGACCAAGAAGATCTTCATCCGCCTTTGTTAACGTCCATGCTTCTGCGCCATAGAGTAGGACTGGGATGATGAGGGTCTTATATAGAGTCTCCTTAGTGTTTCTTGACAAGGCCTTACTAGTCAGTTGCCTTCTTAGGCCAAAGAAACAGCGGTTGGCAAGTGTAACTCTTCGTTTGATTTCTGCTGTGGTGTCATTATCAGAGTTTATAGCGGAGCCGAGGTAGATAAAGTCCCTAACCACCTCAAAGTTATAGCTGTCTATCGTGACGTTCTGTCCGATTCGCCGATGTTGTGTGTCCCTTCTTGTTGACAGCATGTACTTTGTTTTGCCCTCATTCACCACTAAACCCATTTTTGCCGCTTCTGTGCTAATACTTGCAAACGCACCAGTAACAGCTCGCTGCGTTCTGCCAATTATGTCAATGTCGTCAGCGTATGCAAGTAGTTGCACAGACTTTTGGAAAATTGTGCCCCTGGTGTTGGCTTGCGAGTTTCGCACAATTTTCTCAAGTATGATGTTGAAAAAGTCACCTGACAGCGCATCACCTTGTCTAAATCCTTTTTTGACATCAAAGGTCTCGGTGAGATTATTTCCGACCTTTACGGAGCAGCGAGCGTTCTCCATCGTCATTCTGCACAATCTGACAAGTTTGGCAGGGATGCCAAAACTAGACATGGCTCTGTATAGCTCGTCTCTATAAATGCTGTCATATGCGGCTTTAAAATCGATAAATAGATGGTGAGTATCGATTTGGACTTCTTGGGTTTTCTCCAGGATCTGCCGTAGTGTGAATATTTGGTCGGTTGTGGACTTACCGGGCCTAAAACCACACTGATAGGGACCAATCAGCTCGTTGACAAATGGTTTCAGGCGCTCACACAGTACAGCAGATATGATCTTATAGGCGATGTTGAGGAGACTGATGCCTCTATAATTGGCGCAGTTTAGAGGGTCTCCTTTCTTGTAGATCGGGCAAACGATGCTGAGGTTCCAATCATCAGGCATACTTTCCTCTGACCAAATTTTAGAAACAAGTTGGTGTATGCTCTCTACCAAGTCATCTCCCGCTGCCTTAAAAAGCTCGGCCGGTAAACCGTCCGGTCCTGCAGCTTTGTAGGACTTCAGCTTAGATATTGCTATCCTTACCTCATTTTGGTCAGGTGGACGGAAGTCTTGGCTTTCATCGCCCAGGTTGAATGGTTCATTCTGCCTGACAGCGGAATATGTGTCGTCTTCGCCGTTTAACAGTCTGCAGAAATGGTTTTTCCATGTCCTCAGCACCGACTGTGACTCCACTACAAGGTTTCCTTGTTCGTCTCTACAGGTCTCTGTTCGGGTCTTGTTCCCGTGACACGTTCTTTTTACCTTTTGGTAAAACTTCCGAACATTGTTCCTGGAGTAACACCTCTCTATTTCCTCGATCGCGCGCTTCTCATGCTCTTTCTTTTTCCTCCGGAGAAGCCGGTGTTCTTCCCTCCTTTTTTGCTCGTAGAGCTCACGAGCTGCTCTCGTCCTTCTCTGCAGCGCCGCTTTGTAGGCCAGTTGCTTCGCTGCATGTGCTTGCCGGCACTCTTCATCAAACCAAGGGTTTCGTGGTGGTGGTCGGGTGAAACCGAGCACATCAGTTGCGGCTTTTCTGACGGCTTCTTGGCATCGATGCCACTGGTCTTCAGCACTTGATGAAGGCTGCAAAGGACTTCTCGAGAGGTTGAGGGAGACGCGATCGGCAAAAGTTCTGGCGGTTTGTTGCGTTTGTAGCCGTTCAACGTTGAATCTCCTCACAGTATTTCCTCGTTGTTGTGGTGTCTGGGATATCCGCATACGTACCTTGGCTACAACAAGGTAGTGATCCGAGTCTATGTTGGCCGCTCGGAAGGTTCGAACATCTAGAATACTGGAGGAGTGCCTTGCGTCGATCGCAACATGGTCAATTTGATTGACCGTTTGATGGTCTGGTGACCGCCATGTTCCTTTGTGAATATTGAGGTGAGGAAACCGTGTGCTAGCTATAGTAACATTACGTCCCGCAGCAAAGTCTATTAGCCTAAGTCCGTTTCCAGACGTGTTGTCGTGTAGGCTGTACTTCCCGATTGTACTACCAAAGATGTCCTCCTTTCCTATTTTGGCGTTAAAATCACCCAAGATGATTTTAACGTCATACTTAGGACATTGCTCATATGTTTTGTCGAGGAGCTCGTAGAAACATTCTTTGGTAGCATCGTCTTTATCTTCGGTAGGGGCGTGAGCGCATATCAGGCTGATGTTGGCGAATTTAGCCTTGATGCGGATAGTTGTAAGGCGTTCACTAACGTGTCGAAAGCTCAAGACTTCTTGCCTAAGTCTGCCGCTTACAACGAATCCGCATCCAAATAGACGCTGCTTCTGTTCTCTGTAGCAATCACCGTAGTAGATGTCACAGTTTTTTATCCTTCTTTTGCCCGGCCCATCCCACCGCACCTCCTGGATGGCGGTGATATCTGCTTTGTAGCAGCTTAGGGCCTCCGCTAGTTGTTCGGCTGCACGCGGTCTGTTCAGGGTTCGAACATTCCACGTGCAGATCCGAACGTCATTATCCATATTTCGTTTTGCAGGGTCGTCAACAGTGAATCCGTCCTTATCCGAGGCTCTTGGTTGCTTCGTAACCATATTGTTTTTCCGTGGTTGGGTAGTTAACCCCACGCACAACCCCCAACCTGGAGGGCCAGGCCCTTTCTGTGACCCCTTGGACGAAAGGGGCCGGATATTCCGGAGTCAGTAACCCGCTTCGGGGATTTGAGTGCTGCCGTTGACCCATTAAGGGCTCTTCCGCCACCATCTCTATTTCAACACCCTGACTAGTATTGAAAAAAAAATCCTTAATGGCCTCAGCTCCAAATACGTCGAAGTAGCCCATTAAGGTATCTGTCATGCCGACTGTTGACGTCACCGTTGATTCAATCGCGTGAATTCATCCGCCGTACGTCCTCTTTCTGAGGAGCTCATGTAAGACTTCTGAGACTCGTTCAGTCAGTCTTTCCGACAGAGCATTATAGTGTTGCTATTTTCTTCGTGTTCAACACTCGCGCTTATAAGTTTAGCAAGCCAAGCCCGGAAGGGCGAGGCCAGTACCCGGTGATTACCACGCGGAGGTAAAATAAGCACAATTGATGTGTATGAAAAAGTTACAACAGCTGGGCACCGCCAAGTTGATGCCAGTCAGCGCCTACCCGATTCATACACACCCAACCACCGCTTGGATTACTTTTGGCGTTGAGTAAGTCCAAGAGCAGTTGTTCCGATGTCTTTAAATGTATGGGTTTGTTTCCCGTCGCCTTCATGTCAGCTTTCTTCTTATGTAACTCGCTGTTTTAAATTTGCCACTTTCTTAATAATTTGATCCGGCGTATATGAAATTGTGCATTTTTCCATTAGCAAATGACACATTTTATTTGCAGCGCTTTTCTTTAACACCTTTATATTTGGGGTTTGCGATTTGTTAAGCAAAATCTTTCCTACTGCTTCTAACGTTTGCACGAATAGCAGCTCGTTTTGGTCACTATTGGAGGTAGAAGTAGATGGAAATTCCTCATCGTCAGCTGAAATACAGAGCAATTATAATTTGTAATCGAATTTATGTAGGTTATGCACTTATGCGTACCATTAAGCTCTTCCAAATACTCTTCTTCATCATTCAGTTCCCAGGCCATAGTTTGAACTCTTTTTTTTGTATTTATGTGAATCTCTTTTTATTAAATTACTTTAGCTTTTGTTAATTTTTACTCAAAAATCGTTTTAATAATTCTAAATTCAAATTCAAAATAAAAAAAATTCAAAAAATAAACCACATGAAAGTTGTCACTCGCAAATTTTGACAGAAACTGCAAGGGAAGGACACATGCAGTGAAGTAAATGCTTTGTTCGAATTTTCGAACTTACTTTAGCAAAGTGAGTTTTTATTCATACCGATTTAAAGCATTTGCTAAGTGCTTTTACTTTGCTACCACCTTTTACTCAAAGCAAATGCTAGTTTTTATTCATACGACCCAATATATACGATCAACACGCATTTGCACGTTTTCCTGAATTCTGCCAGCAGTATGAATACGGCTGGAATTTCGAAATACAGTTCATTCAGTATTAGTTAACGAACCTTTGTAGTCGATACAATTTACGAACGATTTTCAGTTTCTCCAATGAGTATCAATTTTTTGAACATACCCTTTTCCAACTAATATGTCAAGTTAAAAACACGCGTACCAACTTCCAAATAAAAATAATGTGTGCTAAAGTGAGTTAGGGATGTTTTTTTGAGACTCGAAAAGTGAGTATAGTAAAGAGTCTCAAAAAAATACGCCTATGAGAATCAATTCTGATACTAGCTGTCATTTGAAATGTTGAAGTTTGAATCGGAACGCAAAATTGGATTTCGAAATGTTGTCTGCTGAAATGTTGAATTTAGGTGCGGTGTAAATGTACTATTAAGCTATGAGTACACGACATGCCAAACACGACATACGCATGCCACTCTGATGTCACAATAATTACTCGGCATATTGTAGAATATGTCACACGGCATGCACGTTTTGCTTCAAAGTTGGCATATTCGTATGTCGACGATGACTGGCATGTGTTTACTTTTGATTTGTTGACATACGATTTTTTCCTAATCTTTTTTTTTCGGTGAAAACGTGCGTTTTGTGTATCAAAAAAAATGTCGCGGATCAATTCCTGTGGCTATTTTGGCAGCATATCTTTGGGAGACTAGCAGCGAAGACGAAGACAACGACCAAAGCGACGCAAGAATATCTTTAAAACGCCGCCGCCGTATTTGGCAAAAGGATTGGTTGCGGCTTCGGGAGACGGAAGGATTTTGCGCTAAGATTAGTCGTTACCAATGGTCCGTCAAATTCAGACTTATCCATATAATCACACTACGAATTCAAGCTTGCAAAATCGAAACGTTGAAATTAAAAACAAAATTAATTAAATTCACCTAAACTATTTAAAAACAAAGCAAACAAAATACGTTCTCATCGACATGCACGTTTTTCAATAGAATATGTGGTGTGGCAAATTTGCATGCCATTCTGAGTCGGACGTATGGATGACAGACTCATGTCAACATAGACTGCATTCCAGGTTTGACTATTTTAACTAAATTAACAACGATTGTTTATTTAGTTACTTTTTGGAATCTGGGACAGCTATTGTTACTAATTTCATGTTGACATTTCACTTTTCATGTGGTAGTGAGTAGTTGTTGTTGGAATCCATGTTTGATTTCAAAAAAAAATTAATACGTGAATCCATGACAGTTGCTTTGTTAGTATGAGTGAAATGAACCACACTTTTGCCTCTTGTTAATTTAGTTAACTTCCCCTCCTTCGAACTGTCACAGCTTGTCAACGCTGTAGTTAAAATAGTTAACTACTGCCGAATTTGGAATGTACTCATAATATGTCAGCCGAAGTGGCCATTCGCCCGTTCATTTTGACAGATATTGTACTGAACTGACGTTTACCGATTTTAGAGACACGGGTACGTAATCAACGTAACGTAATCCTATTTTCATTAAAAACTCTTTATAAATATAAAAGTTTGATCCAAAACGTACGGCCTTATGTCCGAAAATGATTATACTGGAGTTTAGAGTCCTTGCCGCGAGCGTAGCGAACCACATACCCCAACTTGACGCAATATAAACTTTGACATTTCGTTACGTAGCCGTGTCTCGAACAACGGGCGAATAGCAACAGCCTATGTCAGCGTCAACAATATGCCGAGTACACGACATGCACCCTTTTATGACATATTCTGACGTCGAATTGACGTCAGAGTGGCTTGCGTATGTCGTGTTTGGCATTTCGTGTACTCATAGCTTTACAAATACATAATAAATACTGCAACTGGAGAAATTGCTGGTATGAAGAAGACGAACCAGTATTATCCCAAGACGACGATGAGGACGATGAAGATATGGCACATCATGAATATGAAAATAACATATCTATTATTTGTTCCATATTTATCCAAATTTTGGTTTAAAGTATTTATTATAATATGCTTTTTCACTAGTTCTAACTGTTTCGGCCAAAGACCATCCGTAAAACGTAAACAAACAAACGCCTAATGTCAAATCATTTGTAGGTGTATTGGTAAATCGCGAGCGACTCTGAGAAAAATTCTAGATTCGCAAAATTGCTCTCGAATCTGAAAAAGTTGCTTTTTTTTACGAATTGAACGAAAAAAGTGATCTCGGGCAAGAAGAAGTGCTTTTTTTTGGCCAATCAGAATCAACATTATAGTTAATATCTTAAACATTTACCTATGTAATAATATATTTTAATTTAATTCTTTTTAAATATCGAGGAATAAACTAAAAATGGGAGTTACGGGCCTTTGGAAGTTAATCGAACCTTGTGGGCAACCCGTTCCCGTGGAGATGTTGGAAAACAAAATCCTTGCTATTGGCAAGTAAACAAAAAATAAATTACATATTTTTGTGTAATGTAAACCTTTTAAAACAGATATTTCTATTTGGCTCCACCAAGTCGTAAAGGGATTTCAAGACAACAACGGATCGGCATTAGCTAACTCCCATCTTCTTGGTTTATTTCACCGTCTTTGTAAATTGATGTATTATCGCATTAGGCCAGTTTTTGTGTTTGATGGAAATGTCCCCACATTGAAAAAAGAAACTATTGTAAGTATTGCTCGGTAGTAGCCGTTGTAGATTATGTACTACCTTAAAATTAAATAATTGGCCAATTTTAGGCCAAACGAAATCTTAAGCGAAACAAAATAATGAACGAAGCTGATAGAATACAAACCTTACTGTTACAATCACTTGCTAAAGAAAAAGTAGTGCAGCAGGCACTTGGATCAAAAACTGCAGCCGAGCTTCTAAAAGCATCTCCATCAAAAACAAGGTCTGTTCAAAAACAGCCTGATATAGATGACATGTTCAAACTTCCGGACTTGCCCGAAGTTAAGGAAGCAAACGAAGAAAGTGATTTGAATACAACTGCCAATACAACATGCAGTTCAGAAATAGATAGCTCATTTGAAGACGCCAAACCTCGGCATCAGTATAATCAAAATTTGCAGACCATCGACGTCAAAAGCAAACATTTTCGTAATCTTCCCGCAGATATAAGGCACGAAATACTTATAGACATTAAGGAAACAAGAAAACAGTCATCTTGGGGGAAATTGCATGAACTTCCAACAAAGAGTAATGATTTCAGTTTGTTCCAAATGAAGAGACTATTAAAAAGACGTCAAGTGCAAGAGTGTTTAGAGGAAGCTGAAAAGGAAATGGATGGCGTAAGAATGTTCACTATGAGTGAGCTGGAGAATATGTTCAGTGAAGAGGGCATTATTGAACCATCTTCCTTACCGAATACTAAACATATATCCTCGGATTCAAATACTCGTTTTTTGTTAGTACGAGATTTAAAAAGAACATTAGCAAGTGTAGCCGAATCTGAAGAATTCGAACAAAAACCTGAAAACTCTACATCTGCCATAGCGAAAACTGAAGCTTTCAAGGAAATCAATCAATCTGAACTGGGCGAAGAATACGATGATGACTTACAAAAAGCCATAGAGATGTCTTTGGACCAATCTGCCGTCTACAGTGAAAGCGACTATGAGTTTAATGGAAGAGTAAAACTTAGCAGGGAACAGCGCAAACATTTGAAAAATGCTGCCGTTGGACTTGCTAGAGCTTATCTGATTGAGCATGCTGGCATGAATGATGACGATGTCCAAGGCCTGCTAGAACATACACAAGCTCTTTTGGGTGATGATGAACTCAACGCTTTTGGGTAAGTAAGTTAAATTAATGGTACCTACTTTATTAAATCATGAATATTACATCATTTTCATACAAATTGTACATTTAAGCATGGCCTAGCCGTCTGCCGAGATTTGACAACAAATTTAACAATAATTTTACCCACAAATGTCAATAAAGCAAAAAGTAGCTGAAGTAGTGTACATTTAGAAGTTTTCATCCAAAATTCTTTTTCTTAATTAAGAGCAGTTTCATAGTACGACTCAAGTGTACTCCAATTACGACTGTCGTTAAGAATATTTGTTAATTCTTCCAATGTCAGTGTGTCGGCACCCAAGTGATTACGTCGGATTTCCTTCATAATGGGGCAGGATCCGATGAAATGTATCACGTCTTCATTTTCGTCAGTGTTACACAAGCTGCAGCGATGCGGAAGGTCATCCCGATGTAGCATCCAATTGAGCTTGATTAGTTCTCCACGCGCTCGAATTACCAATGATATTTGGACAGTATTGAGGTTAAGGTTCAGATAGGTCATGTGTTGATGCTGGAGTTGTTTATATAAACGGCGTGAGCTTGAGCTTTCCGCTTTCCTAACATTATCAATTCGTATGGCGTATGTTCTACCTCGAATATAAATTTTTGCGCAATCCTCTGCCAGTCTAAGATATTACTCTCCTCGAAGTCGAGCCTGATGTTATATTTTGTGGCGATAGTTTCCCAGTCCTTGAAGAAAAGGGTTTTTGTTCTTATTGCTTTCCGCACTAATATTTTTGTGAGTCGTGTATCGTCTTCTAAGTTCAAAGCCTTTATAACAAAGCTCACATTCAACTTAAGGGTGTATACCAGAAGTGGCGCTATACCGCTCTCCATTTGGCGTGCTCGATGGAAGCCGAAACAGTTTTTT
Organism: Cheilosia scutellata; assembly: GCA_955612985.1. NCBI lineage: Eukaryota > Metazoa > Arthropoda > Insecta > Diptera > Syrphidae > Cheilosia > Cheilosia scutellata. The sequence continues at coordinate 22,130,155 of OY015314.1, read as the reverse complement.
TCAGGAAGAAACGCAGTAACTTTTCCACTAGATCGTAATATTTCCCTCCCCATACCTGCGCACCGTAGCACATTACCGATCGCATAACAGCTTCAAAGACTTTAATTTTCGCTGGTATTCCGATCCTCGAATTGGACATACGATTTTTCCACGTATAATAGATAGCTTTCTTTGCATCGGAGAGCTCGAGTGAGAAATGATTTTTTAGTGAAAGGTCGTGTCTTAGGGTTATTCCCAGATATTTGAACGTCTTGACAACCTCCAATTCATCCCTGCCATATGTCCATTTCTTATTCCTTGCAAATCGTCCTGTGCCTTTCCTGAAGATTAGAATCTTTGACTTTGCTGTATTTATTTGCAGGTCGTTTAGCTTGCAGTAGTTTTCTAGCTTATTTATCATTAGCTGTAATGAGCTCGGTGATTCTGCTAGAATAACAATATTCACCTTCTCACTCCTTCTACTTCGATTCCAGCGGGCATGAAATCTGTGATGTCGTCCAAAAAGAGTGAGAATAATAAAGGGCTTATAAGACATCCTTGTCTTACTTCAATTTCACTTATTCATTTTCTCCATATAAATTAAAAAGCGCTTTTAAGAAAGTTGAAGATACCCCGATCCGTGACAGTTTATAGAAGAGGCAGTTTCTGTTTATAGTGTCAAATGCGGCTCTAAAATCGATGAAAAACACGTAAAGTTTTTTGCCTTTATTTAAGTAGACTTCCGTTGTACTTGTAAGGTTAAAAAGTTGGTCCACTGTAGAGAAACCTTCTCTAAATCCTGCCTGAAACTGGCTCAACTTGTTATTTTCTTTTATCCATTTTGCTAGCCTTGAATTCATTAGGCCCATGAGAATTTTAGTTACTGTATTCAAAGAGCCTTTAGGACCCTGTGCCCTACTATATCCACCCATCTCTGATCTGCCCTATTTTTAATATTCTCGAGAATAATTCTCTTGGCCACGGCTATTGGTGGTCTTATGCCCTCAATTGTTTCATTAGGTGGAAGCTCTGCTCCGGTTTTGGCCAGAACATCAGCCCTTTCGTTGCCCTCAATATCGCAGTGTCCGGGCACCAAACACAGTCTGACTCGGTTCTGTGCGCATAATGCTCTGAGCATTGTGCGGCAGCTCCTGACTAGTTCAGATTTGATGATGAAGGACTCTAGCGCAGCCTGACTATCGATGTAGATAGCGATATTCTTGTTGGATATTGATCCCACATCAAGTAGATACGCCGCTTTGAGCACGGCCAGAACTCCTTCCTGGAACACACTGCATGTATCCGGAAGTCTTAAAGATACGTGTAGGTCTATATCCCTAGAGTATATACCTGACCCTGTACCCTCCTTAGTTTTGGAACCATCCGTATAAATCGAAATTTCATTATCGTTCGAAATCTTATTCTTTTGCCAGTCCTCCCTATCTGGGTATTGTACTTCGTACGGTGTTTCGAAATCGAGTTCACCCAAACTTGCATCCGTTTTATCGGGGATGTTGGAGAAGGATTCCATTAGTATGGAGTTATGTCCTACCTGTCTGGTTTTGAAAACCCCTGCGTTAGTTAGCCGAAGCGCACTATTACCTGCTTGAAGTTTTATTTGTAGGTCCAGAGGTAAAAGATACATAAACGCCTCAAGTGCAGCTGTAGGTGTGGTGCGTAAAGCACCAGTTGTGGCAGTGCAGGCTGTTCTTTGTACCTTGGCCAACATATCCCGTATATATAACTTATTTGTGGCTTTCCACCAAACAAGAGCCCCATAGATAAGGATGGGTCTAACCACCATGATGTATAGCCAATGCATCATTGTAGGACTCAATTCCCACTTTTTTCCTGTCGTTCTCTTACAGACGAAGAGAGCATTATGAGCCTTTCGGACTCTTTCCTGAACATTAAGTTTCCAATTCAGTTTTTTTATCCAGGGCCGTACCAAGATATCTTGCGCTCTAGGAGCGCCACAAATAACCCCTCCCTGGAGAGTGCCTCTAGTAACCGATTTTCTTATTGAACTATGTCCGAGAGTGGAATTGATATTTCTAGTGACAAGCATCGTGCAAAGCCAATTGGTGATGCTATGATCTACATTTATCCTTTCCAGAGCGCGTTTGATTGCCTCTGCCCTAACGTTATTGAAAGCCCCCTCTATGTGCAAGAAGGCAGCTAATGCAAATTCCTTGTGGTGTAGACTGTGTTCTATTTTACCTACCACTTCATGTAGAGCTGTTTCTACCGATTTACCTTTTAGATATGTGTGCTGAGCATTGCATAGATTTCCTTTCTAGTGTCTTAAGGAGAAATGACGAGAGACTGATGGGTTTATACAGCCCTATTCTGGCTATCAAATATCAATTAGTTGATACTTGATAAGATCTATCAATTCATTGATAGTTTGGTATTATGAGTATCAATTGATACATTTTACCTCATTGTGAATACTTATCGAAATTTCATTGAGAATGGGTTCTGTTTTGACGTTTGACGTTTCTGATTTGTATGTAGTTAGTTTTTGTTGTATGGCTGACTACTAGTGTTGGTTAAATAATATTGTTGTTTTTTATAAACAAAAGTTGTTTTTTTCGCAAATCAAAAGAACGAACAACACTGTTGATTGTGCAATGCAAATGTAAAAGTTATTCCCAACGCTCAGTTGATAGTTTCCTTATTGAGTAAATAATTTTAAAATCGCTGCTACTCGTGGTTTGAGTACATTTGGGATGTCTACCGAAGACATTTCGCTCTAAAGTCGTTATTTAACAATAAAAACGAGGATATACATTTTTTAATTTGATGCGCCGAATATTTGATACGTATCAACGAGAAATTTGTGGTTGATAGAAAATTTGATGAATATCAAATTTTTTGATAACCGTAATACCAAGTTTATCGATAAAACTATTCACAATAGATCTTAAATCTAATACAATTCACAATTCATCAAAAATGTTGATAGGTTGATAACCATAATACCGATTCATTCATTTTGTTGATACGTATCAATTATTATCAAATATCGTGTTGATATTTGATAGCCATAATAGGGCTGATAGTCTTTCGCCGAGGTATGGCTTGGTTTTTAGGTATGAAAACCACTCGTACCTCTCTCCATGCCGAGGGTATGTAGCCAAATTTAAGCCAATGTACACAAATTTCCCTGATTCTACTAAGTATTAGCACAGAAGCGGCAAAAATGGGTTTAGTGGTGAATGAGGGCAAAACAAAATATAAATATAAATAAATATACAAGAAGGGACACACAACATCGACGAATCGGACAGAACGTCACGATAGACAGCTATAACTTTGAGGTAGTTCGGGACTTTGTCTACCTCGGCTTCGCTATTAACTCTGAAAATGGCATCATATCAGAAATCAAGTCAACAATTACACTTGCCAACCGCTGTTACTTTGGCCTAAGAAGGCAATTGATTAGTAAGGCCTTTTCGAGAAACACCAAGGAGACTCTATATAAGACCCTCATCACCACAGTCCTGCTTTATGGCGCAGAATCATAGACGTTATCAAAGGCGGATGAAGATCTCCTTGGTCGCTTCGAACGCAAAATTCTTCGAGTGATTTTCGGTCACGTTTGCGTTGACGGGCTTTGGAGGAGGAGATTGGTATTGGCTTGCGAGTTTCGCACAATTTTCTCAAGAATGATGTTGAAAAAGTCACATGACATCGCATCACCTTGTCTAAATCCTTTTTTGACATCAAAGGTCTCGGTGAGATTGTTTCCGACCTTTAAGGAGCAGCATGCGTTCTCCATCGTCATTCTGCCCTATCTGACAAGTTTGGCAGGGATACCAAAACTAGACATGGCTCTGTATAGCTCGTCTCTATAAATGCTGTCATATGCGGCTTTAAAATCGATAAATAGATGGTGAGTATCGATTTGGACTTCTTGGGTCTTCTCCAGGATCTGCCGTAGTGTGAATATTTGGTCGGTTGTGGACTTACCGGGCCTAAAACCGCACTGATAGGGTGCAATCAGTTCGTTGACAAATGGTTTCAACCGTTCACACAGTACGGCAGACAGGATCTTGTAAGCGATATTAAGAAGACTTATGCCTCTATAGTTGGCGCAGTTTAGAGGGTCTCCTTTCTTATGGATCGGGCAAACAATGCTGAGGCTCCATTAATCAGAAAACTAAAACTAAAAAAAGCTCGGCCGATAAACCGTCCCGTCCTGCAGCTTTGTTGGACTTCAGCTTGCATATTGCTATTCATACGTCATTTTGGTGAGGTGGACGGAAGTCTTGGCTTTCATCGCCCAGGTTGAATGGTTCATTCTGCCTGACAGCGGAATATGTGTCGTCTTCGCAGTTTAACAGTCTGAAGAAATGGTTTTTCCATGTCCTCGGATCACCTTTTTTTAAAATTGGGAATATAATCGACCTTTGGAACTCTTCCGGCACTTTTCCTTCTCTATCACCCCTATCGTGGAATCCGCCGGGGGGAATTATTCACGGAAAAAAACATTTTGGTATCGTCGAATCCGCAAAGTGAACAGTTCCCCGTGTGGGTAATGTGAATGAGTTTCACTGTATCGTTGAAAACGTTCAAATCGAATTTTTCCCGAACAAAGTGGCATTTCTTACCCGCAACAAAATCTCTGCGGATTTCATAGGTTTTCTTACTTGCTGCAGATCGTGAGTATTTTTTTAAAGAAAATGTACATGTAAAAAAGATGCGTTATTAAGCCGAACATTTGTAATAAATCTGTGCAATATTGAACTTTATTAAAACAAAAAAAAAACATTCTAAAAACACATTTCATCCGGTAGCTCCATGAAATCATTCACTGCTCCTCTTAACCAGTCTCGTACTCTTCTCTGAGAACACCGCTCATTTCGTTCTTCCTCTTATGCTTCCAAAAATGGAGCTATCGTATCAATTATTATATCAAACACTTTATTTTTTATTGAAATCACTTTCAAAACACACTTTTTATATGCCTCCGGTGAATGCAGCTACACAGATTTGTGTTAACAAATGAAAGACAGCCGTTTGACAGTGAAACTACCTTTCCCAAAAACGTGTCGATAAGGAAACGTTTCCGGCGGATTCCACGATAGCAGTAGAAAGTGAAAGGGAATCGAATAGGTGAAGTGAAACTCAATTCCGACGGATTCCACGATAGGGGTGTATATATATATCTAGTTAAATGCGCCTAAAAGCTTTTCAAGAAATTTTATTGAGGCATTTCGCATGGATTCCTATCTTCTCCTGGGGCTTTGTTTCGTTTAAATTTTCTTAGAACCTCAAATAGTTCTTCCATTTCAAACGCTAAATCCAAAATATCATCGTGCACATCTGGCATCATATATTGATATGCGATTTGAGTCCCTTGTGGATTGAGCATTAATTGGGAATGGTTTTTTAAATCACTAACTCCAATTGACGTACCAACTTTGGGCATGGTTCCATTTAATTTTTTCGCTATAGCCCAAAACTCTTTACTATTCGAAATGCCTGCCATTTCATTAGCCATTCTATTATAGAACAGCGATTTTTTCTGTTCACAGACATCTTTGTACCGATCATTCGTTTCAATATATATTTTTCTTGTGGCTTCTGAATTCACCCTCCTGAAAAGGTTTAGACACGCGAGAGATTTTCGTCTGGCTTTCGAACAATCTTCGTCAAGCAACGGTTGTTTTTTTACAACATTGTTTCTTCTTGTTCTTGGTTGAGCTATATATTGTATAATACTTGTAAGAAAGCTGGGGTGCATGCTCTACTGTCATGGTTCCAGTCCAGTTTCAGAATAGTGACACATTCATCCAGTTGCCTACGGTACTCGTTACCCCAACTGTCTTTCCAAATAATTTTTGGGAGAAGCGATAAATCCCTCGAAATTGGGGGTTTTGCACATAAAGCACAATCAATAACCAGAGGCATGTGGTCTGAAAATGTCTGATTAGCTATCTGCATGTCCTGTATCAGGTCGTGCCAATCTCAGTTTATCAGTGCATAGTCTATTACAGAACATCCGTTTCCTTTTACGTAAGTTAATTCGCCCTCTATATCGCTTGCTGTTCTTCCGTTGATTAGGCATAGGTCAAACGACTCGCAGGTTTCTATTAGTAGTTTCCCTTTCGTATCGATTGTTTCATCCTTTGACTTTCTGGAAATATTTGAAAAATATGCAACTTCTCCTTTGTTAATAGGAGCTACTTGTTCTCTTCCAACTCAAGCATTAAAATCGCCAATAAGCATCGTATTTTTACATCCTGTAATAATAAGGAAATCGAGCAATTCAGTATAATCTGCTTGCCAGTTGCAGCAGTTTATGTATACAGGAACAATCTCCATTTGTTTCCCATTCATTTCAATTATGACTCCCTATCTTCTCTCCTCGCGAAGCTTGCGTTCGACGTCAACTGTTTTTATGCCAAAAAGTATTCTCCCACTAGCTCTTCCTACGGTGTGAGTTCGTACTGCAGCACTCTATTGCAATTCGTATCCATTAAAATAGTTCTTAAAATCATCGTAACGATTTGCCATTAAAAAAGTTTCATACAGTAAAAAAATATAATAGGGGTATTCACGATTCGGTGTATCAGGTCTAGTATCATTGTGAAAGTGTGAAGTTTTCTTACACTATAACAACAAAATATACTTGCTACACTTTTACACTTTTACTATACCCCAGACCTATAGTAACAAAAAATACAACAGTGTAGCTCGCAAATGTCAGTTCGATTTCCAATGTTTTTTGTTATTTTCTAGTGTTGCTTATAGAGATTAGAAAATGTCTAGTATTGCTATAGAGATTAGAAAAAGTGTGCTCACGATGTGATAAAAAAATGCAATTTCACAATTTTACTGGACCTAGATACACCGAATCGTAATATTTTTTAACATATTCAAAAAATCTACAAAATACTCATTTTTATTCCAGCTACATTATATGACAAAATATTAAATTTTAGTTTTATATTGGGTGTAACTACTTTAATACTAGGGCAGCACTTTTAGGAACGATTCGTTGTTTGAGTTGCTGTCCTAGATGAGTGATCATGGACACTTATGTCGTTTTCGGTTGGTCGTCCAGAACCGTCCGGAAGAACTCTCCGATTCGGGATGCCAATCGAACAAGCAAATAGATCTTATTTGCGTTTGAAGTCGATGTATCGTTGTATTTGTTGTACTTGATGACGAGGAAGATGCTGAAGACGATAAAATTGAATTACAAACCTTCATCGGAATATCCCTTTTAATATTATTTTTCGAATTAATTACTTTTATTGGATTTAAAATGCAAAACTATGAAATGCGATACAAAAAAATTGCATTCAACGATTTTGGCGTTTATAGTGTATGAATGTATTAGTGCTTCTGGTTTCGATTCTGAATTCAAATCCAGAAGCAAAATTGTCTTCTTTTCATCGAAAACGACATTAGGTTGTTTGTGGAAGATGCAGATGTCTCTGACATCAATAGCCGACTTCGGCCACTGCTCGCTTGGGCTGTCATTACCAGCTGATTTAGAATCTCCGTCGCTGCAAACAAGTTTGTCGTTTTCGTTGTAAAAGAATATTTTAGTGTCCACTTTAGTATGTTCGCCCCTTAGAAACACTTAGATTTTGATTGCGGGAAAGCAATTCTCTCTTTATCTATGAATAAAAATTTCCGTGTTGCGTAGTTTGCCTGCTTTGGATATTATTTTCTTGACATCCTCCGTGTTGTTTACCTGGACAAGTACATTTGCCACACTTTGATTTGCGGAGCCCAATCTTCTGGCATCTTTTAGAGTGTTTTCAACAATCTGCGCAAAATGTCTTTTGCGCGAATGATAGGGTCGACTTTTGTAGTTGTTGGTATGTGGACGATGACGTTGTTTTCGCATGTCCTCTTTGCCAACCTTCCTCTCCCACGTACCACATCTGAGTTGCGTTTTTTGTAGTGCTTCTTGTGCTTGTTGGAATTGGACCTGTGTACACACCAGTTGCTCTTGCAGTCCATCGATTTGATATTTCTGTTCCTTAATGCTGTTTTTTAATTTGTGATGATGCTTTTTCTAAGGCCGAGGTTTTGCTCGCCGGATCCAGGATTCGCCAAAGAAACACCAAACTTTGGTTAAGAGATATTCTTTATTTTATTAACCAACGTATAAACTACTATCTTATGATTACCTTAACATTGATTAACTTCCTAGGTTGAGTATACACTATACAAATACAATATGCGGCCCAACAATAAGCGTGGCTCCGTGTTTACAAGTTGCGGCCCAGCGAAAAGCGTGGCTCCGTTGCGGCCCAACGATAAACGTGGCTCCGTTGCGGCCCAGCGACAAGCGTGGCTCCGATCTGCGGCCCAACGACAAGCGTGGCTCCGATCTGCGGCCCGACGACAAGCGTGGCTCCGATCTGCGGCCCAACGACAAGCGTGGCTCCGTTGCGGCCCAGCGATAAACGTGGCTCCGTTGCGGCCCAACGACGAGCGTGGCTCCGTTGCGGCCCAGCGACAAGCGTGGCTCCGTTGCGGCCCAGCGACTAGCGTGGCTCCGTTGCGGCCCAGCGATAAACGTGGCTCCGTTGCGGCCCAGCGACAAGCGTGGCTCCGTTGCGCGGCCCAACGACAAGCGTGGCTCCGATCTGCGGCCCACCGACAAGCGTGGCTCCGATCTGCGGCCCAACGACAAGCGTGGCTCCGATCTGCGGCCCAGCGACAAGCGTGGCTCCGATCTGCGGCCCAACGACAAGCGTGGCTCCGATTTGTGGCCCAACGACAAGCGTGGCTCCGATCTGCGGCCCAACGACAAGCGTGGCTCCGATTTGCGGCCCAACAACGAGCGTGGCTCCGATTTGCGGCCCAGCGACAAGCGTGGCTCCGAATGTGGCCCAGCGACAAGCGCGGTTCCAATTTAAGGCCAGTCTCCCAAGGGAAACTCAGCCACCAAAAATTCAGAATAGTGACCGAAGTCACTTTCTATAGTGGGAGCCTTATCTAGTACACGGGATTGGTACTAACAACAGTAGATAAGTCTCTCCGAATGGCAATTTCATTCGGGTACTCATGCAATTTCCTACAATGGGACAGTGTGACTTATAAGTGACGAATGCAAATTTCTTGTCACGAATGTTGTTTGGTTGGCCAGTCTAGGTAATTTGTGCAATAGCAGCGGGTGGTGTGTCTGCGGTTGGCTGTGCACAGTAGTGGCCATACAAAGTGTCTACAGTGGCGGCCATAAAAGTGTGACGAACGGGGACGTTTCGTTACATTCCCCTCCCTTTTCGACAGACGAGAACCTTCTCGTCGATACCACTAGTTGGTAGGGCTCGTTTATTAATTCCTTCATTACTACAAAATAGTATCTTAAATTTAGCTTATATTCTAAATACTTCTAACTTAATTATAAGTTTGCTTCGTTTGCTGTTGTAGTTTTTACTGTGGCTCAGGTATCTGTTATTTCTTGTGGTCGATTGAGGGTCCCAATGGTGTTACCAGAATAAGCTTCGTTGCTGTGGTAGCGTGAGGTTCGGGATCCCCTTGAAATGGCCTTGAGCCCTGTATATAAATAAAAACAAAAACAATAATATCAGTAAAAATAATTAATATTTTTGGTACTTAATTATTATTATTATTATTATTATTTTTTTTTTTTTTTTTTTTCATAGTAATTCATATCCTTAATTTTAATACTATGACTAAATAAAAGAAAACAAAACAAAAAAAAAATAAGTTGGTCTTAACATTATGAATCAGTAGCGCGGGAATTCATCGCAACTCCGTGATCCATGTGATCGGGGGGGAGGGAATCTCGTATCCCAGAGTAATTTTTTTCCATTCGTTCGATGAATTCCAAAGCGTTTCCTGCGCCGTCAAACTTTAGGCTCCACTTTCGAACCGTATTGGTCACCTCGGCTTCGTAGCTAAGGCTGGGACGGGCATGGCGAGGTGGCTCCGTACTGATGTTGGATTGGGGCGTCTCACATTGGTGAATCGTGATGAGTGCCATTTGAATAGCCGGGGGTGAGAGACAGCTTTCTTGATGTAGCCACTTAAATGCTTCCGTAGCTGGCTGACGGTTCCTCTCGTGTTTAAGCTTCTCTCCCTCATGAGCTCTACGAGCTCTTGCTTCTGCAGCAGGTATATCCAGCCGAGATTGCTGGCAAGATCAACATCTTTGTTGCGGTCTTCGGTGGAAAAGCCAATGGTAGCTTCCTTCGCTGGCCATTGGTTGTCGGGATCGGGATCGGTCATGGTATCGTGATTTCCTATTTATCACACGATCTTTATTTGGTTCCTCCTAGTGAGGTCGGGATACCTCCACTGAGGTTTTACTGGTTCAAGTTCCTCCTGGTGAGGTCTGGATACCTCCACTGAGGTTCTACGGGTTCAAGTTCCTCTTATGGCGAGGTCGGGCTGCCTCTGGTGAGGGCTTTACGGGTTCTCTCTGCGGCATTCAACTTCGCAGACGGGTTCACTGTTCCTCTTCTGGTGAGGTCGGGGTGCCTCTGGTGAGGGCTTTACGGGGTCCTCTGCGGCATTCGACTTCGCAGACGGGTTTACTGTTCCTCTTATGGTGAGGCCGGGGTGCCTCTGGTGAGGGCTTTACGGGGTCCTCTGCGGCATTCAACTTCGCAGACGGGTTTATTGTTCCTCTTATGGTGAAGGTGAGGTCGGGGTGCCTTTGGTGAGGGCTTTACGGGGTCCTCTGCGGCATTCGACTTCGCAGACGGGTTTACTGTTCCTCTTATGGTGAGGCCGGGGTGCCTCTGGTGAGGGCTTTACGGGGTCCTCTGCGGCATTCAACTTCGCAGACGGGTTTATTGTTCCTCTTATGGTGAGGTCGGGGTGCCTTTGGTGAGGGCTTTACGGGGTCCTCTGCGGCATTCAACTTCGCAGACGGGTTCACTGTTCCTCTTATGGTGAAGGTGAGGTCGGGGTGCCTTTGGTGAGGGCTTTACGGGGTCCTCTGCGGCATTCGACTTCGCAGACGGGTTTATTGTTCCTCTTATGGTGAGGTCGGGGTGCCTTTGGTGAGGGCTTTACGGGGTCCTCTGCGGCATTCAACTTCGCAGACGGGTTCACTGTTTCTCTTCTGGTGAGGTCGGGGTGCCTCTGGTGAGGGCTTTACGGGGTCCTCTGCGGCATTCGACTTCGCAGACGGGTTTACTGTTCCTCTTATGGTGAGGCCGGGGTGCCTCTGGTGAGGGCTTTACGGGGTGCCTCTGGTGAGGGCTTTACGGGGTCCTCTGCGGCATTCAACTTCGCAGACGGGTTTATTGTTCCTCTTATGGTGAAGGTGAGGTCGGGGTGCCTTTGGTGAGGGCTTTACGGGGTCCTCTGCGGCATTCGACTTCGCAGACGGGTTTATTGTTCCTCTTATGGTGAGGTCGGGGTGCCTTTGGTGAGGGCTTTACGGGGTCCTCTGCGGCATTCAACTTCGCAGACGGGTTCACTGTTCCTCTTCTGGTGAGGTCGGGGTGCCTCTGATGAGGGCTTTACGGGGTCCTCTGCGGCATTCGACTTCGCAGACGGGTTTACTGTTCCTCTTATGGTGAGGCCGGGGTGCCTCTGGTGAGGGCTTTACGGGGTCCTCTGCGGCATTCAACTTCGCAGACGGGTTTATTGTTCCTCTTATGGTGAGGTCGGGGTGCCTCTGGTGAGGGCTTTACGGGGTCCTCTGCGGCATTCAACTTCGCAGACGGGTTTATTGTTCCTCTTATGGTGAGGTCGGGGTGCCTCTGGTGAGGGCTTTACGGGGTCCTCTGCGGCGTTCAACTTCGCAGACGGGTTTATTGTTCCTCTTATGGTGAGGTCGGGGTGCCTCTGGTGAGGGCTTTACGGGGTCCTCTGCGGCATTCGACTTCGCAGACGGGTTTACTGTTCCTCTTATGGTGAGGCCGGGGTGCCTCTGGTGAGGGCTTTACGGGGTCCTCTGCGGCATTCGACTTCGCAGACGGGTTCACTGTTCCTCTTATGGCGAGGTCGGGCTGCCTCTGGTGAGGGCTTTACGGGTTCTCTCTGCGGCATTCAACTTCGCAGACGGGTTCACTGTTCCTCTTCTGGTGAGGTCGGGGTGCCTCTGGTGAGGGCTTTACGGGGTCCTCTGCGGCATTCGACTTCGCAGACGGGTTTACTGTTCCTCTTATGGTGAGGCCGGGGTGCCTCTGGTGAGGGCTTTACGGGGTCCTCTGCGGCATTCAACTTCGCAGACGGGTTTATTGTTCCTCTTATGGTGAAGGTGAGGTCGGGGTGCCTTTGGTGAGGGCTTTACGGGGTCCTCTGCGGCATTCGACTTCGCAGACGGGTTTATTGTTCCTCTTATGGTGAGGTCGGGGTGCCTTTGGTGAGGGCTTTACGGGGTCCTCTGCGGCATTCAACTTCGCAGACGGGTTCACTGTTCCTCTTCTGGTGAGGTCGGGGTGCCTCTGATGAGGGCTTTACGGGGTCCTCTGCGGCATTCGACTTCGCAGACGGGTTTACTGTTCCTCTTATGGTGAGGCCGGGGTGCCTCTGGTGAGGGCTTTACGGGGTCCTCTGCGGCATTCAACTTCGCAGACGGGTTTATTGTTCCTCTTATGGTGAGGTCGGGGTGCCTCTGGTGAGGGCTTTACGGGGTCCTCTGCGGCATTCAACTTCGCAGACGGGTTTATTGTTCCTCTTATGGTGAGGTCGGGGTGCCTTTGGTGAGGGCTTTACGGGGTCCTCTGCGGCATTCAACTTCGCAGACGGGTTTACTGTTTCGGATACCTCTATTGAAGTCCCTGCTCGGGCGCCATTTGTGATGATGCTTTTTCTAAGGCCGAGGTTTTGCTCGCCGGATCCAGGATTCGCCAAAGAAACACCAAACTTTGGTTAAGAGATATTCTTTATTTTATTAACCAACGTATAAACTACTATCTTATGATTACCTTAACATTGATTAACTTCCTAGGTTGAGTATACACTATACAAATACAATATGCGGCCCAACAATAAGCGTGGCTCCGTGTTTACAAGTTGCGGCCCAGCGACAAGCGTGGCTCCGATCTGCGGCCCAACGACAAGCGTGGCTCCGATCTGCGGCCCGACGACAAGCGTGGCTCCGATCTGCGGCCCAACGACAAGCGTGGCTCCGTTGCGGCCCAGCGATAAACGTGGCTCCGTTGCGGCCCAACGACGAGCGTGGCTCCGTTGCGGCCCAGCGACAAGCGTGGCTCCGTTGCGGCCCAGCGACTAGCGTGGGGACGTTTCGTTACAAATTCAGCTAGATCATTTTTCGTTGCCAGGTGAACGATTTTTCGATCAGTTCGCAAGAGCAATTTTCTCTTAAGTTGATTTCGATTCGCAAAAAAAAAAAACACTTTCTTGCCCGAGATCACCTTTTTCGTTCGATTCGTACAAAAAAAAAGCAATCTTTTTCAGATTCGAGAGCACTTTGGCGAATATTTTTTCTCAGAGTCGCTCGAGATTTACCAATACACCTACAAATGATTTGACATTAGGCGTTTGTTTGTTTACGTTTTACGGATGGTCTTTGGCCGAAAAAGTTAGAACTAGTGAAAAAGCATATTAAAATAAATAATTTAAACCAAAATTCGGATAAATATGGAACAAATAATAGATATGTTATTTTCATATTCATGTTGTGCCACATCTTCATCGTCCTCGTCGTCGTCTTGGGATAGTACTGGCAAGGGAGGAAAAGCATCGTGGAAGACGTGGTATATATTCGGAATATATATTATGAGATATCTTTTACAATTATTTGAAAATGTATGTAAAACTTGCAAGTTGCAACCACTCTACGAAAAAAAATCTTCACAGCAAAAAAAAGGTAAACAAATTGTGGCAGCTACACCAACACCAACAAAGAACATCTCAGATTACTTTTTTTGTTCGATTGGACATCCGAAATCTGATATCTGAAACAGAAATCTGAGATTGCGAATCGAGCTTGGCATTAATTATTTCTTAGCATCTATGACTTACTCTGAGAGTTAGTTTGCTTTTTTTAGACCGAGAAAGGTTTCTTGCGCACTTAGAAAATAGTCACTTTCAATATACTTTTGAAATATACACAATATTTAAACAAAATTCGAGAGCTTATTTTTGCGCCTTATTGACACTTTGAAACCAGAGTTGCCAATCTCTCTTTTGGGTAAGTATAAGTTATTAGATTTATGTACTATGTACAATGTACTCATAGATAATAGATATACCTACATACATTCTTTCGAGAATACATACATGCATCTATATGCATATTACGATTGAGCGAAATAATGACATAACATACATTGCCAACTCAATTGCCGCATTTTTCAAGCAACCTTTTGCTGACAATTTATTTGTATCGGACGTCTCCTACTTTAGCTACCTGCGTAACTTCACTCTTGGTCCCTTTCTCTCTCAAACTATTGATCATACTCTCATCGAAAATAAGTTACAAAAGCTAAATGATGAATTCTGACCCGGCCCAGATGGCCTCCCCGCAATTTTTCTTAAGAAGTGTTCTTCCAATCTGTCGACCCGTCTTTCTTACGTCTTTCGTCTATCTCTTTCAAAAGGAGTATTACCCCTTATTTGGAAGACCGCTTTTATAAACCCGTTTCACAAAAAAAGGATTAAAAAGTGAAGTCACTAATTATCGTCCTATTGCCAAACTCTCGCATAACACAAAATCTTCGAAAGTATAAAGCCTTAAGCTTAAGCTTTCGATGCAATTCTCTTATTTCCCCTAACCAATATGGCTTTCTGAAAGGTAGATCAACCACTACAAATCTCGTCGAATTCATGTCATTTGCCCTGTCAGCATTAGAGAACGGCAACGAAGTTGACTTTATTGCAACTGACTTTAGTAAGGCCTTCGATAAGATATCTCATCAATTAATTCACTTTAAATTGTCTGCTCTTGGGTTTGAACCCATGTTGTTAAAATGGATATCTTCTTACCTCGAAAACTTATAGCGTTCGCTTCAGGACCGTCCTATCGTCCCCTTTCTTGGCAACCTCTGGTGTTCCACAAGGCAGTCATTTGGGTCCCCTTCTCTTCATCCTTACTATAAATGATCTTGAAAATGTCATTAAACACTCCTCCCTCTCTCTATACGCCGACGATACCAAATTCATCAAACTCGTTTCTTTACCTCAAGACTCCTCTCTCCTTCAACAAGACCTTGATCGGTTTTCAACCTGGTGCCTTAAAAATTGCTTAGAGCTTAACATTCCTCGGCTTTGTTAAACGTTGGTCTAAAGAATTATCCCTACTTGACTAAATCACTCTACACCACTTTTGTTCGCCCCTTCCTTGAGTACGCCAGTCAAACGTGGTCTCCCTTTCATCCAACGTCGTTTCCTTCGATGTGCTCTTCGAGGTCTGCCTTGGAATGATCCTTTTATGTCGCCTCCATACTCGCCTAAATCTCATTAACATGAACTCCCTTGAGGAACGTAGGGACGCCGCAGACATTCATCGTCTTCTCTCAGGTTCCGTCGATTGCGCCCCTCTTAACAACTCTATTTTATTTAACACAAATCCCCGTAATTTACACTGCCCTCGTCTCTTTTACCTTCCAACCCACCGAACCTCATATGGCTCCAACGAACCAATCTCCCGTATGCTGCGGAAGGTTAAGTCAAACATTTCCGTTTTCTATTTCAACCGCAGCTCTGCCCGCCTTAAAATCGATCTCCTTCACCATTCCCCTTATCTATAAGCTTTAGTTTAAGCCTTCTTATGTATTAGTTTTAAGTTTTAGTTTTTAAGTTATTTATCATTAGTTTTAGCTTGTAGTAAGCCAAATATTTGCCCTCACCAAAATTAAAATACAATTAATATTTACTTACTTAGATTAAACGACGAAAAACAACTTTTCGAATCGCTTGATGACAAAAAGGAACCTCGACCCGTTTTTTTGGAAACACCTTCACATTCAACTTCAACAGTATTGGAAAAAGAAGAAGAAATTGGAGTAATTTCAGATTCAAACAGTGATTCTGATTTCGAACAAGTCTGCCATAGCAGGTCTGTTGCAAGTTCGGTTTCAATTGATAACACAATAAAAACGACTAGTAATTTAGAAATATTTGTCGATACATCTAAAAGTGTAAATCAGGATGAAGATATTTTTGCTGATGTATTTTCTTTGTCCAAGGAAAATAAAATTGCAACTAAACCATCATCTTCGACTATAACGAAAATTCTTGAAGATCTAAAGAAACAAGCTTCAGAGGTCAAGAAAATCCATTTAACTGACATTGAACTTGATCCATCTATTATAGAAATTTCGGATGATGAAAGCGTTCGCTTGAGTCAAAGTTTAGTCTATGAAACCGACAGCGACGCTTTAACTCAATCTCAAGGCAGTACAACTAAAGACATATCGGAGACCCAAGTAGCAGCTGTTGTTATATCGGGCAAAGAACGTGCACCATTCCAACCACTTCGTGATATAGACCTCAAAATTAAGACTTCTGAAATAACGAAATCAGATGTAAGCTTGAATTCAGAATTGAAACCTCAATCTAGTGAAATTATTGAAATCATTGATGACACAATATTAACTGAAATATCCCCCACTTTCCGGACACCAAATAAAACAAAACCGATATCACAGTTCTTTGAAACAAAGTATGTAATCAAGAGAACGCCAGATAAAACTGAAGAAACAATCGATGATGCACCTAAAGTTAAGTCTCCATTCTTCATAAAGAAAACACCTAGATCGGGCAGTGAAAAGAACGGAAGAAAACGGAATGGAACTGATGATGAAGCGTCGCCTCTGAAAAAATCAAACAAAGCCGCTAAAATGTTATTTGAAAAATCGGACGGTGATGATATGGAAATGCAATTTATTAAAGAAGACGCTGACCCGCTCAATAATACTCAAGTGGCGGTTAACATATTAAAGGAAAATAAAACACGCGAAGAACTAGAAGACTTAGCGTCGAATCTAGCAAAAGAGAAAATAGGTTTAGAAAAGGAAAGAAACCGTCAGGACAGAATGGGAATGACTATAACTGAAAGAATGAATTCAGAGTGCATGCAATTATTACGCCTATTCGGTGTGCCGTTTATTGTTGCTCCTATGGAGGCTGAGGCACAATGTGCATTTTTGGACGCGATGCAGCTTACCAATGGGACCATAACGGATGATAGTGATATCTGGCTTTTTGGTGGGCGGACAGTTTATAAAAACTTCTTTGCTCAAAACAAACACGTTATGGAATTTAAGTCGGATAGAATTGAGAGCTCATTCAATGTGACTCGACAGAAACTTATTCAGTTGGCGCTATTAGTAGGAAGTGATTATACGACAGGTAAATACAAACATAAAACAATTCTACAAGAGTTTTGATAAATATATTTATTTTAGGAGTTCATGGAATAGGGACTGTCACTGCGCTCGAAATACTTGCATCATTTTCAGCCAGTGAGCCAAGGGAATCAATTGCAAATCATCAAACAGTTCTTGCAACTTTACAAAATTTTCGCGACTGGTGGGCAAGTACTAAGTCCAGCATAGTCATTGGAAATTCTACACGACACCGGCTACGCAATAAATTGAAGAATATTGAATTATATGATGGATTTCCCAGTTCTGCAGTGAGTACTTTCTTTTAAGATAGATCTCTAAACTCATAAACGTACTTCAGGTCGTTGAAGCATATCTGAAACCTACAATCGATGAAAGTAAGGAGACATTTTGCTGGGGTTCGCCAGATGTGGAAGCAATAAGGGAATTTACTAGAAAGAATTTTGGGTGGACTAAATTAAAAACTGACGACATTCTTGGACCGGTTTTAAAGAAATTAAATGAGAAAAAATCACAGTCGACTATCAAGAACTACTTTGCTGTTAAGAGTGTATCCTCCATAAAACAATTGCCAGTAAGCAAGCGTGTACAAAGTGCAATCAATAAAATGTCTGTAGATTATAAATCCGACGAAGAGAAAGATAAAGCCAAAGCTACTTCAAATGCAAAACGAAGCAGGCGGAAAATAAACCCTACACCCACTAGCACAAATGAATCTTGTAAACACGTACCAAAAAAAAGTGCACGCATAAGCAAGGTTAGTGTTAAAATTCCAACATCCCTAGAGGTTATTCCACAAAAACAAAAAGATATAGAAAATATGGAACGAAAAAAAAGCTTAGCGGCCGCAGTGTTAAATAAATCAAAAAAATACATTTAATTAATTTTTAATTTATAACTTGTGATTCTTTTTTTGTTTTCTGTTCACAATGCAACTCTAAACAAACAAGATTATTATTTCGGCATCCAATGTAAATTTCGGTATCCATAACGCAAGGTGATGAAAATATTTCCTTGTCCAGATCCAGCGTGAAGAGGATTGATCCACTCACAAAATCCAGAATGTAAACTCTTCCCACAGTTGAGCAAGAAACCACAGCCAGAGTATCCGCAGATACATGTAAAACAGCGGGAGTCGAATAAACAGCTGCATTTAAAGGACTTTTCCAGCAGATATTGGGATTTTTACTGAGTTGCGTCGATTTTAAACAGTATACATTGTGGTCGTGACTACCAAAAACGATAAAATTTTCATCGGCCTTGCCATGCACCACTATAGTGGAAAATATGTTTCCTTCCGTTTTGAGGTTCCAGATCTTAAAATGTAGAAAAAAGGAATTAATATTATATTTTTGTAAACAGATCATCAAAACTTTTGAGAAAGGAGAAATAAACATTATATCGGCTCTTAATATTAATGATATTTTCATATTTAAACAGAAATTTACCCAATTTATTTATAAAATATTGCGGATTTTTCAATTGTTGTTTTATTACCGACATTTTCGACAGATCGCATAGATTTTCGTGTTCGACATGAAACCCAATTTCCGGGGCTTTCTTGGATTTTTGCCAACCATGTTTGTTATTCTGGACCTTTTGTTCAGTGGTTCTTTTTTTTTTAGTGGTATGTTGGAATTAGGTAAACACGCACGACGTTACACGCAATTAAATATATTATTGGGTCTTGAGTTTGAGAAATGACAGACTAGTGAAACGAGACTACCACGCATCAGTTAGTTTCAGCCTTACTGTGAGTTTCGCCCAAACAATATTCCACCCAAAAAAATTGACATTTCACTTTTTGCTTATCATGAGTTCCGGGCGAAAAATTGTTGATGTTCGAATAATTCCCCTTATTGGCATCACTTTTTCGGGCGGAATATACTGCCATTTACGACATAAATTTTCCATTATTTTTTTATAATTATATACAATACATATATATTCATTTAAGGAAGTGATGAAATGATTTTGACTTAGGTTTTAGGTACCAGCAAAACATTTAAAATAATATGTTTATTTAACATGCGTTCGATCAATGCACTTTGCATAAAAGTGTTGAGTAATCTTGCGTTGCCCGTTCGGTGTTGGCCAAGCTATCTACAGAGAGCAAAGTGCAAGGCGTTAGTTGGCATTAGTAAGCACATTTGCTGGGTTATTACTTCTATAATATAGATTAAATCTATAAAAAATGAGCACAATATTTATTTACAAATATGCAAGAAACGATTGATTCTTACAATGGTTGGCGCAACTCCAAAGGATTGCATTTATCTCGCAAGTGCCTTCGAGTAACTCGTTTCAGAATATTTTCTTCCTCTTCCGCTTGTACTAAGACCCGCAGTGTTATGCATTTTTATTACTCTACTTCAGAATCTAATCTTTTCCTTCTAAAATAATAAGAATTTTTAAACATTTCTTTATTTTCTTTTCAAAGCTGTCAAAACGCATATTAGGTGTGCGAAACTCACAAGGCTGATTATTAAATTAAAAAAAAAGTTACCTCTGTTCCGAATGTTGCATTTAGACAGTGCAAAACACCACTAACTTCAGCAACTAAAACTTCGTTTTCAGTCAAAATTGCTGGTGTAGAAAAAATCGGACTTTGAAATTGTGCTTTCCATGTAATATTCCCATTGATAAATTGCACGCACGCAGTTTCTCCAGAAAGAGTACAGGCCAAAAACGAACTTTTATTTATTTTTAATGTTGATGCAAAGATGCCTTTGGAACCAATTTGGATTCTCCATAAAGAAATTTTTTTCTAAAAATGTAATAAAAGTTTTATAAAGGAAGTAGTATTAGAAATAATAATTCTACCTCTAAATGAAGGCAAATTAAATTCCCATTTAGAGAATAATTACCAATCACAGCAAGTTCACCGTTTATTAAAGGCCTTGACTTGATCATTCCTTTACAGTCGTAATTCCATTCGATTTTACCGCACATATAATCTATAGAATACAAGTTTCCATCATAACATCCAACTAATAGTAGGCGATCGTCTATAAAACTAACTTGGCATTCTATTCGATCGGGCAGCACGCACCTGGATACTTCTCGCCCCGATTTAGAATCTAAGGTAATTAGTAGATGCGAGTGCGAACCAACACACACGACATCTCCATAACATCTGGGGGTTGCGTCCACACATTTGCCAGTATCATACTGCCACTTTACTTTTAGCAATTCATTTACTACCGAACTATTGGAACATACTTCTTCTGGTTCTTTTAAGGGATTAAGATGTATAGCGCGGATATATTCTAGTATAGTCGAAATCGATGTCGCTCCGTTTAGCATCATTTCTAGAAGTTTTGGTTCCGATCGTTGTAAAGCACGCTCTATCTGTGTTGATAACGTAAGTGCCTGAAAAGATGTTCCACCTCCATCTAAAAATGAAAGATCCAGAGAAATTTTCCTTTTTTTGTGCTTATCGTTTTCGATGGATCGATAAGAACCGAATTCTAAACAAAGAACATTTGCAATAAAACGTTCGAATATATTCGTAGGAGAGTTTTTTGTAGAGCCTTTATACAACAGCAGAAGGTCTTTCTTTGAAATTTTTCCGTGCGATGTAACCGGAAATTGTTCTAAAAGCTCTATATCATCGGGTTTTTCGAATCTTTGTAGTTTTCCCAAGACTTCTCGTCGAATTTCTTTTCTTATTTTGCTTTTATTTACAATAAGGAAACAAATCAACAACATATTGACGTCGTCAAAAACACAGCAACTGTTTAGAACACCCTCTATCTCAAGAATAGTTCTCACTATTTTCTCCATGTGTACGCGATGACCATAACGTTTTATAATTTCAGTTTTTCTACCCTCGTAAAATATTGTGCCTTCAGATATATAGCCCATGTCCCCAGTTGATCGAAAAACGACTTCCGTTGGTAATAAGTCAAATTGATTTTCATCGTCGATTATACATTTACGATAAGCACTCCCGATTTGAATATCACCAAATCCTTCGTGTACAGGTTCGCCCACATCGTTCACAAGCCTTATTTGTGTTTCTGAATCTATAGGGAGACCAATAGAAGCAAATTGTTCGGTTGGTGATGGTTTTACTTCATATAAGGTACTCCAGCAAGATACTTCGGTTATTCCATAAATATTGAATACTCTTGTTTGATTTTGATTCTTGGCTGTCCACAGTGAAATTTCTCGAATCGACGGAAAGTGTTCGCCTCCTAGAAGAAGAATTCTTAAAACGGAATATTGTTTGTAAACGAATCCTGTATTGTAAATCGATTTTAAAATTGTAGGTACGCCTGAAAATATTTTTAAATCTTTTAAACTACTTTTTCTAATGAGGTCCTTTTCGCAACATAATGTGATCAGATTAAGGTTTACATGTGTTATGTTATGTCTAACTCGACAATGGATTATTCGATTTAAAAACGCCAACAATTTTCCATCATATCCTAGTGTCCCTGCCCATTGACTTATTATAAGTTGTGTTTTTATGAAACCTCGCCAACCAGTGGTTGCCAGTAGTTGCCAGTTGAGGCACATTTCACATGTTAATTAAAACAACAACCTGCTGGCAACAACTCTTGATTTTCCCCCCCGTCGGAGAGCTGCTGGCTGGCATCTGGCTAAATTCAATTCACAATGGCGCTGAAAGCAACAAGTGGCTTATGTCGATTTTCTTTGGGCAAAAAAAAACACTTTTTTTAAGATTCATGTCGATTTTCTTTGGGCAAAAAAAAGCACTTTTTTTAAGATTCAGAGCAGTTTTTCTTCTCTAGAAATCAGCTGTCTGTCAAAATCAATTTTCTTTGGGCAAAAAAAAGCACTTTTTTTAAGATTCAGATTACTTTTGCGAATCTCGATTCGAAAGAGAGATTCGCACGTACTTTCACCAATACCAAAACAAGTGACATTTGTCAAACTTTGAGGTTAGGTAGTTATTGTTAGGGGAGACTGGGGCACATTTGAACGTGAGGCTTATTTGAATCTATAAATTTTATAGTTAGCTTTTCTTTTTGTGTAAAATATATTTTTAAGGCGCAACTTCATTTGAAAACGTATAAAGGTACGTTTTTTGACAAATATGAAAAATATAAATATTTGCACACATTTTTCTGTCGCTTGACTTATTGGGGCAGGTTTGAACAAAACAGTCGCGGCACATTTGAACAAGGGGTCTGTAAGTGGCATTGAACTAAAAGCTAGCTACCACCACCAATTAACGCTCCGGTGATAATTTTTGTCTTAATTTTTTCAAAATTTCTGTTCGGTTAATAAAATAACTCATTTTTGTTTTTATAAAGTTTCTTCAGTCATTTGTAAAATATTTCAATAATTTCAAAATTTCAGTTTGCTTTTGCTAAGTCGATTTTATTTTCTTGATTAAAATAATAAAGTTAATTTATTTTATTAAAAAAATACAAACCTTGTACCTAGTAACTTATTAGCTTCTAAAAGCAATTACAAATAAGGTACCTACTGCCGTTCAAAAGTGCCCAGCCTAGTTCAAAACTGCCCACATGGGGGGTACCTTTGAACATAAGGACCTATTTCGTTTTTAAATAAATTATACGCCCTTACTAAATTTACGTAGTTATATGTCCAAATTTAAGTTTATTTGCATTTCTTAAAGTGAGAATACTTTACAGTCTAATAAATTAAACAAATAGGATTTTATGAAACCTCAAAGCAAAAAGTGTTCAATGTGCCCCAGTCTCTCCTACCTATTGTGGAATAAATTTGAAAATTGAAAATGGATATTAATGGACCGTCGTAGAAAATGCCAATGGGGTTGTTTTCATGGGGAAGGACGAAGTTCTAATTCAAAACAAAACAAATAAGTAGTTTTGTACAAGTACAAGTAAAAAACTAGCAAATAACAATCCAATTTTATAAACACAAATTGGAATTTAAAAACAGCTGACTGTCAAATCACACACCAACACAAATGCAAAAAAAATTGATCTCATTTCATGTTCGATTGGGGCAGGAAAAATCTGAGATTGAGAGCAAAACGGTAAAAGCCCAAAGAAAATCGACATCAGATTACTTTTGCGAATCTCGATTCGAAAGAGAGATTCGCACGTACTTTCACCAATACCAAAACAAGTGACATTTGTCAAACTTTGAGGTTAGGTAGTTATTGTTAGGGGAGACTGGGGCACATTTGAACGTGAGGCTTATTTGAATCTATAAATTTTATAGTGAGCTTTTCTTTTTGTGTAAAATATATTTTTAAGGCGCAACTTCATTTGAAAACGTATAAAGGTACGTTTTTTGACAAATATGAAAAATATAAATATTTGCACACATTTTTCTGTCGCTTGACTTATTGGGGCAGGTTTGAACAAAACAGTCGCAGCACATTTGAACAAGGGGTCTGTAAGTGGCATTGAACTAAAAGCTAGCTACCACCACCAATTAACGCTCCGGTGATAATTTTTGTCTTCATTTTTTCAAAATTTCTGTTCGGTTAATAAAATAACTCATTTTTGTTTTTATAAAGTTTCTTCAGTCATTTGTAAAATATTTCAATAATTTCAAAATTTCAGTTTGCTTTTGCTAAGTCGTTTTTATTTTCTTGATTAAAATAATAAAGTTAATTTATTTTATTAAAAAAATACAAACCTTGTACCTAGTAACTTATTAGCTTCTAAAAGCAATTACAAATAAGGTACCTACTGCCGTTCAAAAGTGCCCAGCCTAGTTCAAAACTGCCCACATGGGGGGTACCTTTGAACATAAGGACCTATTTCGTTTTTAAATAAATTATACGCCCTTACTAAATTTACGTAGTTATATGTCCAAATTTAAGTTTATTTGCATTTCTTAAAGTGAGAATACTTTACAGTCTAATAAATTAAACAAATAGGATTTTATGAAACCTCAAAGCAAAAAGGTTCAATGTGCCCCAGTCTCTCCTACCTATTGTGGAATAAATTTGAAAATTGAAAATGGATATTAATGGACCGTCGTAGAAAATGCCAATGGGGTTGTTTTCATGGGGAAGGACGAAGTTCTAATTCAAAACAAAACAAATAAGTAGTTTTGTACAAGTACAAGTAAAAAACTAGCAAATAACATTCCAATTTTATAAACACAAATTGGAATTTAAAAACAGCTGACTGTCAAATCACACACCAACACAAATGCAAAAAAAATTTATCTCATTTCATGTTCGATTGGGGCAGGAAAAATCTGAGATTGAGAGCAAAACGGTAAAAGCCCAAAGAAAATCGACATTAGAATTTGCGTACAATTTGGCGTTCTTATCTCATGCACACAACATTCCAGAGAAAAATGTCAGAATTTATCAAATATTTCAACCAAATGTATAATTTTATACTAAAATTCTGCTGGCTGGCTTCATCTTGCTGGCAATTGTCCAAATGAACGGCTGGCTGGCGAGGTTTCAAAAAAACATGCCTTAATGGACTGCTAGTGAAATCATACAAATCTTGCCCAGAAAATGACGCCAACATAAACTAGCGCTCTTGGTTCGGAGCGGAAAGTAAGTGAAAGAAAATGACAAACCATCTTGGATTTCTCCATAGAATGCTAGAGAAACCTATTGTTCGTCAGAGAATTTACGAGGTGAAACGGTAGAAATTGAAATGGTTGCGTTACTGTTTACAGTAGATGGCATTGGGAAACGCCAGTCAATGCGACAACCATCTTTGATTTCTCCATAGAATGCTAGAGACACCTATTGGGCGTTAGTGAATTTGGCAAGTAAAACGAAGTGAAGTGAAGTTTATTAAGTCTTTTTTCGTTTCGAATATACATTGATATACACTTTCGTTTACATAGTTACTAGAGGGAGAGGCTGTAAATGTATGGCCATCTCAATAATAAGAATACATCGATATGTGTAAAGTAGGATGCCCAACGGCTTACAATTTTTCTTCTTCTGTTAGAAGAGTTCGACTGCTCTTGCATGAGGAGCGATATTCGGCCCTAGCGAGGTATCCGTCGGAACGGAAAATTCTCCGCAACGCATACTCCGTCGGAGACTCAAATTACATTCGAGGTAATGCGACAACGCATTGATTTGATATGATGTTCTTTCGTGCTACATCGGGATTTTCCTAGTTAGTGCTTGTTTTTTGTTTTTTTTTTTTTTTTTTTGCCCTGGAAACACACATTTAAGCAACAAATACAACCAATTACTTTGCTAAAATGTTTTTTCTTTATTGCTTTCATTTATCAACACTTCACTGCAAATCGTAAACAAATTCTGCAACCAATTCCTGTCGGAGCATATCGGAAGAAAATTCGTATGAAGCTGTCAAAAATATCAGTAAAAACGCACTTCAGCACACTGAAACGCAAAACGCCAGTGTGCGTTACATATTTGTCGGAACAAAGTTCCGAAAAGCTGTTCCGACGTATACCTCGCTGCAAAAATCCTCCGATTCGTATAAAATCGGAGAATTTTCCGTTCCGACGGATACCTCGCTAGGGCCGACAGTTACATAAATAGGATGTTAAATGTTTGCACAAAATTAGCAATTATTAGCAAGGACAATAAAACAAATAAGTACATTAAAAATGTGGTAGGAAATAACGTACAAGTGTACGTATGGTTATATATTGTTTGCAACAAACGTTGTTGGTTGTTGCGGTTGCTTAATGAGGCGGTCCACTCTTGTCAGTTGCTGCAGTCGCGCTACGGTTATGCTGCTGATTTGCTGTATGTTGAATTGAGCTATGAGTGCTGTCGTCTTTTGTCTGCACTGCTAACTGCAACACATCGTTTCGACTTTAACCGCAATTCCACGGAAGTCGCTTTTTTTTTGTTTTTAAGGAATAGATATCCCCGCGTCGTGGTTTTTTTTTTAATCACAACTCATTGCGAGTATGTGAGTTAACGGAATTAAAAATTACCGAAACTTGTAACTTAAGCCATTAAAAATGAGCTTAGATGAGATAAACGGAATTAAAAATTACTGAAGCTTGTAACTTAAGCCATTAAAAATGAGCTTAGATGGGATAAACGGAATTAAAAATTACCGCCACCGTATTTGTGCAGCAGCACAGACGTCCGACCTCCACCGTGGTCGGCTCAACTCCCCCGCAAGTAAAACGAATGAAATTCAAATTGTTGCGCCATTGTTAACAGTAGATGTCACTTCAAAAAAATGTGAATCTCCAAATTATTCCGCTCCGAACCAAGAGTGCTAGTGGTTATGTTGGAACCAAAGCGAAGACGTCTACTAGCAGACCATATATAATTAGAGGTATCGTGAATAAATTCCGATGGAAATATTTCCCTTCTCAGCAATATAAATCAAATTGCTGAATGGGAAACATTCCGGGGGAAATATTATTCGCGATAGGGGTGAATAAGTCAATGCCCCTGCCCATGCAGCAGTGGCTGACGTTAGCATTTCGTGCATGTGCGTGATTATGCGCACAAATGTTGCTGACAATCACGAGAGGTGGCGCAGTGAACAAAATATTTAAGATGTCAAGCACACTACCCACTGAGCCACTGCGCATGCTGATTCTGTTAATTTAAGAAGAACACTTCGGTTTTCCTTTATGGGGCGCAAGCCGAAATGAAACTGGCAACTCTCATCTTATAGATTGTCTGCTTTTAGCTTTGCTCCTAGTGCTATTTAATTTAAGAATATACATCCTTGTTTAAAAATTCAACTTGTAAAGTGTTTGAAAGTTTTAGAATTTCTCCCTTTATCATATAATTTCCGCGAGTTGTAGTTTTACCTATAATTGCTAAATTTTAATTGAAAATAGTTTCTGAAATTCAATCAGAAGAACTAATTGTGTGGTTCTCTATAACCCGCATTAACTTGCCGTATGTCTGTTTCATCTTACATTGGCCGTTAAATCAGTTTTTTACTCATTCTCCACGGTGAGTTTATTTTAGTGTGTGTTCTGCCTATTGGAAGCATTTGAGTCTATGCAAATATTTTGTGTTCTCTATTTTCAATTAGACGTATAAGTATACCTATACGTCCTAATCGTTGAGTGCGGCTATACATCTCTATTTCCCAAGAAGTTCAAACCGACATCTCTGACTTGGTGATCTTGGTGATCTTGGTGACGGAGTCTCACGTGTGAGTACAATAAAATCGAATCTCAAAATTTATTATCATAATGCCAGCGGAATTCGGACAAAAATCAGTAAATTATTTAATTATTCTAGTCATCTTGACTATGATGTTATTATAATGACAGAATCTTGGTTATACGATGATATTTCCGACTCTGAAATTTGTAATGAGTCTCTTTATCGGGTTTTCCGTTTTGATCGGTGTAAAAAGAAAGAGGAACGCGGGGGAGGAATTCTCGTTGCAGTTCGTCGAGGTATTACCTGCTTTGAGATTCCCTTACCAGATTGTCAAGTGAAACAACTCTGCTTTTCTTTGGAAGTCACAGGTGTTGTGAGTTCACTTATTTTTATTGTAAGTGATGTCCCTTCAGGGAGTGGATTAGATGTCTATGAAAAACATATACAGTTTGAACGATCCAATAATTAGACCGTCAACCGGGGATCTCTATTAAGCCCTTTAATAGGATAGGCAGATTCTCTGGTTGTTGCGTTGACCAATGCCAACGGTAGCGAACACGACAACGGAAAGTTTACCGATGAATAGGTAGCGAACGACTGTGAGCGAAACGACGATTATGATGCGGCGGCAAACAAAAAAGGCAGTGTTTTCCCAAAGGGCTTTAAATAACAACAAGTGTAGCTTTTATTTTTCTAATGGTATTTATACAAATTGAGAGAGAGAGAATGTTACGTTATTTTAACTTAAGGCGAATTCAAAAATATTTAAATATGGTGGATGGTCTAAAAGAACCGCGAAATTCAAATTTATTGGACATTATTATAATCGACTAACATTAGTTAACAATATACATAATGATGATTTTTTGATGAGCGAGTGATTCTGCCGCAACATTCCGCCCCCTTTGAAAGAACTCTCTTTCAACAAGGAATCGCTGCTAATTTGCGAATAGGCCGTCTAAACTCTCCTCGTGGCGTTTTTACATCTGCGACCCTGACTCGACCATCTGGACCCTTGATGATTTTTGTTATTCTTCCAATTAGCCATTTTTGTGGTGGTAAGTTGTCCTCATGCACGATAACTAGGCTATCAACAGCGATGTTTGGACTGGCTGATGTCCACTTAACACGACCTTGAAGTTCCTGAACGTACTCTGTTGACCACCGTTTCCAAAAGTGGGTCTTGACAGAATTTATTCGCCGCCATCTTTGAAGATAACTTATTTCCGCAACCTCCACTGCTGGTTCTGGTTTTGCCTTTAATGATGACCCAATAAGTAGATGTGCTGGTGTAAGGGTTTCGAAGTCATTGGGATCCGTCGACATCGGGGTAATTGGTCTTGAATTCATTATTGCTTCGATCTCCACCAGTGCTGTCGACAACTCCTCAAACGTTAGCTTAGCACTTCCCAGGCTGCGGTATAGGTGACCCTTTGCTACTTTCACGGCAGCCTCCCAAATCCCACCGAAGTGGGGTGCCCTGGGGGGTATAAAATGAAAATTTATTGTGGCATTAGTACAAAAGTTTATAATGGCTTGTTGGTTATCTTTTTTAAACAACATATTACGCAATTCTACAAGTTTTGATTGTGTGCCAACAAAATTAGTTGCGTTATCGCAATGGATGTCTTTGGGGAGACCTCGACGACCTATCATTCTTTTTAAAGCTGCTATAAAGGCATCGGCTGACAGATCTGACACCGCCTCTAAGTGCACTGCCTTAGACGAAAAACAAACGAAGACCGCAACATAAGTTTTGTATGGAACTTTACCACGAATTTTATAATGTGTATAGATTGGACCACAGAAATCCACCCCACAGCAAATGAATGGACGCGATGGGGTCAGTCTTTCAGCCGGTAAGTCTCCCATTACTTGTTCGAGCAGTTTTGGACGATATCTGACACAATGAGGACATTGTCGAACTGTCTGGCGAGCCACCTCCCGAACATTGGTTATCCAAAATCGTTGTCTTGTCAATGCCACAAGAGCCTTTGGACCAGCATGATAATTAGAAATGTGGAGATGTCGAACGAGTATTCTAGTAAAGTAAGAATTCTTGGGGAGTAGAAATGGGTGCTTGCATTCTTCCGGAATGTTGGCGTGCTTCAAACGACCTCCTACTTTTAGTAACAGGAGACCATTTTTCTCCTGGATAAAAGGGTTTAACCACTTTATAGAGCCCTTTAGTTTTGAGTTCGTTTTAATTGCATCGATTTCCTCGGCGAAATATTTATTTTGAATTAAATTAACAACTCTATGCAGAGCGTTATCAAACTCCTCGACTGTCAGATGTTCATCACGTGGAGACGTTGGGTTCCTTACTCTCTTAAGAAACCTCTCGATGTACGCAAAAATTCGAATAGTTTTTGTGTATGAACTAAATCGATCTATTGTCTCAAGAAGATAGTTTTGTTCTTGTTTGTGACAGCTCAAGACTGTCTTTTTTATCTCCAATGTAGATTCTTCCGGAGAGAGATGGATTCTTACAGCAGATGGCCATTTTTCTTCATCCTGAATCAGAAAGGCTGGTCCTTTGAACCAGATTGAATTTGTCAGCTCCTCTACTGTGCATCCTCGAGATACTACATCTGCCGGATTTTCGTTTGTCGGTACGTGTTTCCAAAGGACATTCTTGGTGTTTTCCTGGATTTCTGCTACCCTATTACCAACGAAAGTATTTAGCTTAGATGAATGGGTGGATATCCAATGCAAATTAATTGCAGAATCCGTCCAAAAGTAGACTCCCGTGTAATTTGTACCCACAATCTTTTGTATTTTCACCCAGAGTTTGGATAAAAGATGGGCTGCGCACAGCTCCAAGCGTGGAAGTTGCTTCTTCTTGGCAGGTGCAACCCGGGATTTGGCAACTAAAAGCTTCACTCGAACTGACCCAGAAGTATCTGTCGTCCTCAAGTATATGCAGCAGCCATATGCCTTCATGGATGCGTCTGCGAAACCATGTATTTGAAAGCTGGGGGCTTATTCCCAAATGCGCGGCGGATCGCTTTTCATGGCGGATTGGTATTTTTGTATTTCCAAAAGCGATTCGATCCATTCGTCGCAAGAATTTAGTTTATTTTTTATCCACAATAAATCCGCCAGCAATCCGTCGCCTAAATAGCTATCGCTTTTGAATGGATAGAATCGCTTTTTGGAAATACAAAAATACCAATCCGCCATGAAAAGCGATCCGCCGCGCAATTGGGAATAAGCCCCCTGCTTTTCGCTTCCATTGAGACATATCGAGGAACTGAAAGATTTTGCAGTGAGTGCAAGTCTGTCATAAACTGACGCCACTCAGTGTCGATGGTTTCTGGAATAGATGCATCCCAGTCCAATTTCTCTATCCACAGCTTTTGCAGGATAATTTTGGCTTGAATAATAATGGGGCTTAACAAGCCCATCGGGTCGAACAGCGATGAAGAAAGGGAGAGAATAGATCTTTTGGTATATTTGAGGTAAGTCCGATTAGGCTTATAGGAAAAACTAAATTCATCCGACACAGGATTCCAAGCGATACCTAATGTACTAGTTAGATTGGATTCAGTCAATCTGATCTCTTTTTTCTCAGCATCCTCGACCAAGGAAGGGTGGTTACAGTTCCATTTTGACAGCTCGAACCCAGCCGAATTCAAAATTGCAACGACCTCTTTACGTTTTTGTATTAGTGTATCTAAATCGTCCGCTCCAGTCAGCATGTCGTCGACATAAAAGTCGGAACTCAGAACTGACGCACCTAGGCTCAAGCGTTCTTGGTGTTTATCAGCCAGGTACTGAAGGCAACGGATTGCCAAAAATGGCGCAGACGATGTACCATATGT
Source organism: Cheilosia scutellata (assembly GCA_955612985.1). Classification (NCBI taxonomy): domain Eukaryota; kingdom Metazoa; phylum Arthropoda; class Insecta; order Diptera; family Syrphidae; genus Cheilosia; species Cheilosia scutellata. The sequence goes on along the minus strand of OY015314.1, from coordinate 22,099,067 downwards.
TATGGTGTTTAGTTGGTATGTTTGTACCGGAGTTTGGGCACTTTCTCTCCATAATATAAACTGCAGCCTCCTTTGCGATGGGTGTACTAAGACTTGCCGATACATCTTGACAATGTCTGCGGTAAGAGCGTAGCGATGAAGTCGAAAGCGGAGTAAGATGACTAAAAGTTCATCCTGAATCGTAGGGCCGACCATAAGGATTCCGTTCAGAGAAATTTGAGAAGATGTGCAACAGGATGCATCGAACACGACGCGTAGTTTGGTAGATATGCTATCGGGTCTAACGACACACTGATGCGGCAAGTAGAAATGAGGGATTTCAAGATTCGGATCTTTGACGAGTGACATATGACCTAACAGTTTGTATTCTTTTAAAAAATCAACGTATTGTGCTTTTAAGGATGCATTTTTAGATAGCCTACGCTCGAGTGATGTGGGCGCAGTAGCGCAGTGGTTAGTGTGCTGGACTACTGTGCGAGAGATCCCAGGTTCGATCCCCGGAAAAACACAAATTACATCTTAAGGTTTTTTCTACTGCGCCACCTCTCGCGAACGTCTGACAAACATCCGAGAGTATGACTGTCCTGAAAAAGCTCTCAATTCAGCCGTTCGGACTCGGCATAAAATTGTAGGTCCCTTCCATTCGTTCCAAAAATAGAAACTCACACAAAACGAATGGTTGCGAGAAGCTAGGCCTTGGGTGTCTACAGCCTGTCGCGCCGCCTATTTATTTTTTTTTTTTTTTTACGCTCGAGTGATAAAAATCTTCTAAACGCAATGTCATAAGAAGCTCCGAGACAACTTGGATCTTTTTTAAGGGGTAGCTGAACCATAAGCCGTCCGCTTGGAAGAATTTCAATTGTGTCCCTAAAGTGATTTTCGCAATCCTTATGCTCTTCTGACCACTTCGACCGGTGGTCTTGAATTTCTTCCAGTTCCCAAAACTTTTCAACGTACTGATCTAGCGAATCCTCCCTGGCGTTAACGCAGCACAATTTCTTCTTATCGTGAAGTAGAGTTTTGTATCTTCCTGATACAATCCAACCCAATGTTGTTCTTTGCAATAATGGAAGCCCCTCACCCAGTTTCACTTGACCTTCTCGCAGCAAATCAAAGAAAGCTTCAGCTCCTAACAACAAATCGATTCGAGAAGGCTGATTAAAGTATTCATCTGCGAGCTCTAGATTTTTAGGAAGATTCCAATCGGTCACGCTAAGAGCTGCTTCCGGCTGATACCCAGTGATGGATGGTGCGACTAAAAATTCCAAAGAAACCTCAAATGTGTTGAATCTGGAGCGAATCGTTGATTGAGTTTGATATTTTATTTTTGTTTCGGATACTCCTATTCCCACGATGTCAACATTCTTCCTTCTTGTTTTAAGACATAGCGAATTTGCGAATTTCTCGTTAATAAAATTAACTTGGGAACCGGAATCTAGCAAAACCCTACCCATCTGAAAACCTCCTGATGCGTCTTTGACAAGAACAAGTGCTGTTGCCAAGATAACTTGCGCCTTAGGGGCGCAATCCTTTTTCGACGCCGAATGCGCTGCTGCGGATGTGGATGGTGCATCTTCAGGTTTAGACATAGTGTCTGTTGTTTGGGGTCTATGCAAAAGAGTGTGATGTGATTGTTTACACATTTTGCACCTATAAGTCGAAGGACATTTAGAAACGCTATGACCTTTTCCTAAGCAATTTATGCAAAGCCCTAATTTCTTTGTATTTGAAAATCGGTCCATTATTGAAAGCTGATTGAAACTTGAACAACTTGTAATTGAATGATTATTGTTTCGACAAAATAAACAAGACCGCTGACTGGCAGCCAGTGAAGTTTGATACCGTTGGTTGGAAGACGATGCCTTTGGTTTGTTTGACCATTTGGAATTGTATTCCGGTCGAAGCTGCTTGCTATCCCTTGCTTCTAGGAATTGACACCGCTTACTAAGGACACTGGCACACTGGTTCCATTCCGGTAACTGCTTATAATCAAGCTGTTCGTCCCACTTGGACTGGGTCTCCGAATCAACCTTCGACATAGCAATATGTATGACGATTGCATTGCATATATTTTCATACGATCCAATTGACAGTAATGAATTGAACAATGCCGAAATATTGTCGACTAAACTTCTTAATGAAGCAGCTGAAGATTTCGGAACCTTGGGTAATTCTATTAGTTCCGAGATATATTCTAAAAAGATAAGGCAGTCGTTGTCATAACGCTCCTTTAGCCTTACGAGTGCCTTGGGGTAGTTGTCTTCGGTGACTTGAAAAGCCTTAACCTTTCCAAGGGCTTGATCGCTCAAACATGACAGCAAATAATTAAATTTTTCTATTTTGGTCAAGCTGGGATCATTGTCCACAAGATTCTTGAAAGAACTTATAAAATTCTTGTAATCAGAATACCTTCCACTAAATTGAGGCAAACGTTGCTTAGGAAGATGACTAACTGGATGCGGAACAGCTAACGTCATATCTGCAACACTACTGCGCCTACCAGTTCCCAAAAGCGAAATAATTTTTGATTTTGCAGTGATGTATAGCTCTTCTATTTCGCTGCGACCGGTATCGAGAGGCGCCAAGCTTTCTATCTTAGTCTGATATACTAAGATTTGTTTGAAGTAGGATTCCAAGATCCCCAAACGACATTCAAGTTCGGTTGAAGTGAATGTATTTGAATTAGACTCCACCAAATTCTTTATCCGGGTTATACTTCCTTTAGTTGAAGTCCGTTGCTGTCGTAATTCCTCGATTGTTTGTTCACTTGCCATTCTGACTGGCAAACGCAATAGTTTGATAAATAATATTCCCAAAAGAGCAGGATGAAATTCCAATAAATCAATTCAAATGCGAATTTGAATAAACGAAGAGAAAATAGAAATGGTAGCTGGCAACACCTACTCCGAAAAAGTACAATTTATCAACGCAAGCAATGGTAACTCCCAAGAGAAAGAACTCAATATTCAACTAAGATGACAATAACGTCTTGGTGCAGCAACTATGTACTCGAAATAGCTGTAGTGAAATTGCTGAGATTAATTATTAATAATAATCCACACAGTTACTGTTTTTGAATCAGCATGCAAGTTTATTGTAATTTATGCGGTTAGCGAAAACAACGAATTCCAATCCGAAAAAGCTTTATTTCAGTGCAATGATCATGCAGCAAATTCTCCCGCGACGACGACGACGAAAACTTCTATGAGCGATGAGGTGTGGGCGAAATGTAGATCGCTGCACTGAAATCAATTATATGTGTGGTGTGTGGTGGCTTATGGGATGTGGGTGGTAAAGCATGCGAGCGTACCAGCGAACGAGAATACGAATTACGAAACAAAAGCGACGACGAAAAAATGCAATAGTGTGGTGGGTGGCGATGGCGAAGAAAAATTGTTGGCGAAAGCTCCTAAACGAGTTATATGTGTGCGTCATATACTGGACGAAAAGTGGATCTTAACATATTCCCTGTGTGGATTCTATTGAACTTTTTCCAGTGTTAGGACCAATATGAATTTACGGAGATTGACTTTGATCAGGGAAAATGTATTCTAACCACCAAATTAGCTTTGATGATATGAGTATATGTGTATTTTACTATTGTTTTAGCAATTTTGTTAATAATGGCGAAATATGTTGTTTTAAATATGTAGATATGTTTAAGTTTTAATTTCATGCAGCATGCAGGTCTAAATTATGTCGAATGTGCGTTTTTTATTGACGTATTTTTAAATTTTTTTTTTTTTTTTTTTTTTTTTTTCGGGATTGTAATACTTTTGCTTAGCGACAACTGCCTGATTTATCAACGCACATTTGAATAAAATTAGACTTTTATGGTCGGACGTACCTGGGTGGGGATGTTATACTTATCTCCCACGTTTCTTTTTTCTTCTCGATCAGCAGCTTACTTCTCTTCCTGAGTGTTTCTACAGGGTCTTCGGGTTGTTTTCCGTTATCCTTGGGTTTTGTTCTTCACCTACACTATGCACTCGCGTGACCGAAACCGAAACCGATAGCGCGGCGCGATTATTGTTCTATATATCTATATATATATATATCAAGTGGCACTTTTGTAAAATGTTTGCAGTTTTTTCACTCACTTTTATAGTGCACTATGATTTAAAATTATGTTTTTACCAAATATGAACGACTTTAAAGAGTTAATACTGATGTGGATTTTTGCTTTTAACCACGTTGGGCGCCAAAATGAACGATCCAATAATTAGACCGTCAACCGGGGATCTCTATTAAGCCCTTTAATAGGATAGGCAGATTCTCTGGTTGTTGCGTTGACCAATGCCAACGGTAGCGAACACGACAACGGAAAGTTTACCGATGAATAGGTAGCGAACGACTGTGAGCGAAACGACGATTATGATGCGGCGGCAAACAAAAAAGGCAGTGTTTTCCCAAAGGGCTTTAAATAACAACAAGTGTAGCTTTTATTTTTCTAATGGTATTTATACAAATTGAGAGAGAGAATGTTACGTTATTTTAACTTAAGGCGAATTCAAAAATATTTAAATATGGTGGATGGTCTAAAAGAACCGCGAAATTCAAATTTATTGGACATTATTATAATCGACTAACATTAGTTAACAATATACATAATGATGATTTTTTGATGAGCGAGTGATTCTGCCGCAACACAGTTTGTCAAGGCATTGTTTTTACAAAGGAAAACAACTGGTAATTTTGACAGTTTCTTTATAAAACAAAAGAGCTTCTTTGATGTTTTACTTCTACTACTACTACTACTAACGAACAGTAACAAAAAATACTACATTATGAAAATTAAAAAATACGCAAAAATTAGCTTGTCAAGAAATTTGTAAAAACAATTTCGTGACAGACTGTAATATTGATTTTATTTTCTATAATCACGATAATGTCTCCAATAGTATTTGTGTATTGGGAGATTTTAATGTCGACAATGACATGTTTGGTCTTGGTCCGATGATGATAAAATGCTTATGCCATGTAACTTAAAGAAAGATATTGAATTTATTTTAGTTGATTTCCTACTTTCTCATAATTTGTGTCAAATAAGCTCAATTGTAAATTCAGAAAATAGAATATTAGATCTATACTTAACAGCAAATAAACCGGTTTTCTTTAAAAGTATAAAACATACAATACTAAAAAAGTAGGTACCACTTTGGTAATCGGTAGGTACCACTTTTTTAGTGGTATGTTTTATGCTTTTGAAGGAAATCGAATCAGAGTTCGATTCGAACGTAGCGGGTCTCAAGCGGGTTTATTTGCTGTTAAGTGTAGTTTTTATCTGCTGTGATGGAATCAAGGCAAATACTTTTGAAGCCCCATATTCTCTGTTAAATAATTCTATTTATCATAATCAAACTTCTATTGAAATTGAGGTATATGATTTTTTAAAAGCTGACAGTAATCTGGTTAAGACATTCGATTTTTCAAAAACAGATTTTAATTGTTTGAACTGTTACCTTCGTGACATTGATTGGAATAGTAATCTGAGACACTTGTCCCTTCAGCAGTCTTATAATTTTTTCAAGTCTGTGTTGTTTGACGGATTTAACTCTTTTGTCCCATATAGATCGAAGAAGAATTTATCTAAGCCTCCGTGGTACAATAAAAGGCTCTCTCATCTTAAGAACTGTTGGTTAGGAGCGTTTTCCTACCGTGTACCAAAGATTTTTTATTCTTGGTATGGTATGTGCTTACTTGTACCATTTAACTTTGTACTTATGTGCGAGCGGAAGCGATAAAGAATGATAAGACTGTGCGCGGCGAATGTGTAACAAGAAGTGATTTTTATTTTCCGTTTGTACTCTAATATCGACTATATTCTATCAGCGGTATTAATAAGAAAGCCCTATCCGCTCTTTATTCCATCTTTTAGCCATCAGACGGATAGTGGACTTGTTCGTTTGATAACTTTTATTATTTATAAATACATCTTATATCCATATTAGCTATCCACTCTTTATCACTAAACGCACGGCAGCACTGCGTCCAACCAAACTGTACTAAACATGGTTGTAAATCTGTCATATTCCATCAGCTGACACTATCATGCTCAGAGCATGTTATGTGCTTTCGCTTGCGATTTTTAGATTCTCTCTGAAATTCTCTTCCAGCTTTTAAATTTCTCGTGTCAGTCCAATCCAACTTTGTGTTGGTATACGTGTATTTGAAATATGTGTATAGCAAGTTAACTGGTGTGAGCAAGTTAACCACGCTCTATACGCCGAATTCGTTGAGTTAAGTTATCCGCTCCTTAAGACATGTCAGTGAAAGCTAAGATATGTTTATAAATAATAATTACGATTTTACAGATGTTTTAGAGCTAAAACGCCACTATGCGGTATTTATTAATACGGGGGTATGTTTATTTTTCTATGTTAAGCATAAAAGATGGCTCGCCCAAACATTGTGGCGGCACATTTGAATAATCGTTAAGTTCATTTATTAATAATTCAGTTTGATTTTTCATTTGAAAATATTGAAATTATAAAGTAAAATAGGTTGCGCCTCAACATCCCGCCTCCTTTGAAAGGACTCTCCTTTCAAGCCGGAAGTAGGGCCAATTTTTTGATAGGCCGTTTAAAGATACCCTTTGAGGTGCGGATTTCTGCTACTACGCCTACGCCTACTCTCAACAGCTCGAAACCTAATGTATCGTCCAAAAATGGATTTAGCCATTTAATGGACCCTTTCAGCTCCTTATTCTTTTCAAGCATGCCATTTCTTGGGAAAAAAACTGGCCTTGAATAATCCAGACAATGCGAAACAAGGCCTTTTCCAAATGATTGGACGATAAAGGAATAGCGTCATGGTTTCATTCTCTATCGCCAAATCTTAAAAGCAACGCGAATATCCTCAAGACTTTTGTATAAGAACTATATTTTTCAGTTAATTCGAAGAGACAGTTCGATTGTTTTTCATGGGAGGTGAGCACGGTTTTTCGAACTTCCATATTAAGTTCCTCAAGGGAAAGTGGACGAATGTGGCCAATTCTCCATTCCAAGCTGCAAAAACCTAGGTCCCGTAAACCATATGGAGCTTTTTAAATCTTCTACCGTACATCATCTGGAAAGCATATCCGCGGGATTTTCCGTTCCAGGAACATGTCTCCAAGACACATTCACGGATTTTTGCTTAATTTCAGCTATCCTGTTGCCGACGAACTTGCTCAACTTAGAAGAATGGGTGCCTATCCAGTACAGGACGATCTCGGCATCAGTCCAGAAATAAACATCAGAGATTATATTGCCAAAGATACTTTTTATCTTATCCCAAAGTCTAGCCAACAAATGTGCCCCGCACAACTCCAGACGTGGTAACTGCTTGCGCTTGGTAGGAGCAACTCTCGATTTAGCGACTAGCAGTTTTGTTGTTATTTTTCCTTCGATGTCTGTTGTCCGAATATAGAGGCAACATCCGTACGCCATCATAGAAGCGTCACAAAATCCAGATTTGTACATCCCTTTTTTCGGCCATCACGTACCTTGGAATCGGTAATTTCTGAAGGGAATTCAGGTCCGAAAGGAATTGTTTCCATTCCGTGTGTAGGTATTGTGGAACTGATTCATCCCAATCGAGTTTTGCAATCCATAATTTTTGGAAAATAGTTTTGGCCCTTATGATAATAGGGTTCAGCAAACCCATGGGATCAAATAGAGAGGAAGAAAGCGATAATATTGTACGTTTGGTGACCTTCACATAAGTACGATTAGGAGAATAAGAAAACTGGAAATTATCATCTTGTGAGTCCCAAGAGATTACAAGTGTGCTTGTTAAGTTGTCTTCGACTATCTTTAAATCCTTACTCGTGTTAAGAGAGTTATCTTATACAATTGCCTTGTGATTGCTGTGCTACTTCGACAGCTCAAATCCAGCTGACCCTAAAATTGTTCGAACCTCCTCTTTTATTTGTAAAAGCGTTTCCAAATCTTCAGCCCCTGTAAGCATGTCGTCGACATAAAAGTCAGATCCTACAACCACCGCTCCTTTTTGAAAAATTTCTGCGTATTTATCTGCTAGGAAACGAAGGCACCTTATTGGAAGGAAGGGTGCTGAAGAGGTTCCGTATGTAACGGTGTTAAGTCTGTAAGTCTTTACAGGTGTCAGAGGACTGTCTCCCCAAAGTATATAGGTATTGGAACTGACGATGCTCCGGGTGTATTAGCACCTGTCTATACATTTTGACTATATCCGCTGTCAAAGCATAGCGATGAAGACGGAAGCGTAACAAAAGTATAAAAAGTTCGTCTTGAATGGTGGGACCAACCATGAGAATTTCATTCAAGGATACCTGTGACGAAGTGCAACAGGAGGCGTCAAAAACCACTCTAAGCTTAGTAGAAGTACTATTTGACTTAATCACGCATTGATGTGGAATATAATAATGTGATTCCTGTGTCTTTGGTGTTTTAACTAGTGGTATATGCCCAAGTTCTTCATATTCCTTTAGAAATTTGGAGTATTCGACTTTTACCAAGGATTGTTTTTCCAGCCTACGTTCAAGAGAGAGAAATCGCTTATAGGCTATATCAAAAGAAGCTCCTAAGCAGCTGGGAACTTTCTTAAAAGGGAATTGAACCGACAACCGACCACTTGTTAGGACTTTTACTGTGTCTACAAAATGAGATTCACACGCTGCTTACTCCTCGGTCCATTTCTGTTTAAGACAACTTGACTCCTCTAGCTCCTAAAATTTTTTCACGTAGGTGTGCAGCAACTCGGTGCCGTAACATAAAGCCAAGCGTCATAAGGCCAAATTCTAGCATTTGGCAATATGACACTTTGATAAAGCGTCATAAGGCCAAATCCGGAAAGTGACATAAAGCCAAATTTTCACTTATTGCATGTTAGTGTTAAGCTAGTATTAGACGATATGTTGAATCAGCATACGTATGCTGAAAATTGTGTTCCAATCACAACATATCGTGTAAAAAATAAATTTCTGTCATCAAGTATGCACGATATGTTGTGATTGGAACACAATTTTCAGCATACGTATGCTGATTCAACATATCGTCTAATACTGGCTTTAGGAATTTTTTCATCATGAAATAAATCCTAAATTCATATGAATGAAAAAAATCCTAATTAAGAGCTATTTCACTCAATGTTATTAGGAGTTATTTAATTTTTCTTAAAATTACATTTCTTAAGTTATTTTGTATTTAAAATTAAAATACTGTTTTTCAAACTGCATAAGGCGTTTTTCTTTTTTAGTTCAGAGCTCAGCTCTGAACAGAGCTCGAGCATTATGAGCGCGCTCTGAACCGGGCGTGCTCAGAGCGTGCTCGGAGTGTTCTGATTTCTTTGTGAAACACACTTGAGCACATAGCTGTCATATGGTTGTTTATTAATTCTTATTTATTACATTTGGTTTACCTTCTGTGCCAGAACAACAACTCTCGTCCACCACTTCAACTATTTTGCTTATCCTGTTTTTTTTTCTGTCAAATGTGACTGTAATCACCTTTTTACTCAGTGTGCTCAGTCAATTTATTCTGAGCTCGTAGAGCGCGCTCTGAACGTGCTCCGAACATTCTCTGAGCGAAAAAAGAAACACAAAATCTGAGCTCTGATGCTTCTGAGCTAAAAAAGAAACACGAACTTTTTTTTTGACAGTTCACGCTCGCTCTGAACTAAAAAAGAAAAACGCCTATAGTTGTGTAACTCTTCTTTGACTTCTTATCCAAGAGGACAAACAAGAATGGAAATACCTGTGGATATATAAATTACTATATTAATAGATTAAAATTAACTGTTTTATCGGCGCAAGGGTAAGGGGGACGGGCGGGGCGCGTTCGTCGCTGGCGAGAGATCGCGGTGAACGCGCCGCCCGCACTGCCCGGCCCCCGCGTCCCGGCCGCGCCGCACCCCGCCCGCCCCCCTTCCCCCCGCGCCGATAAAACAGTTAATTTTTTCCATTCTTGTTTGTCCTCTTGGATAAGAAGTCAAAGAAGAGTTACACAAAACTCTCATAATGACTACTGAATCGTATATACGTATTAGGTACTTATCTAAGCAAAATCTAATATGCACTCGAAAGTAGGCGTATTTTTTTGGAAATCTATAGCTAGCTCACTTTTACTTTTACATGCAAAACTGGTATACTCACTTTTGGTTTTGTTATACTCACTTTTGGTTTTACATGCAAAACGGTTATACTCACTTTTGATTTTGTTATACTCACTTCCCAAAAAAATACGCCTAGTGTCATAAAGCCAAATTGGCCTTATGACGCTTAATCAAAGTGTCATAATGCCAAATGCTAGAATTTTCTCGAAAAGTTGGCTGCAGTGTTACAACTTCCTGAGACGATCCATCCAAACTTAGTTTTCTGCAATGTCGGTAATCCAGATCCTAATTTAATTTGTCCCACTGATAATAAATCAAAAAAAGCTTCTGCACCTAGTAACAGATCAATATCCGATGGTTGATTGAAGCATTCATCTGCCAGTTGGATATTACGAGGAATTTTCCATTTTGAGATCCCCATTTCCATATCAGGTTGATGACTGGTAATATTTTGAGTTACCAAAAACTCCAGGGAGATTTCGAAGGTATTGAACCTCGATCTAATGATGGTTTGTGTTTGAAAGTTAGACTGAGTTTGAGAAGATCCTACTCCAATAATTTCTACGTGCTTTCTTATTTTGTGAAGATTAAGAATCCGAGCAAAGTCTTCAGTTATCAAATTAATTTGTGACAACGAAACGAGAAGCGCTCTTCCTATCTGAAAGCTCCCTACGGAGTCCTGAACAAGAATTAAAGCTGTAGCCAGGATAACTTGTCTTGGAGTCTTAACTCTGGTTGATTGTAATGCAGTATTAACAACAGCCGATGATGTGCTTGCTCCTATCTCCTGGACTACGTTATTTTCTTGTTGTCGGTGTAGCAGAGAATGATGCGGCTTGTTGCATATCTTACAGCTAAATGTTGATGGGCATTTCGACCTATTATGACCCTTTCCTAAAAAGTTAGTACAAAGGTTGAGCCTTTTGGTAGTAGAAAACCTTTCGGAGACTGAAAGTTTAATGAAGCTTGGACAATTGACAATGAAGTGTTCGCAGTCCTTGCAGAAAACACAATGCCTTTGTGTTATAGTCAACGAAGTATGTTTGCTTTGGAATAAACTTTTGAAGCTTTACCCTATTTGTAAAACGTTGAGGAGTGTCTGCCTAAGCGATTTGAATGAATTTGTTTGCTGGTCCGAGCCTCGAGGTATTGACAACGTTTGCTAATCATTTTAGCACAATCGTCCCATTTAGGTAACTTAGAGTAGTCCAGTTGTTCGCCCCATTTTTCCTGCGTCTCTTTGTCTACCTTAGACATGGCTATATAAATTATAATAGCATTACAAATGTCTGCATCTTTTCCTAAAGATGAAAGCGAGTTGTAAATGGCAGATATGCTATCAACTATGTTGCGAAGTTGAGGGGCTGACGACTTAGAACACTTTGGAAGTTCAAATAAATTTCCAATGCCTTACTATAATTCTCCTCTGTTATATGGAAAGACGCAATAGTTCCAAAAGCTTGATCCGAAAGGCAGGACAACAGATGATTAAACTTCTCAATCTTGCTCAAGGTAGGATCAGAATCAAGCAAATTATCAAAGGATTTTATAAAATTTGTAGTAGTATAGGTGACAAGCGATGCAGAAATTTAGAAAGAGAAGAATATATTTGTACATTGTATGAATTACTACGTTATGAATTTCATTTAGTCGTAAACTTGAACCCGTTGAATAAAGACTTTTCTTTGTAAAGTTTATTAAGTTTTCGTGTTTGCTTACTAAAGGTTATGGGCCCAGGACACAATGGCATTAGAATTAGTATTTGCAAAAATTAAACCTTTTGACGGTAAAAATTTTGACTCGTGGAAATATCGCGTTGAAAATTTTCTCGAGGCGCAAAATGTTCTTGATGTTCTGTCGTCGGTTAAGCCGGAGCAAACGGAAGAAAATCGTGCCGCGATTAATGAGTGGAACGAGAAAAACGCGAAAGCAAAAAACTTAATAATCTGTTTGGTTGACGATAACCATTTAGAGTACATTAAAAGTAAACCAACCGCAATGGACATGTGGAGTGCCTTGACCATGACCTTTTCAGGGACGAACATGGCCAAGCAAAATATGTTGCGGACTCGGTTGGACAGAATTAAGTACGAACTCGGTAGTGACATGAAGAAGCATTTCACCAGATTTGATGAGTGTGTGCGGGAACTAACAGCAGCGGGCGCAAAGTTGGGTTCAAACGAAACAATTTATTATCTGTTCAAGTCATTTCCAGAAGAATTTCAGCCGTTAATAACGGCATTAGAAAATATGCCTGATGATAGCTTGACAATGGAATATGCGAAGTCCCGGTTGTTAAATGAGGAAATGAGACAACAAGTCAATAAAGAGAGTGCAGGTGTATATGTCAGTCATGATGCAGCGTTTTCGGCGGGCTTTTCTGGTGAATGCTTCAAGTGTAAAAAAAGAGGGCACAAAAATTTTAATTGCCCACAAAAGGGAGGGAAATCCAATTTTAAAAGAAAAGGTAGTTATTCTAAACACTCGAAAGATAGCAGTGCGTATGCTTTCATGATGGGGTCTAAAAGTGTAAAAGAAAATGTATGGGTGTTGGACTCTGGTAGCACACGGCATGCGACGAATAATTTAGACATATTAACATCTGTCGAAAAATTAAATACGCCATTGGTAATCAGTACAGCTGAAAAAGGAGGTGAGTTAAAAGCAACTCACAGAGGAGTATTTAAAGGATATACATTTGTCGACGGTCGGAAAATATATATTGACGTTAATGGTGTTCTATATGCTAACGAGCTTAGAGTCAACCTGCTTTCAATAAAAGCACTTCACGAGAAGGGCCTCGAAATTAATTTTGGACGCCAGAAAATTGCATTGATCAAATCGAAAGGTAATACCATCGCGATTGGAGAGCTGTCAAATTCCTTGTACGAAGTACAAATTCATCCAATAAAAGTGCAAGTGAATGTGTGTGAGCTCAGTGACGTATGGCATCGTCGACTAGGGCATGTTAATAATTCTTATTTAAAACAGTTGAACTATAACAATATGGTAACCGGCTTAGAGGTTGGTGAAGAAAAGGTGACATGTGTTCCTTGTGCAAAAGGTAAACAAACGGAGATTAGTTATTCAGGACAGAGACCACCTACTACAAAACTTCTTGAGAGAATCCATTCAGATGTGTGCGGCCCAATTACACCATGTACGTATGACGGGCAAAGGTATTTTGTCAGTTTCATCGACAACTATAGCCATTTCTCTTGTGTTTATTTAATAAAAAGAAAATCTGATGTGTTTGAGTGCTTCAAGAATTTCCACAGTCACCGACTAACTCTCGAGCCGATAGCATCGAACCTCAGTGTATTGTGTGATTTTTCTTCCGCCAAGCGCGCAAACCGGTTTCTCCCGTTAAAACCGTATTATTTTTCCTATCGCTAATTCTCATTCTTCTCTTTTCTTAGTGCAAGTGAGTGTACCCATTCAAGTGCTAAAATGGCCCACGAGCCAAAGCAAGGTGGTCGTTTCGGAATCCTTGATCCAGACCCTGACCCCGACCTCCAGCCAAGAAAAAAATCAAAACATAACACTTTGCCCCTAAACATATTCCCAGACCTCCCTTCCAACTCCAACTCAAAAAATCCTCGATTTATTATTATGTCTCCGAAAAATAGTGAAAAACCCATCTCGTCCCTTAGCCCATTCCTTCTCAAAAAAGCTATTGACAGTATTAGCAAAGATTATGAAAATATAAACCAACTTCGTGACGGTAGTCTATTAATTTTTGTGAAGTCACAAAAAACAGCAGACCTTTTCCTTAAAGCTAAAGACCTTGCTGGTGTGTGCCCAGTAATAGTAAAACTGCACGATCGCCTTAACCAATCGAAAGGAATAGCGTTCGCGCCATGCCTAATAAACGTCGCTGAAACAGAAATTGTTAGCGAAATGAAATCCCAAGGTGTGACAGAAATTTATAAATTTGTAAAAAAATGTGACGATGGAAAGCAAAGAGCAACAGGTCTCATGCTCTTTACATTTGACCTCTATCAAGTCCCCAAAACAGTTGATATCGGTTTTTACACTGCCAAAATAACCGAGTATATACCAAACCCCATGCGTTGTCGCAATTGCCAGCTACTTGGCCACACAATCAAGCGCTGCAATAACAGCACAATATGTGAATCGTGTAACCTGCCACCGCATACACCAGAACCATGCACTCGGGTAATGTGCGCAATCTGCTCCCTCCCCCACCCATCGTCTTCCAAAGCATGCCCTGCCTACAAACAAGCGAAAGAGATTATCACGATCAAAACATCAAAGAAATGCACAAGGATGGAAGCTAAACGAATCTATAGTCAACAGAACTCAGTTCAAACCCCTCCGCTGACCGAATCCTTCGCCGAAAAGACTAAGAAAACTACAAATTCACAGGTTCAAAATAATGTCCCTCTAATCTCACCTTCCCTGCCAGTACCAAACACAAACAACGATGCAAAAGAAAAAAACACAACACCGCACACAAATAGCCTTAAAGTAAATACCAACACAACAGAAAAAGTCAGAAACATAAATAAACCCAAACTCACATCATACTCAAACTCAAAAGTAAACACCTCCAAGCCCAATGCAACTCCAACTGCAACTACTGCTGCCACAGCGATAGCCCCCATCACACCAAACTCTAACATTCCCTCATCTCAATACTCTCGCTCTCAGGCCATCTCGAACTCTTCACAACCTCTCTTAAATACCAACACAAATAACCAATTTTCACCTACTCGATCCACAAACAATAACTCTAAATCCCCCTCCGCACCCACCTATTCACCTTTATCAACTGTTACCCAAACACTTTTGGAGAACAATGATTACTATATCACAAATAACACAGAAACACATGATGTCGACATGCAATTATAAAAATGTTAACCAAAATAATGACTCTGCGATTCGAGAGTTGAATCAGTCGGGCTCTGTAGAGAGCCTGACTGCTTCAACTCCCGAATTGCAGAGTCACAGCGCTGAACAACCTACGTCCACCTACCTCTATAATTTACAACAGAAAACAGACAGCACAAACCAAAAACAAAACCAACGCATTGCGAGCTACACTTCTTTTGCCTCAGGTAAAACAAGCTCGTGGGTCCAGTGTAAACCTAATGGAGCTCTCAGTATTCTGCAATGGAATATGAACGGTTTCACTAACAACCTTGATGAACTTAATATCATAATCAAACAACACAATCCCAGCATTATATCAATACAAGAAACACACTGCCCTTTCAATTACACTCCATTCTACCCAAGAGCATTTAAAGACTACTTTCATAATCTACCAATTAATGACACGCACAAACAAGGTATAGCACTGCTGATTAGAACAAACACACCTCATAAAATCGTACCTCTAAACTCAAACCTACAAGTCCTAGCTGTCGAGATAGAACTCAAAACAAAGTTCACATACGTAAACTTATACCTCCCTCCAAAAAGTACATTCAATAAGAACGACTTGGTTAATATCATAAACCAAGTCAATCCCCCCATCATATTCGGAGGTGATATCAATGCATGGAGTATACTATGGGGCTCCCCATACACTAATAAAAAGGGGCATGTACTAGAAAACTTCTTTCTGAGCGCAAACCTTGTTATCTTGAATGACGGATCCCCTACCCACCTTTCAGCGCACAATACACTTACGCACATCGACATAACATGTTGCTCACCTGAGCTGTTCCCAAAAACAATTTGGAGGACTTTAGATGATCTTCATAACAGCGACCATTTCCCGATACTAACAGCCTTGAACATGACACACCTTAACAAATCAAAAACATTTAATCCTAAATTCAAAACAGACCTGTCCAATTGGAAGCTGTTTAGTAAAATAACTACTGAATACCTGTCCGGCAAAGCCGTATCTCCAAACAATAACAAAGAAGCCGCTCTGCTGCAAAACGCGATCAGAACTGCCGCAAATGCTTCCATCCCTCAAACGGCTCCAATAAAACGTAGTCACGTTATACCTTGGTGGAACTCCGAGTTAACAGCACTACGGAAAGAAAAAATGATTGCCCTAAAAAACTTCCAAAAGAATCCCACCCCGCAAAATCTCATATATTACAAAAAATCAAATGCTAAATTTAGAAGATTGCTCAAAGACTCTATAAAGCAAAAAGTTTTTACGAATTCACCTCAACTATAAGCCCCAACTCCTCCCCTGCTAAGATATGGCAAAATATTCGGCGTCTGACTGGAAATTCCACTTCACTCTCAATTAATAGTATTAAATCCACTAATGGTATTATAACAGATCCCCCTGAAATATGCGATTTTATTGCACAAACCTGGTGTGAGATTTCGGAAAATAAGAATTTTTCCGATACATTTATTGATGAAAAATCCAATATACTTAACAGTATCCCACCTCAACATCCAACCAACCCGACTGCTCGACGCATTGAACAAAAAATATCGTTTCTCGAATTTGAAACTTCATTAAACAAAATGAAAGGCAAAACACCAAGTAGAGATAGGATATCCTACCCCATGCTGAAAAATCTTCCCCAAGATACTAAGCAAAGAATTATATGCCTATACAACAATATCCTAAATACTGCTATTATCCCCCAAACCTGGAAAATAGCTACAATAGCCGTTTTTTATTATCAGCTATGATCCATATAGATCATCGATTTACATGCACTTACAACAACAACATGTGATCCTGCTTTTCATCGAGATCACGAAATATGATCTGAAAATTAATTCAACTATTTCTCGTTGTTGTTTCGTGGCGTTGTTTATTTCATTCACTAAAGGTTGCTGTCCCTGTAAATTATAGATACACAGTAATGTTGCCAGACCAAAATGTGAACCACAATTAACAACACAAAAAATCAATTAGCATTTTTTTCAAATTCGAATAAGTTACTACTCCGACTTTCGAGATGTTTTGTTTCGCTATATAGCATAGAAATATAAATGGAAATATTAACAGTACAATACGGTTAATTATAATGCATATTTGAACTTAACATTTGAACATAGTTTCCCCAAAAAAAATATTCAATGCTAAATGTATGCAGATTTGTATCCATATGGTAACACCCCGACACAACAAGCGAAATGTCAAACTCAAATATGAGCAAGTGCAATGGAGAAATCATCGCATTGTGACGTCACATTGTACCGTGTGGCTGCAAGATGGCTGGTGGCAATACGAAATTTGTCATAATTGTTATTGGATTTTATATGTTTGTTGCCACAACTCAATCAATGATCCAGTTTGTTTTATTTTCATGATCTGATCCGGATCAGATCACGCTGATAATAAAAAACGGCTAATATTACCTATCCCAAAACCAAACAAAGAAAAGACCTCAATTCAAGGTTATCGCCCAATTTCTCTTATCCCATGCCTGTCGAAAATCCTCGAAAAAATTATTGCTAAACGTCTACTATGGTATGCTGAAACAAATAAGCTTATCAGCCCCAATCAGGTAGCATTTAAAGCTAACAGAGGATGTGTTGATGCCCTACTGCACATTGACTTCTTTACTTCGAAAGCAGTATCAACCAAAAAGCACATCTCAATCCTCACCCTTGACTTTGAAAAAGCTTTCGATAGAATAGGCCTTCACGTTGTCCTAAAAAAATTTACAAAATGGGGCATTGGGAAAAAAATATATAGTTACGTTAAATCATTTTTAACTAATAGAAAATTATACATCAAATCAAATAATACCTACTCTCGGAACTACCCTTTGCACAACGGCATCCCCCAGCGATCACCTCTCTCGGTGGTCTTATTTATAATTGCTTTTGACGACATTAACACAATTTTGTCAAAGCACAAATTACTAGATCACTGCATTTATGCGGACGATATATATATATTATGTAAAGCTAATGAGATAAATAGAAGCAAAATTGCATTTAAACTCGCAATTGAAAACATCTTACAGTGGTCATTAAGATCAGGTGCCAAACTATCAATTCAAAAATGCAAATTGCTTCATATTTGTCGAAAACAAAACTGTCCTCAACTTAACATAGATGTAAACGACATACTAATCGAAAATGTTAGTAACTTAAAAATTTTAGGACTAGTTTTTAATAATAAGTACTTTTGGAAACAACACTGTTTAGAACTAAAGAAATCCCTAGCTGCAAGAATCAATATTATAAGATATTTAGCCTGTAAAAAAAGCAATGTTCATATTAACACACTAACAAACATAACGAAAATGTTAGTCTTAAGTAAAATCGACTATGGGTTATATATATATGGGTATTGTCCACAATCAACTTTAGAAATAATAAAACCCCTATACCACCAAGCCGCCAGAAGAAGCATAAACGCTTTCCCTACTACCCCAATAAAAAACATTTTAGCAGAAGCAGGACTAATGAGCATTGAGGAACGAAGAGACGCTATCACTGTAAAACTATCGGCGAAGCTAGTTTTCTTAAAAAATTCAGTAATTGATCAGGACGTAAAGAGGGCAAAAGATTATAAGCTTATAAAGAGGATACCATCCGCCATAGCTACCATACTTGAAAAAGTATCACTGCTAGACATCCCAGTTAGGCTAAATCAGATTGCTACCCCACGATATCCCCCATGGCTAATGAACTCAGATTCTATCATACTGACCCTAGCCAACTACAAAAAAGCAAACACCAGCAATACAGCCTACTGTCAACTCTTCGCCAGCATCTCCTCAGAGTTAAAATCAGATGGGTGGAACCTTATCTTCACAGACGGATCAAAGACTACAGAACACACATCATTTGCTGTCTCGCTTGAAAATGGATCCATTATATCCATTGGTAATCTACCTGAATTTGCTTCAATGTTTACAGCAGAAGCTTTCGCTATCCTTCAAGCCACAAATATAGCAACAAATCGCCAAGGAAAACATATCGTATGCTCCGATAGTATATCGGTACTTAACGCGATCAATAACCCTAACAACAACACTGAGCTTATATTAAAAATCAGACTCCAACTTATCAAATCACCAAATAATATCAAGTTAATGTGGACTCCTGGGCATGTCGGGATCCAAGGAAACGAAAAGGCTGATATCGCAGCTAACTCTGCTAAAAACGCCCCGGTATACAGATTTGACATATATACGAAACTAGATTTGTTAAAGCTTACTCAAGAAGCCACAAAAACCCGAATCATAAATGACTGGAGTCTATACCACCATCACTACAAAAAAGTAAACCCTGAGAGAGTGAACCCGGTATACCCCACACAAGTCCCCAAAAATCAAATTTCAAACTTTGTGCGATTACGACTCGGACACACTTCGGCTACTCACAAGTACCTCCTGACCAAAAACAGCCCTCCAGCCTGTACCACCTGCAACACTGCATTGAACATAACTCATATTTTGGAAAACTGCACCGAATTAAGACCCATCATCAATAATATATTCAAAGACAACTCAATATACGAAATACTCAGTAACCCTAGTCCTGCTAATATTGAAATGATATCAAACTTTTTAACTAGTGCTAACCTTGTCATATAAACACTAACTAACTATAGAGCCAATAGTCTTCCCAGCTAGGCTCAGTAACTTTAATATTACCATGTAATTTTAATTACCTGTTAATAAATAATAATAATAATAATAATAATAAAAGAATTTCCATAACCACGTGACAGCTAAATTCGTTTGCAACATTGTGCATCTCAGGTGCGACAGAGGCAGAGAGTACTTGTCCAATGAACAAAGGGATTTTTATGCTGAAAAAGGGATAGAATTGGAGACAACTGTTGCTTACTGTCCGAAGCAGAACGGTGTTGCTGAGCGGTTCAACCGAAGTGTAGTGGAAAGAGCTAGAGCCATGATCGTTGAGTCGGAATTGGGAAAAGACATGTGGGGAGAAGCCGTGTTAACAGCAACGTATTTAATGAATCGATGCCCTACGAGAAGTTTAATTAATATAACTCCAGCTGAAGTTTGGTATGGTGTCAAACCAGACGTAGGGAAACTAAGAATATTTGGCTGCCAGGCGTTTTCGCTGTTACCAAAACAAAAGCGATCGAAATTCGACGCCAAAAGCAAGGCGATGGTGATGGTTGGTTACGCTATCAATGGATATCGATTGTGGGATCCCAAGGATCGAAAAATAGTGATTGCTCGTAATGTTAAATTTGATGAGTCGAAATTTCCATCAAGTGTTAACATTAACAAATCAACTGATTGTAAAGGGGACGTGTTTAAAACCCCATTGACAATCTGGAAGGAGACATCAGTTGCAAAAGGGGACTCATTTAAAACCCCACGCAGAGAATCGGCAGTTATAACACAGAAGGAGACACCAGTTGCAGAAGGGGACTCATTTAAAACCCCAGGCAGAGATGAGCATGAAGCGCGAGAACTAGCAGATTCGTTGGCTGATATGACACCGCTTGAGGGATTTGATGACGATGGCGATGCTGAATCGATAGATTCAAGTTTTGAATCTCCGTGTGAAGAAGAAACTCCAACAGCGCTCAGACAGCATCAATATTTGGTAAATCAAAGGCCTAGCTGTCGTGAGCGTAAGCCTCCAGGCAAGTTAACTTCTAATACAAATTTCGAACAATTAAATCTGTCCGAATTTAATGTTTCAGATGAACCTACCAGCTTTAAAGAAATCGAGTCCAGACCGGATCGTGACAAATGGCGAGCCGCCATTGCGGATGAGTTGCTGTCATTGAAGAAAAACAACACTTTCAAGATAGTGCTGAAGTCATCCGAAATGAAAATTATAAGCTGCAGGTGGGTCTTCAAGTTAAAGACAGACAAAAACTGCAAACCATGTGTGTACAGAGCTCGGCTTGTGGCAAGAGGTTGCCAGCAAGAATTTGGCGTCGACTATGAGCAAACTTATGCTCCTGTGGCAAGGCTAGCGGCTATTCGCACTGTCATTTCAGTGGCGATTCACAAAGGCTACGTTATAAGTCAAATGGACGTGAAGACGGCGTTTCTAAACGGCGAATTGAAAGAGACCGTGTATATGATGGTTCCTGAAGGCATGAAGACAAAACCCGGTGTGGTCTGCAAATTACAGAAGGCTCTATATGGACTAAAGCAGTCCCCGCTCTGTTGGTATCGAAAATTCAACGATGCTGCTGTTAAAATTGGTTTCTCGAGATCTCAACATGACTATTGTGTGTACGTCAGACATCACGAATGGTATGTAGCGTATATGGTCTTATATGTTGACGACCTTTTGCTAATAAGCGCAAATGAAAAGCAACATCATGAAGTAAAGAAGTTGCTTACAAATGAATTCGAGATGAAAGAATCAACAGTATTCGAGCAATTCCTTGGTATAGGGATAACGTACAACAAAAGGGAAGCATGCCTAGCCATGTCACAGAAGAAAGCAATCAATGATCTGTTGACATATTTAAAGATGAACTATTGTAATGGCGTTTCTACTCCCATGGACCCGTCAGCACGTTTAAAGAAATTGGATACCAATATGAAAATTAAGGTACCGTATAGGCATCACTAAATATATATAAAAAAGAATTGAGAAAAGCCAAACGCAATTCTTGGAGACTCTTCTGTGACAAAATAGAAGAAGCCTCTGAGGCCTCAAGGTTTAGGAAAATTCTCTCCACGAATCCAATAACACCCAGCTCCCTCAAAAAAGACGATGGGTCCTGGACGACCTCCAGCGAAGATTCGCTCAATCTACTGCTTGATACACATTTCCCAGGCAGCTCCCATGTGGTTAACAATTCGAACTTCAACAGTCCATCGCAACCAATAACCACCCCTTCAAATATAATTACACAAAGAAAACTAAACTGGGCAATCCATAGCTTCAAACCATACAAATCCGCGGGACCTGACGGCATAATACCTGCCGAATTGCAGAAATCATCGGACATAATCTTGCCGATGCTTCAGACAATCTTCAAAAGTTGTCTCGATTTAGTTTATATCCCAAAGATATGGAGAGAAGTTAAAGTTGTCTTCATACCCAAAGCAGGTAAATGCTCCCACACAAATTCTAAAGATTTCAGACCTATTAGTCTATCATCATTCCTTCTAAAGACACTAGAACGACTGATTGATATCCACTTACGCAACAGTATCGATAAAAAACTACTGTCAGCGGCCCAGCACGCATATTGCAAAGGTAAATCAGTGGAGACGGCATTACACACTTTAGTACGTAATATCGAATACTCCCTGTTCCATAAGGAGTACACGATGGTTGCCTTCCTTGACATAGAAGGCGCTTTTAACAATGTCAATACATCAGCGATAGCAGATGCGCTTTCAGCTCTGAATGTCGACAGCTCCTTTGGCGAACTCATCAATCTACTGCTCAATGGCCGGATTATCAACTCAAAGCTGGGTGAGGTGTCCGCAAGAAGATCTGTCAGTAGAGGCACTCCGCAAGGTGGTGTTCTATCCCCTCTTCTTTGGAATTTGGTGGTCAATGAACTACTGATGATCCTGGAAGGTGAAGGATGCACGGCGATCGCTTATGCAGATGATGTTGCTATAGCCGTCTCAGGAAAGCACTTAAATACTCTAAAAGAACTCCTACAAAATGCTTTAAATAAGCTAGCCAGTTGGGCGAGTCGTTGTGATTTAGGTGTGAACCCCCACAAAACTGATCTGGTGCTTTTCACCAGGAAATATAAAATTCCGACAGTCGACCCTCCCTCACTTAATGGTATCAACCTAACTTTCTCTGACAAAGCTAAATATTTGGGGCTTATCCTGGATAGGAAGCTTAGTTGGAAACTTAACATCCAAGAAAGAGTCAAGAAGGCTACAGTAGCACTCTTCTCTTGTAAAAAGGCTATTGGGAATAAATGGGGTTTACAACCTCGAGTAACCCACTGGCTCTATATCTCAGTTATAAGACCGATACTCACCTATGGGATAATTGTCTGGTGGACAGCCTTGGAGAAGGCCACAAACCGCGACCATATAAGCAAGGTCCAGCGCACAGCTTGCATGTGCATAAGCGCTGCACTACGCACAACACCCTCTGCGGCACTAGACATATTGTTTCATATATTTTCCCTTGACATATTTAGCAAGCAAATGGCAGCGAGTGCAGCCATTCGCCTTAAAGCCATCTCACAGTGGTCAAGCAAAGACTTTGGCCACGCCTCTATTCTGAAGAAACTCGGGATCTCAACCGAAAACACTGACTACACCACCCCATCTCTAAACTTTGACAAGAATTTTCTCATCACAATCCCATCCAGAGCAACCTGGGGGCTTATTCCCAAATGCGCGGCGGATCGCTTTTCATGGCGGATTGGTATTTTTGTATTTCCAAAAGCGATTCGATCCATTTGTCACAAGAATTTAGTTTATTTTTTATCCACAATAAATCCGCCAGCAATCCGTCACCTAAATAGCTATCGCTTTTGAATGGATCGAATTGCTTTTTGGAAATACAAAAATACCAATCCGCCATGAAAAGCGATCCGCCGCGCATTTGGGAATAAGCCCCCTGGGATGGAGATGCCTTCCCGGAAGATGAATCAGTTCACTTCTATACTGACGGCTCAAAAACCAATGATGGAGTTGGTGGGGGTGTTTTCTCGGAACGTCTTAATCTTAAGCTCTCCTTCCGTCTACCAAATTACTGTAGCGTGTTCCAGGCGGAAATTATGGCGATTAAAGAAGTCTTATCCTGGCTCAAGAAAAACGTCATATCCGTTAAGGATATCTACATATTTTCGGACAGCCAAGCAGCCATCAAATCCTTGGATTCTATCTCTATAACTTCTCTAGTAGCCCTCGACTGCCGATCGTCTCTTACGGAGATGGCCGAACAGTTCAACATTCACCTAATTTGGGTTCCGGGGCATAGAGACATTCCAGGGAATTGTAAGGCCGATGAACTCGCTAGAATAGGAACAACTCAACCCATTCTGCCGGATAAAGGCACCCTAGGGATACCAATCGCTACTCGCAAACAAAAATTGAAGCTGAATGCTATCGAGAGTACAAATCTTAGGTGGACGAGTTTAACTACTTGTCTAGCGACAAAACAAATTTGGCCTAAGCTGGATTTGAAACGCTCTAAGAAATTGATATCTCTCAACAGATTGCATATCGGCACTACAATAGGTGTCATTACTGGACACTGCCTGATAGGCAAACATGCCGCAAGGCTGGGCCTTTTTGCAAACGACTTTTGTAGAAGCTGCATGGACGAGGAAGAGGAGGAAACTATCCCTCACCTTCTTTGTTCCTGCCCAGCTCTCTCCCGCAGAAGGAAGCTTCACTTAGGAGCCTTCCATTACAACGACTTGGGCGATCTGACAAGCATAGACATCAGAAGCCTCTTACGCTTTATAAAGAGCTCAAAATGGTTCAACTAGTAGGGAGATCTTAGATCCTTCTTCGTGGCATCACAATGGACCTATACTGGTCTAAGTGTGTTGGCGGTTTTAGCTGACAGCCACTTTCAACCAACCAACCATAGAGAGCTGATCGGAAAAGTAATGTACTTGATGTTGCGTAGCAGACCAGACGTATGCTTTGCTATATCTCAGCTCAGTCGTTATCAAGATTCCCCGGGAGTTGAACACTGGCAAGGTGCTAAAAGATTGGTGAGATACCTCAAAGCAACCATTGATTATGAATTGGTTTATGTTGGAGCTCAAAACAGAACCAACATCTTATATTAACATTGAATCTTTCAATTTATTTTCATTTTAATTTGTAATTAAATAAATTAATTAGTATCGTAGTTGAAATTAAGTAAATCTATTACATTCATTCAATTCAAATAACAAAAATAACAATTCAAACTTAGCGGCAAAAAGCCAATGTTCACCATA
The DNA here is from genome assembly GCA_955612985.1 of Cheilosia scutellata. Taxonomy (NCBI): domain Eukaryota; kingdom Metazoa; phylum Arthropoda; class Insecta; order Diptera; family Syrphidae; genus Cheilosia; species Cheilosia scutellata. Next base: position 22,074,190 of record OY015314.1, on the reverse strand, counting down.
TTTTTCATTTGAAATTATGTACTAAAAACTATGTAAATAACCACCATTGTACTAAATTGTAGCCTACAAAGAATTCGATTCGGAAATAAAAATCGTAACACTCACATTGATCGGAGCTTTTCTCTTTTTCGAACTCGTCGTCGTTTTTCGCTCGAATTGCTCAATAAGCGCAAATTACTTTTATCTTTTGATAGTCGATAAGCAGGGACAAATTTCGGTAGTTTCGCCGAGATTTTCAAATAATAATTGAACTATTGCTCCTAAAACAAATCCGCGGGAATTTTCCTACTAGGTATCGACCAACACGTAAATTTTCCCAAGGAACGGACGAAAAATCCTTCGACCGTACATTTTGGCGACCGTGACAGGACCCATCGCAAATAAATCTCTGTAAAAACCTTAAATAAATGAGTCCTTTGCCTAAAGTTCGCGCAAAAAGTGTTTCAAAAAACTCTGAAAAACTCTTAAAACTAAACGCTTAAACAAAGACATTGCTGGTTCGGTAGCGGTAACATAGACGGTAACGCTTACGGTAACGGTTTCGCGGTAGTGCAAGTGTTACAAGGCAGGTTCCAGTTACAGAAGAGGATCACCACCAAGGACTAGACGTAAAGGAAAGCCTAGTACCTACCATTATCGGAGAGACAAATCTGTACCTATCCAGAGGAAACTTTCATCATCATTTTAATCCAAACTCAAAGAGGAAAGGAAAAAGGGAGATAAGTATACAATCGTCCCTACCAGGTATGTGGTCTTATAGTTTCTTTATTCGAACGTGCGCTGAAAACTAAACTAAAATCGCTCAACTTTACAAATTCATGACATACGAATTTCTGAAGAAAAACAGAGTTTGCTTAATTGCTTATTGCCACTCGATAAACGCACATTCGATATAAAGGAAGATATACATATTATATTGCATGTAAAGTAGTTAGTATACTTTGATCTGAGTGATTTGTGAAACAACACGTACTTTAAATGAACATCGATTTGATCAAATTAATTACATCGATAATGTAAGCAATAAGCGTATAAGCTATTCGCGATCATACCATCCACACCAGCAAATTAATATCCACAATCAGAAAGAATTATTTTTGCTTTCTCTTCGCATCCATATTCATCGTCGTCGCTAAAAGTGTGCGCAAAAGCTTTCGCTCAGCCGCACCCACACCGCTCTTCAGTTGTTACGCCTACACACTTGCACTTTTCCTTCGTTCGCTTTCAATCGTATTCGTCTTTCATACAGCATAGACTAGACATAGATCAACGTGATCAATTGTCGTCGTCGCTCAGCTCATAGGCCGACTTTAACAAACATAGGTTCCACTTTTGCAAAAAATAAAACTTGTCGTCGATAATAGTATACATACACACTTCTCTTTGATTTTTGCAATTGCCTTTGTCCAAACATTCGTTGTCGGTCGCTCAAATCGTAATCGAATTATTGCTGATTTCCATGCTGCGCTCTGAGCTGATCTTCGAAATTGTTGTTGTTGCTGTTACATTGGTTGCTGCTGCTGCTGTTGCTGCTGTTTATTTAGAGAGACTCGTATGCTGTTGTTGTTGCTGCTTAATTCGTTTTAATCCATCGTCGTTCTCATCGTTACTAGCGAACATTTATCTACCTTATAATAAATAAAACATAATCGCCAGGATATCATAGATAGTATAGCGTAGTACGTTTAACAAAAGAATTCCCTTTTTGCGAATATTCTTTTCAACATCTTGCTTGGAATTCTAGTGTCAAGGCTCGCATTTAATCATTATGTCTCTTGAAAATTTAAAAGCCTCTCGCTCTTCAACCAAAGGGAGCATTACTCGAATTAAAAATCTAATCGAAACCAAAACATTGACACCCACGGAATTAGAATGCCGTTTGGGAATTGTCGAGTCCTACTTTAAGCAAGCATTGGCCTACCAAACGCAAATCGAGGGATACGAACCATTTGACACTGGTCGTAGTGAACTGGAAGAAGTTTATGTCGCTACAAAATCAAAAATTCTTTCACAAATGGGTAGTGAGAGAAGAAGTAGTACTCTTGAAACCACTATATCAATTCCTTCGTCGTCGGTTAACCATTTACCATTTGCAAAATTGCCACGATTTAGTGGCAAGTACTCAGAGTACAAGAACTTCATAAACACATTTAAGAAGCGTGTTCATAATGATACCACTATGTCAAAAATTGAGAAGTTCAATCATCTGCTGAATTGTTTAACAGATCAGGCATTAGGAACTGTGAAAACATTTCAAATAACCGAAGAAAATTACGAAAAGGCACTGGATAGGTTAAAGGATCGTTATGACAACGATTGCCTTATTTTCTTAGAGTACATTTCGCAATTGTTCGAGTTACCAAAGGTGCAAAAGGCTTCTGCTGCTCATCTAAGAAATCTGGTCGATAACGTCTCTGCACTTTTCAATTCGCTTCAATCCATAGGATCCGAATCCGAAATATGCAATGCAATTATAATACATATTGCAATGTCAAAGGCGGGACGAACGGGACGAAGAGAGGTTTCTCTCGCTACTCGAGTATACTCGTACATACATATAAGATAGTTCACATACAATTACTGGTTGCTCAGCTTTTACTCAACTTACTATTCATGATTGTTTCACCAATATAAAGAAGCTCGGGTTATGTATTAATTGTCTTAGGAAAGGACACAACGTTGCCAAATGCTCTTCAAAACATACATGTAGGGTATGCAGGCAATCACATCACACACTCCTTCATCGGCCTAACCAATCGGCGAGCATTACTATTTCGAATGAGCCATCGTTTCAGTCTTCTCCTTCGACATCTTCTGCTGTTGTAAACTCCGCTGTGGAAAGAGAGTTAACTCAGGTGATTTTGGCAACAGCCATCGTTCTTGTGAGGGACGCTTCAGGAGGTTTTCAATTGGGAAGAATTCTATTAGATTCAGGATCGCAGGTCAATATGATAAAGGAACGGTTTGCTAAAACCTTAAGTCTTAAGACTCAAAAGAAAAATGTTGACATACAAGGAATAGGCATGATCGAAACAAAGATTGGTCGCACAACTCAAACCACGATTAAGTCTCGATACTCACCATTTGAGTTGACATTAGAGTTTTTGGTTTCACCATCAATTACTGGCTACCAACCCGATCCATCAATGAACACTGAGTCTTGGAATCTACCTAGGAATATAGAGCTTGCGGATGAACAATTTAATCGGTCTGCGCCTATCGACATGTTGTTAGGAGCAGAAACATTCTTTGATTTGTTGAAGGTGGGTCAAATCAAACTTGGTTCTGAGCTGCCATCACTTCAAAATTCTCACCTTGGATGGATTGTTTCTGGGAAATATACATCGTTAAACGCCATCCGACATCAAACTTGTTGCATGAGTTCCAATGATAGTCGTCTCGATGAATTCGTTCAACGATTCTGGGAACTCGAGGCAGTTTCTGGGAGAAAATCAAAGTGGTCGGATGAACAAATGCAATGTGAAGAACACTTCAAAGGATCGGTGGACTCAGTACTGAGCGGAAGAATAATGCTTAAGCTTCCATTCAAACAGGACCCGTCTGTTCTTGGCGAATCTTACCATATTGCTTTTCGTCGGTTTCTTTCTTTAGAACGCAGGTTAGCTAAGGATTCAGCACTAAAGTCTTCTTATGTCGAATTTCTTAACGAATATGAAACACTAGGTCATATGTCGTCAGTCAAGAACCCAGACCTTAGTCAACCACATTATTACTTGCCCCACCAATGTGTGCTAAGGCCAAATAGCACCTCGACAAAATTGCGAGTAGTGTTTGATGCCTCGTGTCGTACATCATCAAACATCTCACTCAATGGTATCCTGATGGTAGGCCCTACAATTCAGGAAGACTTGTTTGTTATTTTGCTACGTTTTCGACTCCACAGATTTGCATTAACGGCCGACATTGTTAAAATGTACCGGCAAGTTTTGATACATCCCGACCATCGCCGATTTCAATACATCTTGTGGAGGGAAAACCAGAAATCCCCTATCAAAACGTATGCACTGAATACAGTCACCTACGGAACTTCTTCAGCACCATTTATGGCAATCAGATGTCTCCAGTATTTAGCCGATAAATATGAGAATCAGTACCGACTGGGATCTCAAGTACTTCGTACATATTTTTACGTAGATGACCTGATCACTGGAGCGGATGATCTCGATACTCTGAAGCAGAAACAAAGCGAGGTCATCACTATTCTGAAATCCGCAGGGTTTGAATTATCCAAGTGGCATAGTAACCAATCTTCTTTTTCGTCAGAATATATTGGAAAGGAACTACACATCAACGAGTCCAACGTGACAAGCACGTTAGGGATAATTTGGAATTCGCTGGATGATAATTTCTACTTCTCTTACAACCCAACTAAAATTTACACATCCTTCACAAAGAGAAAAATTCTCTCCATAGCATCGTCTCTTTTCGATCCATTAGGTCTCCTTTGCCCCATTATTGTCAAGGCGAAAATTATTTTGCAAAAGTTGTGGATGGATAAAGTCGATTGGGATGAGGCTATTGGGCAATCAATCGACACGGAATGGCGTCAATTTATGAGTGACTTGCACTCCATTAAAAATCTGCCAGCGCCGAGATATGCGCTTGCTCCGTTCAAGAGGTCTGTGCAAATACACGGATTCTGCGATGCATCGGTAAATGCATACGGATGTTGCATTTATCTAAGAACAGTAGACGTAGACGGCTCCATTACAGTAAAATTGTTGGCAGCAAAATCTAAAGTGTCGCCATCCAAAAACAAACAAATTCCACGTCTTGAGCTTTGTGCAGCTCATCTGTTAGCCAAACTTTGGTCCAAAATTCAGCCCGTTTTCAAGGATTTGTATTCGGAGGTATATTTTTGGACCGACTCGTCGGTTGTTTTGCACTGGATTTCGACCCATACATCTAAATTAAGCACCTTCGTCGGAAACCGAATCGCGGAGATTCAGGAGACGACAGCTGACATCCAATGGAGACACGTGCCAACCGAATCTAACCCAGCGGACATATGCTCTCGCGGATGCACTGTCAAGGAACTTGGAGAGTCTATATGGTCAACCGGACCGTCGTTTCTAATGAAATCCCCCGAAAAATGGCCTACAAACCCAAAAACATTACTGTCGTCGGAGCAGTTATCGCTCGAAAAGAAGAAAACAGCTTTGGTATGCAGTCAAGCTGTAAGTAATGATCTACTCAACACAATCCATAACTGCAGCTCATACACCAAAATATTGCACATTTTTGTTTACATTTTGCGATTCACCAATTGGCGCAAAAGCCGAAAGGTGGAAGATACGCTTGTGTGCAGCACCGAAGAACTTGAAGCCGCTTTCAATACCATAGTTTGGATTGAGCAAAGTCATGACTTCATCGAAGAGATAGACTGCATCTCAAACAAAAGGGAAATCAAGAGTTCTCTAAGATATCTTACTCCGTTCATAGAAACTTCGAATAAATATCCAGTACTTCGAGTTGGAGGGCGATTACACAATTCAGAACTGCCAGAAGAACAAAAGCATCCAGCATTGTTGAGCAAAGAATCGAACTTTGCAACATGTTTTGCTCGTCATCTTCACATGAAGAACTATCATGCTGGACCAAAGGCTCTCGTCGCTCTACTTAGGCAGAAAGTTTGGATTGTGAACGCCAGGCACATAGCTCGGAAGATAGTTAGCAAATGCGTACACTGTGCCCGGTATAAGCCCAAGCTTCTACAGCAAATAATGGGCAATCTTCCACCAGAAAGACTCATCGCGAGTCGACCTTTTCTTCGTTGTGGCGTCGATTTCTGTGGACCAATATTTACTTACCACAGGATTCGTGGAAAAGTTCCGTACAAAACGTACATATCCGTCTTTGTATGTTTTACATCCAAGGCCGTACACCTCGAACCGGTATCAGATTTGTCAGCAGATGCTTTTATCGCTGCGTTAAAGCGTATGACAAGTCGTCGTGGATTACCGCAGGACATATTCTGCGACAATGGGACTAATTTTGTTGGGGCTAACTCAAAACTTAATGAACTTCGTAGCATGTTGTTTCGCAAATCCTCTCAAGATTCCATTTTAAGTTTTTGCAGTAATGAACACATTAACTTTAACTTTATTCCTCCTAGGGCCCCGCATTTTGGTGGAATCTGGGAAGCTGCCGTGAAGGTAGCTAAAGGACATCTACTTCGCACTCTTCATAACATAAAGCTTTCGTTTGAAGAACTCGCGACGGCACTATGCGAGATAGAAGCAGTCATGAACTCGAGGCCCATTACAGCATTAACAAACGACCCTAATGACTACGAGGCGCTAACTCCAGGTCACCTTCTAATTGGCTCATCGCTGAAGGCGATTCCCCAACCGGCAGACGAAGCTCCCAATACCTGCGTCTTACAATACTGGCGTCGAATCCACAACGTGAAGACGCACTTCTGGAAACGGTGGACAGAGGAGTACCTACAGGAACTGCAGCAGAGAACAAAGTGGTCTTCTCAACAACCGAATCTGGTAGCCGATGCGATGGTTATCGTTCACGAGGACAATTCACCCCCTCAAAGATGGTTGCTGGGGAGAGTTGAAAAAACAATCGCTGGCACTGATGGAAAAATTAGAGTTGCAGAAGTCCGTACACCAAGAGGGATCATCAAGAGGCCTATCCACAAGCTCGCGTTATTGCCTTGTTGAAACCGAGTCATTTCAAAAAAGGCGGAATGTTGGAGCACAAAACAGAACCAACATCTTATATTAACATTGAATCTTTCAATTTATTTTCATTTTAATTTGTAATTGAATAAATTAATTAGTATCGTAGTTGAAATTAAGTAAATCTATTACATTCATTCAATTCAAATAACAATTATAATATTGTTATATATATAAAATATATATAACAATATTTTTCATTTGAAATTATGTACTAAAAACTATGTAAATAACCACCATTGTACTAAATTGCGGCCTACAAAGAATTCGATTCGGAAATAAAAATCACTTTGGTTGTAACACTCACATTGATCGGAGCTTTTCTCTTTTTCGAACTCGTCGTCGTTTTTCGCTCGAATTGCTCAATAAGCGCAAATTACTTTTATCTTTTGATAGTTGATAAGCAGGGACAAATTTCGATAGTTTCGCCGAGATTTTCAAATAATAATTGAACTATTGCTCCTAAAACAAATCCGCGGGAATTTTCCTACTAGGTATCGACCAACACGTAAATTTTCCCAAGGAACGGACGAAAAATCCTTCGACCGTACAGTTTATAACAAAAATCCAGATGCGAAGCCGCTAGTGGGATTTGCCGATGCAGATTATGCTTCCGACGAAACCGATAGGAAGTCCACCAGCGGATTTTTGTACAAGGTGTTTGGCAACGTAGTAAGCTGGACATCAAAGAAGCAGCAAGTTGTGGCCTGCTCTACAACCGAAGCAGAATATGTTGCTTTAGCCCTGGCTGTGCAAGAAGGTGTGTGGCTGAGGGGTTTATTAGCTGATTTGCGGATTGAAGTGAAAAACATTCCGATTTTGGAAGACAATCAGAGCTGCATTAAGATGGCAATCAATATGGAGAATAAGCGAGTCAAGCATATCGATGTGAAATACCACTTCATCAGGCAAAAGGTAGAAGAAGGCGAAGTCACCTTACACTATGTGAGTACCACAAATCAGGAGGCAGACATTCTCACGAAGGCGTTACCGCAGCAACAGTTCCGAAGTCTTGCTGAAAAACTGGGCCTCATGCATCGAGAAGGGGTGTAGTAGTATAGGTGACAAGCGATGCAGAAGTTTAGAAAGAGAAGAATATATTTGTACATTGTATGAATTACTACGTTATGAATTTCATTTAGTCGTAAACTTGAACCCGTTGAATAAAGACTTTTCTTTGTAAAGTTTATTAAGTTTTCGTGTTTGCTTACTAAAAAATTCTTATAATCTGAATACTTCCCGCTAAAATGTGGCAGAGAAAAATGTCAAACGGCTATGTGTTGGCGGGGGGATGGCAAAGGAAGTTTCAAAAGTGCTACATCGCCTACCTGGCACCAAGAGCGAAATAATTTTAGTTTTTGTTGTAATGTACAACTCTTCCAATTCACCTCTCGCAGAGTCCATTGGTTGTAAACGTTCAATCTGTGACTGATATGATAAAACCTGCTCAAAGTAGGACTCCAGAATTGCTAATCTGCATTCCAACTCTGTTGAATTAGCACTGTTTAACTTATCGACCAAAGTTTTAATGCGAGTAATATTTCCTTTACTCGATGCACGCAGTATCCTTAGTTCATTAATGGTAATTGGTTCATCTGGCATCTTGATGTTTTTTTTTTTTTTTTAAATATTAGATACTCCAAAAGAAAAAGAAAGAAAATCTCGAAACTCCAAGAGAATAAAAACAGCAGACTGCTACCACCGAGTCTATCAACCCCAACAACCTCAAACGAAATTATCTAACAGCAGCAGTAAAAAATAGCAACAATGATGAACCAATAACAATTATGATACAACAACACAACTCTCCAGTAGCAGCAAAAACTCCCACGGTGATTGATATGAATCTCCAAATAATTACGATACAAGTAAATTAAACCCAACTATGGTGAAAGCTACAGTAGCTAACGCCAATAAATTATTGCCGAATTTTAGAAAGTATTTAGGTATTCTGATTTGTCTTTCAAATTTAAAATTCTTTCTAATGGCTGACTACAAGTGCAATAGCTTAAGCCAAGAACGATGAGTTGAAGCAGCATACAAATGAAAGCCAAAATGTAAGGCTCCGGCCACGCAATGAGCGACGAGTTGCTGAGCGACGAATCTGAGCGATGGGTGGCCATTTACTGAACGATGTCGCTGAGTGATGCAATAAGTTGGGAAAATGCCATCGTCAAGTGCGGTTCGTCGTAGTTTATTAGTTGAAAGTCGCGTTCATATTTAGTAAGATCGAGAATACGTAGATTTTGTGTAAACAGTATAGCCCATAAATCGTGAAAGGGCAAATTATGGTGAATTTCATCATTTATATCAAAATCTTCGCAGATTTCCAGATCGATTTTGGCAATATTGTCGTATGACAGTACCATCTTTCGATTTGCTTTTGGAAAAAGTTCGACCAAAATTGACAAAACAAAAAAAAAGCAATTAGTCCAGAACAACGGCTGGTTTTATGTTTAAGGTTAGTTTTTTTTTTTTAATTTTTGTATTCTTTATTTTTATTCTTAAGTTTTGCCAAAATAATATTTTGAATGTCAGTTCTTATCTCAAGATTTTTGAAATTGTCAAATAGTTCCATAAATGGCAAAAGACTTCTGAAAAATTTAACTTTCTGTGTTTATTTTGTCCATCTTATTACTTCGTCGCTCAGCGATCGACTGAAAAATTAAAACAGATTTGATTGCAGAGCGATGTCTCTCTGTCGCTTAAAAAATCGCTCAGTCCCTCAGGGTTTATGTGGCCACCTCAGTGATGGGACTTCTACCACTTAAGTGGTATTTCTACCACTTTTTTCTCAACCCAAAATTCTACCACCAGCAAATCCAAATCTACCACTTTTTCAGATGGGAAAAAAATGGAACAAAAACGCATATAATAACAAATACCTACGCACTATAAGACTTATTTTCCATCATCCACACAATAGAAACCGGTTGGTTGAATAATTTTAGATTTTTGTGCACTGGAAAATTGGTACTGGTACTGGAACTTTGGAAAAAAATCTGTGATGCTTTGTGAGGTGACGTTTATAGAGCTCAAGAAAATTTGTTCTGAATGTTTGAAAAAATTTGCTATCCTATTTTGGGTAATATGATAGCATGATAGTAGCATTTATGGTACGTTTTAAAAATCTACCACTTTCTACCACTTTTTGGTTTCCCAATATACCACCTTTTGCCTACCCTCAAGTCCCAACACTGGCCACCTCCATACGATTTCATGTGTTTTAATTTTTTTGCGTCGCTCAGTCGCTCAGTCGCTCGTCGCTCATTGGGCCGGAGCCTAAATCGAACGATATGCAGCGACGATGTTTTGGTTGGGCAGTTGGATGTTACTTACAATCCACTTTTATATACAAAGAGAAGCTTTTGTGTAACATATGTATGCGCAAATTGCATTATGTAGAATAAAGCTTTAGTGTGAATAACATGTATTACTACTGCTGAACTGGTATGGCGTGAAGTAGAATTTAGATCGTGTATGATTGTGTGTTAGAAAATGTATATTATAGCTGTATATATGGTGCGATCTGAAACGTCTCAATGCAAGGGCAAAATAGAACATTAGCTAAGCTCTAAACGCAAATAATGTACGATATGCTGTACCTTTTTAATATGAAAGCTAGCGGCATCGTATGTGCCGCTTTCGTATATATTTTGTATGTTTAATGTATGTAATTAATTTTAGATTTTGCAACGAATGTGCGTTTTTAAGTGGAGCATTTTGTTTTTAATTTTGAATAATATTGTAGAATTTGCACTAAGGGTAATTAATACATTGCAATGCACGTTCGTTATATGTAACGATTGAGGCGAAGTACTTATCTACCCCTTTTCTGCAAATGACTCCTGCTTCACTCGTTCTCCAGCGGGTTTCCTGAGGATCTTCCTTAGAGATGATCTGCTTCTTATGGGTGGCCTGCTGCAGCACTTTCACTCACGAACCCGAATTAACCGCGTACCGAACTATGAATCTCCTTAATGTTCAATGTCAATGTCAGTTGGAGATTTTATGCACTGCTCACTTTTTAAGGATTATTAACGGGCTTTATTAATGAGTTAAGTATGAAACTTTCAAATTAACTTAAGGATTTGCCTCACGTTTGGGCGCCAAAAATGTTGGTTAGGAGCGTTTTCCTACCGTGTACCAAAGATTTTTTTATTCTTGGTATGGTATGTACTTACTTGTACCGTTTAACTTTGTACTTATGTGCGAGTGGAAGCGATAAAGAAAGATAAGACTGTGCGCGGCGAATGTGTAACAAGAAGTGATTTTTATTTTCCGTTTGTACTCTAACATCGACTATATTCTATGTTTATTTTTCTATGTTAAGCATAAAAGATGGCTCGCCCAAACATTATTAATAATTCAGTTTGATTTTTCATTTGAAAATATTGAAATTATAAAGTAAAATAGGTTGCGCCTCAACAAGAACCTTAAAAACAAGGCACACAAAAATGTCAAATTGTCCGGTAGTCCTGGGGATTATGAAAATTTTGAAAAAACTGCGTAAAGACTTTCTTGCGTTAAGTAAATTTCTACTGAAAAATTACGTAAATCAAATAGAAAATAAAATAAAGACCGACTCGAAACGCTTCTGGACTTTCATAAATAGCAAAAGAAAATCTACTGGTCTGCCCAAATCCATGGTTTATAAAAATTTTGAATCTAATGATGTTAATTAAATACAACACTAGAATTGTTTGCGAAATTCTTTGAATCTGTGTACTCAAAGCCTAATACACCTAGTTTTGTGCCAGCTACAGAATGCAGAATTGACATTGGCCTCATCCAACGACATTATCTTGGCTCTTAATGAACTTAAGCCCAATTCAAGTCCTGGACCCGATGGTATTCCTTCGATTATTTTCAAAATGTGTTCTCAAGCAATTTGCTATATACAAATTTTCAATCAGTCAATTGCAAATTATCTGCTTTTCCTAAGCTTTTTGAAAGTATCGTAAAGTCAATGTTGGAATTTTTTATAAAGGAATTTGTTTGTGATGCGCAGTATGGCTTTGTGTCTGGCAGGTCCACTACCACTAATCTGGCTTGCTTCTCACACTATACCATTAATGCTATCGAAGATGGTTATCAAGTCGACTGTGCTTACACTGACTTTAGTAAGGCATTTGACTCCGTCAATCATCATAATCTTCTATATATATAAAAATTAAGCCTTAAAATGTTTGTCGTCGATTCACGCCTTAACGCATTTACCGATGTTAACCAAACTTTCACACATCTTTGGTATTGGTCCATATATGATTCCTGTGAAGTTTGGTCAAAATTGGATAAAGGGGCGTGGCACCGCCCATACAAAAAATATATTCAAAATAGTATATATCGAAAACCACGAAATTGATTGTGATAATCTTAGTTATTGTCCCTGGGGTGCTCCTGTGAAGAGTGATCAAAATTGGACAAAGGGACGCGGCACTTCACATACAAAAAAAAACAGTCAAAATCGTATACTAAAAACATCTTGGGCCGATTTTTATTACTCATTAGGCATTCGACATTAGGCAGAAAGAAAATTCCAAGCAAATCGATTTATTCTCCTTTCTCGCATTTATTATCTAAGACCTAAACAATACAATTCCTGTTTATGGGAAAAGCCGGCGGCGGGTACAGCTTCTTGGACAATATTGGAATTGAAAACCAAAGTTTTTAAAATTTGAATAATACATTGTCCTGAAAGTCAAGAATATTATCTAGACAATACAATTTCTGGAAAAACAAAAAATGTTGTGTACCACAGAGCATTACAATAAAAACCGTTTATCTATTTAACCATTTTGCACTACGAAGTGTGCACGGGCTTCGCTAGTATTACTAAAAAACTTAAAAGTTTTGGGTTTCACTCAGCAATGCATGAGTGGTTAGCATTCTACTTGATTGGAAGAATTTAAAAGGTCAAAATAGATGACTACTTTTCACGATCCTTTGGGTGCGGATCAAGAGTACCACAGGGTCCGCAGATCATTTGGGTCCGCTCCTCTTTATAATTTTTATCAACGATATTTCACTAGTATTAAAATATTCCCATTGCTTGATGTATGCTTCATTTAAAGCTGTTCCTTAAAATGAAAACTTCTCTTGACTGTGAGTTTTTGCAATATGATTTAAGAAACCTATCCGTTTGGTGCGTCAGTAATTGTTTAATGTTAAATATTAGACAATGCTTTATAATATAATTTTATAGAAGATCTTCTCATTTTGAGTTTCAATATGAAATCGACAGTATTGCACTAAATAGAGTCGTGAAGTCTTGGCATTATAATTGTTTCGAGGTTCACTTTTGCATCTCATGTTGATCAAGTTATTGCTAAAGCAAATAAAATTTCTGGTTTTATAATTTTATAATTTTGTTTTGTAATTATGTTGCTTTAGATTTCTCTCGTATTCGCTTCAAAAGTGTTTTACTTAATTTGTTTGCATTCTCTTAGTCTTAAGTAATTGTTTTTATATAATTTGTATAGTTATCTTGTAATCTGTATAGCTCAGCTAGTAGATGAAATAAACAAAAATAAAAATAAAATAAAATAAAAAATTAATGTAGAATTTAGCTTTCGTCAATTACATAATACTACATATTATATAATGTGCTACATTTTACGTAGAAGTCACAATGTTGGAGCTGTCCATATAAAATTATCAATTGTGACCTACAAAATATTTAGGGTGAAAGTTAATAATGACACCTGGCCACAATATATTATCATTTCTCGACTTAAAACGCGCTTTCGAGACAATCGATAGAAACATATTGCTGTCGAAACTGAGCGGATATGGTATTAAAAACAATGAACTGAGCTGGTTTTAGTCGTACCTCAATAACAGATCTCAAAGAACAAAAGTGAATGGTGTAATGTCAGAGAGTATTATAACTACATTGGGTGTGCCACAAGGATCAGTGCTGGGAGCATTGTTGTTTGTCATTTACATAAACGACATGAAATACATGCTCAAAAATTCGCAACTGTCTCTCTTTGCGGATGATGCACTCATATTTATATAATTGGGAAGAATATTGAGGAGTGCGTGCAAAAGGATCAAGAGGACTTATCACTTATGAGCACCTGGCTACCATCAAGTAAACTTAAGTTGAACGACAGTAAGTCACTGAGTGGGGAAGCGAGGAGTAACAACGATTCTGAATGATTGCTATTTCGATCTACACCACTAATTCATTATCAGACTCCTTTAAGTGATTGTTTGAATAGTTTTTGAATTCTGACAGTCAATTCTCCGTATATAATCCACTTGGGAAGACATTTTTGTTTTCCCCCGTCAGGAAGTGAACCTGCACTTCGATTTTCTCAATTGACCAAGTGACTACCAATTGAGCGACGAGTACAAGCCGCCAACTGGTGATTAGAACGGAGGAGAAGTCAAAATGTATGATATTTAAGCATATTCACGATATAAAACTAGGTGTAAATAATGAAATTATTGAACAAGTTGATCATATAAAATATATAGGTATAGTTATTGTATGCGAAGTTAAGTTTGATCTTCATATTGTGAAGAAAATTTCAAAAAAATGTATTTTTTTTAAAAAGAATAAGAAAAATGTTGTCAGTTATAAGCGCAATTAACATTTAAAATGTATAGCAATTAACGTCATTATATTAAGTACAAGAATGTAACTATTTATAAATTGAAATTCTAAATAGCTACGTCCCAGTTTGATCAAACTCGCGTCAATAATACTCAGACATGATGTTACCACAGATAATAGAATTCCATCACAGTGCAAACAAAAATGATCACTTTTTGTCATCCCCACAATTACATGTTTTGCATATTGTTAAATAATTTCCATATATGTATTATGTAGTTAAAAAAAAAACAGCTGAAAAAAATTATTACGTATTACGTACCTTAGCGAAGTGTGGCCCCCTAAAATGGTATTTTGGATATTATTTAGACCGAATATTCGAAACAAAGACGGCGTCATCTGCAGTATAGTTGCACGACGTTTATTCTTCGGTTGCAGTACTTCGGAAAGTTTATTTGGTGTCATTCGTATAATATCAGTTGTGATAAGAAGCGAAGCTCCATTTTTCAGTGCAAGAAAATATTCAACAACAAATGGATCAAATGTTATTGGTGATGATATAAAAATAAGGTCCTTAGACGTTATACCCAATAAATCGCTGTAAACGCAATATTTTTAAAAGCTGTAACGAAATATAAAATAGCAATAATAACTAACCTTAGTCCATTTATATTTGGTGCAATACATGAATACGGAACGCGAACTATTTTTGGATTACCTGTACTGCCAGACGTTTTAATAGAATAACATTCATTCTGCAATTTTACCATTTGGGGCTCCCTTTCGTCGACAACTACTTTATAGATGTATGCATAGGTATTAAAAATAGTTAGTCGCTCTATTAATTGTGACTGGACATTATTCTCTGATAAACAGATAAAGGAAATGAAGAACGGAGAACGGTATTTTTGTGCCGTGTTTATTGACTCGACCTCACTAGCTTGATGTAAAATAGCACAGAACGAGCACTCGGCATTCAGAATACTAAATATTTGATTGAAATATGTAGACCATCTTAATAAATTTGTTGAAAATTAAATCTGTTTACTTACCAACCTTAATATTATAACGCAGAGCTGAGGACTGTGAGGACATTGTATACTAATTCGAGTTTTTCTCACTTCCATTTTCTTGAATATTTTAAGTATGATTTGGCATTCGTTGATGATTTCAGAGTAGCTGTAGATTTTCTCTTCATTTTCCGCAGTTCGGTGTATTAGAAATGTTTTATCTGAAAAGGTTTTAAGTTTTTCAACGTCGAAAACTTCACCTGGCATTTCGTTCTATGAAAATGAAAACAATTAATAGGGGTATTGACTATTGATAGTAGAAGCATAGCATAGAAAAATTAAAAATGTCAAATCTCAAAAATCGAGAGAGAAAACTCTCAATTGCAAGAGAAATAATTAGACCCGTTTTACACACTACGATTTTTATCGTACGACGGTACGACTAATGAATTAATTCCATTCGTTCCAAAAATAGAAACTCACACAAAACGAGTGGTTGCGAGAAGCTAGGCCTTGGGTGTCTACCGCCTGTTGCGCCGCCTATTTTTTTTTTTTTTTTTTTTTTTTACTCATGAATGTGTTGCTAGTAGCTGAATTTAAAAATTCGATGCCTATTTAATTTAATTCACTGCGTTGCTATGCAGTGTATTTAGAAATAGAGACATGTTGCAGTGCTGCGGTGGGCGCAGAATTTACATCACCACATAAGAACATGTGTATTCTAATCCTGCTGCGCAGTGAATTCTGCACGTGTGTTTTGGGCATAAGACTATGGGACAAAATCTTACAACCGTTTGAACGCATAAATTTGTATTGTAGGCAAGTTGGCTATTGCAAGCTCATTGTAAGTCAGTCGGCCCTAGCGAGGTATCCGTCGGAACGGAAAATTCTCCGATTTTATGCGAATCGGAGGATTTTCGCAGCGAGGTATACGTCGGAACAGCTTTGTTCCGACAAATACGTAACGCACACTGGCGTTTTGCGTTTCAGTGCGATGAAGTGCGTTTTTACTGATATTTTTGGCAGCTTCATACGAATTTTGTTCCGATATGCTCCGACAGGAATTGGTTGCGGAATTTGTTTACGATTTGCAGTGAAGTGTTGATAAATGAAAGCAATAAAGAAAAAACATTTTAACAAAGTAATTGGTTGTATTTGTTGCTTAAATGTGTGTTTCCAGGGCAAAAAAAAAAAAACGAAAAAACAAGCACTAAATAGGAAAATCCCGATGTACCACGAAACAACATCATATCAAATCAATGCGTTGTCGCATTTTAATTATTCTTTCCGAAAGCGGATACCTCGAATGTAATTTGAGTCTCCGACGGAGTATGCGTTGCGGAGAATTTATCGCGGAACGTTGGAACAAGTGGTCTGTAAGTGGCACTGAAATAAAAGCTAAGCTACCACCACCAATCAACGCTCCAGGAACATCGAGAACACCTAATTTCCAGAACATGTAACTCATTTTTGTTTTTATAAAGGTTCTTCAGTCATTTGTAAAATATTTCGTATATTGTGAATATACAAAATAGTCTAGTACAAAACTGTTCAGCATGTCGACAACGGTGCCCCAGTCTCCCCTAAAAAAGAGAGAAAAAAAAACATCAACAATCAAAATATGGACAAGAAAGATTGCAACCAAAAATTTGGATTTAGGAAGAGACACTGGGACCAGAGTGGGTCTGCTGAAATGCTACAATGCACGTAAGGAGTTGTGCACTGCCACTGATTCGCCGCTGGAACTTGAATCGTCCTGAATCATCCGCTAAAAGGACTACGTCCTGCAAACCGCTCTTACGGCTGGAACTTGCTGTTGCTGCAGAGCTTGCTAACAATAAACAAAGCATCTGAAACTAAAATGTATTTCTTATCACTTGTAAACTATTTTATTATGCATATAGCTAACTTTTTCTAGTCTTTTATCAATTTAAAAACTAATTGAACGCCTGCAAAATTTTTTGGTGAAGACTGAAAAAAAAACAACTGAAAAGTCAAATGTCAACTAGCATTTTTTTGTCAAGTCGCTGGGCCACATTCGGAGCCACGCTTGTCGTTGGGCCGCAGATCGGAGCCACGCTCGTCGTTGGGCCGCAAATCGGAGCCAAGCTTGTCGGTGGGCCGCATACGGAGCCACGCTTGTCGCTGGGCCGCAGATCGGAGCCACGTTCGTCGTTGGGCCGCAAATCGGAGCCACGCTTGTCGGTGGGCCGCATACGGAGCCACGCTTGTCGTTGGGCAGCAGATCGGAGCCACGCTTGTCGGTGGGCCGCAGATCGGAGCCACGCTTGTCGTTGGGCCGCAGATCGGAGCCACGCTTGTCGTTGGGCCGCATACGGAGCCACGCTTGTTGTTGGGCCGCAGATCGGAGTCACGCTTGTCGCTGGGCCGCAACGGAGCCACGTTTATCGCTGGGCCGCAACGGAGCCACGCTTGTCGCTGGGCCGCAACGGAGCCACGCTAGTCGCTGGGCCGCAACTTGTAAACACGGAGCCACGCTTGTCGCTGGACCGAATTTTGTAAACACGGAGCCACGCTTATCGTTGGGCCGCATATTGTATTTGTATAGTATAGTATAGTAGTTTCGATAGTAGTTTATACGTTGGTTAATAAAATAAAGAATATCTCTTAACCAAAGTTTGGTGTTTCTTTGGCGAATCCTGGATCCGGCGAGCAAAACCTCGGCCTTAGAAAAAGCACTTCACAAATGGCGCCCGAGCAGGGACTTCAATAGAGGTATCCCACACAGTAAACCCGTCTGCGAAGGAGAATTCCGCAGAGAAAACCCGTAAAGCCCTCACCAGAGGAGGCACACCGACCTCACCAAGAGGAATTCAAACCTCAGTGGAGGTATCCCGACCTCATCACGAGGAACCAAAGGAAGATCGCGTCGTATATAGGAAATCACGATACCATGACCGACCCCGACCTCGACGACCAATGTCCAGCGAGAGACACTATCATTGGTCTCCCCAACGAAGACCACAACGAAGATTGTGATCTTACCCGCAACCTGGGTTGGATATACTTGTTGCATAAAGAAGAGTTAGTAAAGCTCATGGACGAGAGAAGCTTTGACACGAGAGGAACCGCCAACCAGCTGCGGAAGCGTTTCAGTGGCTATATCAAGGAAGCTCGAACACGGAAGTCAACGCAAAACCTGTGTCAGGAATGGGAAGAAAAGGTGGAGGAACGCGAGTACGTTGATACTACCGAAGAACAGGGTCCCCCTCACCAACAAGGACAAGATACTAGCGATGAAAGGAAGTCTCCTCTTTTCACCGAGACTAGTTTCCAAGTACCAGAAAGAACAACCACCCTTCGAGCTATCGACAATCAGCCCGGTCCCTCCAGGTCAGTTAATACTTCTCACTCCCCGGCCAGTCAAATGGCACCTATCACGACGCACCCGCGTGAGACACCCGAAGCCAGCATCAGAACAGAGCCACCGCGCCATACGATTCGTCCCAGCCTCAGCTACGAAGCCGAGGTGACCAATACGGTTCGAAAGTGGGGCTTAAAGTTTGACGGCACAGGAAACGCTCTGGAATTCATCGAAAGGATGGAAGAACTAACCCTGTGCTACGATATTCTCCCGGATCACATGGTACGACCATTGCCCGAAATATTCAGAGGGACGGCTGTGGAATGGCTCCGGATAAATCGAGAGAAGTTTCAGTCCTGGGAATTGTTTCGGACTTACTTCCTACAATATTTCTTGCCGACCCGTTACGTCAACAAACTAGAAGACGAGATCATGAGGAAAAGACAAGGACCCCGGGAGAAGGCAAAGGACTTCATAAGATCCCTCCAGTACCTTGTACGTCAACACCCGCGAATACGAAATGAAGGCTACTTGGAACGTTACTACGATAGCCTCAGACCCGAATACCGGCTCTATATCCGCCGGAGAGATTTCGAGACAGTGGAGGAACTAATGGAGTTGGCGGAGGAGTATGAGTTTATTCGAACAGAAGAAAGGAACACGCGACCACCTCCAACTCAACCCCCACCAGTCAGATATACTCCCCTTCCTAGAGCCACGTACATAGTAGAACCGCCAGCCTTACATGCGGCACCACCAAGTCCGGTCCTACCAGCGATACTCCCAAGTCCAACGGCATATGATAGGAGGACTCACTGCTGGAACTGCAAACAGCGCGGGCATCGTCAATGGGATTGCCGACGAGCGCGGCAAGTATTCTGCTCTTATTGTGGGAATGACGGCATATCGCCACGGGATTGCCCTTGTCAGCATAATCGGACTGCCATGATCTCTGGGACCACATGGACGGACCACCGATACTTTATTTCGATACGGATCGGAGACCACGATTTTAAGGCTCTAGTCGATACCGGGTCATCCGCATCATTTGTCGGTCCCGCTATGCGACGGGCACTCCGGCAAATACATACCCCACTACGATACCAACGCCGCCAGGTTGAGTTGGCAGACGGTAAGGCAGTCACCACGACTGAGGACTACACAATAACCTTTCGATTAGGGAACAAACAAGTCACGGGCAAGTTATCATACCTGGCCAAACTGAATGAAGATGCCATCCTAGGGGTGGACTTCCTGGAAAAGGCCTCCTTCCGGATGTCAATCGCCGGTCAAGAACTAACCTACTACCCTCTTACCCGTAACGACCATGGGCCGACGACATGCGCCCTCAAGAGTCGAGAACACCTATCGGAGGAACAGCAGAAAGAACTCACGCGACTTCTGAGTGAAGAAATAAACTCCGAACAGGAGTTGAGCGGAACCACTACCATCGCCCAACACAGGATACGTCTCAGCACGGATCAACCATTTAAACAGCGGTATTACCCCCGCAACCCAGCGATGCAAAACATCATTAATGAGGAAATTGATGAGCTTCTCAGACTAAAGAAAATCGAGCCGTCTAGAAGCCCGTATAGCTCACCCATCGTATTAGTGAAGAAAAAGGGAGGATCCTGGCGACTGTGCGTGGATTACCGACAGCTGAATGAGATCTCAATCAAAGACGCATACCCATTACCCCAGATCAACGCCATACTCGATAAACTCCGGGGGGCTGCTTTCATTTCGACCATTGATCTCCGTCATGGGTATTGGCAGATACCCATGGAAAACAACTCCCGAGCCTATACCGCTTTTACGGTACCTGGAAGAGGACTGTTTCAGTGGAAGGTCATGCCATTCGGCCTCCACTCCGCGCCAGCCACATTCCAGAGGGCACTAGATAGCATTATTGGTCCCGAAATGGAGCCCTATGCTTTTGCATATTTAGACGACATCATCGTGATCAGTGGGACATTCGAGCAACATCTCATCCACGAGCGTGCGACAACTACGACGCGTCCTAGGCATTATGTCTTGGTACCGAAGGTTCATCCAGGACTTCGCCACGGTGGCCGCCCCGTTGACAAGCCTACTTAAGAAAAACACCCCGTGGAAGTGGGAGGCCAGCCAACAAACCGCCTTCGAGCACTTAATAGGGAAATTAACCACGGCACCCATACTTACGTGTCCGGACTTTGAGGTACCATTTACCCTCCAGACGGACTCCAGCCAAGTCGGAATCGGAGTGGTCTTGTCACAGGACGCAGACGGGAAAGAAAATGTTGTCGCCTATGCTAGTCGCGCCTTGACCGAATTAGAAACGAAATATTCAGTCACGGAAAAGGAATGCCTGGCCATATTATACGGGAATACGGAAGATGTGCCCTTACTTGGAAGGGTATCGGTTCACAGTGATAACCGACCACCACTCTCTAAAGTGGTTACACTCTCTTCAAAACCCCTCAGGGCGACTGGCCAGATGGGCAATTGAGCTACAACAGTACGACTTTGATAAAAAGTACCGGAAGGGTACTTTAAACGTCGTCGCTGATGCGTTGTCTCGGGATCCGCTGCCTAACATGGATCGACATACCCTGCACGCCTGTAGCCGCTCCCCAGACTGGACCCTTATCAAGATACAAGAAGTACGGGAAAACCCCGAGGACCACCCAGACTTCCAGGTTATTGGAGAGAAGTTATACCAGAAGTTTCTAGTAACAAACCCCATGTCCGAGACTCCACAAGTATCCTGGAAGTGGTGCGTCCCATCCACCGACCAGGAGCAAGTCCTCCGGGAGCACCACGACGCGGTGACCGCGGGCCACCTGGGGATAGCGAAGACCACGGCTCGGATAATGGAGAAGTATTATTGGCCAGGGATGACGCGAACGATTGCAACTTATGTACGACAATGCGACATCTGTAACCGCTATAAAGTTTCCCAACAAAAACCTAATGGAATGATGTGTGACGAACCATGGGAAATCGTAACCGTTGATTTTGTGGGACCCCTTCCGCGATCCACAAAAGGGAATAACACGATGTTGGTTATGGTGGATAAATTTACCAAGTGGACCGAAGCAGTCCCATTACGACCCGCCACCACGCCCGCACTAATCAAAGCACTTCGAGAAAGAATTATCACTCGGTTTGGGTGTCCCAAGATTGTACTATCGGACAATGGGGCACAATTTACCAGTAACCGATTTCGAGAATTCCTAGCAGAGGCTGGTATAGAGCAGAGGTTAACAGCACCATATACCCCACAGGAAAACCCCACCGAACGGGTCAACAGGGTGTTAAAAACTATGATCGCTCAATACGTGGAAGAGAATCATCGCCACTGGGATGACCACCTCCCCGAACTCACGTTAGCGATTAATAGCATCAAGCACGAATCCACCGGGTACTCCCCGGCTTTCCTAAATTTTGGACGAGAGGTACGCCGACCGGGCATCACCACGTACCACGTTTCGGCAGACATCCCCGGACCCGCTCGCGCTATACCAACGTCCATCCTGGAAGAAAGGATGATGATGAGGAAAATTTAAAGAAAGCAGCGCATATACAAAGAAAATACTATAACCTACGACGACGCGACTGGCGACCTAGCATCGGGGAGCTGGTATACCGAAAGGTCAGGGTTCTGTCTTCGGCAGCTGATTCATTTACTGGAAAATTAGCGCCACGATTTGATGGGCCGTACGAGGTCCTAAGGTTTGACTCCCCTGTGATAACCATATTACGGAAGAAGGGCGATGCAATTAAAACAAATCATATAATTCGCACTCACATAAGGGACCTGAAACCCTATAAAAGGGACGAGGCAGTAGCTGCAATTATCAGTATCAATCGAAACGCTGACAAAGGAAGAACAACGATGGAACAAAAAGTACACCTTCCCAAGATAGCAAGAGGAGCTGATGGACCAACTGTCGATAAACCAACCCGCCCGACCAGACCAGTGGCACTACCACGATCCGATAATGTCACCATACTTTCAGTGGAAACAAATCGTTTTGGTAGGCGAGGTCTCAGGCTAGAGACCAGAGGCTATCGACAAAACTGATTGCCTAAGATCGTTATACGTGGTGAAGAGCCACATCCTGCACGAGGTGCCACTGCTTTAGACTGAATATAACGGATCTAGAGGGGAATAACTCGATAAAACCCGTAATCCCGGGTGTAAACAACCGTGCCCAGGGATGTATGGCACAAAGTTATGGTGTGATAGGAAGAGACTCCACAACGCACGGGCCTACCTTCAGGAGCAGTCCTTATCGGGGAGCATTCCAATGGAATGCACTCCGACATCGTCTGCACCCGCTGGTAGCCTGAGCGCGAGTACACTGATGGGACCACCTAAACCCGTGAGAAGCCTTAGCCAGTCAGGACCAACGGTGGCCGCATCAGCTAACGTGGGGTCTTCAACCCTCTCAGAGGCAACGCAGAAGCCGACCGAAGATTCATCCTCCTCAACGACGATCGGGGCAGTCCCGCAGTTGAGTGAGAATGGACCCAAGGAAGATATTAAGGTGTCGACGAACAAACCGAAAGAGACGAGCCGCTGCTACTCTCTGGAGGAGAAGTCATCGCCACCTACTATGTCAGGCGACAGCAGCCCTGAAGATAATGGGAATTCCACCAAATGTAGCTTCGCGACAGTAGTGAGTACTGGTAAGGTGGATCGGGATATACCCCGTCCGCAAGCGACTAGGGACGACAGGACAAGTACGCCAATACGGAATCGTAGACGCAACGCACTTCGTCTAATTCGGCGGCTTAGCAAGCGTGATCCGAAGTCCTTCACGGACAAGGAAAGAGCGGCTCTGGATAGAGCTCGCAGCACGCTTAAGTCTGCAAGGTCCACTAGGGTAGACAAACGGGGAAAAAAGGAAAGAAGACCTCCTACGACGAGGGCGGGAAGCCGCTTGCTCCCCACCTCAGTCGCTAGGAGACTTCGGCCAGCACCCGACTCGAACTCACCCGATTCCGAGCCGGTTGCAAGCTGCTCCAAAACCCCAGACGAACGCGACCGACAGGCGAAAGGCACCGATGGGGATCTGGACGAAGCGAGGAGGGAAAGCCGTTTGCCATCCACCTCAGCTGCTTGCAGAACCGTACCACCCCCAACCGGACAGGAGAAGGACACTAACCCTAAACCAAGTCCGATTGCGAGAAAGCCCAACGCACGAAACGACGACAGAAGACGCACGGTAGGGCCGACCAGGCGAACAGCTGGAGGACCGGTCGGGACGAGGAGGGAAAGCCTTTTGCCATCCACCTCAGTCTCGGACAGACTCAAGCGACCGCCAATCGACACAGAGACCGTCCCTGGACGGGCATCCGTGCCGATAGCGGGAAGTTCGAAGAGAGGTAGGAATGATGATACCACGGCCAAGCTGGCCGTGACTGCTAATCCCAACCTCCAGGTGGCGATAGTAGACTTCAGCAAGACAGAACGCAGGCTGAGTAAAGACCAATGGAGGCTCATAGAGTTGCGCATACTGGATGGCGTTAACGATAGCATCTTTAACAAAGAGGAACAAACCCCCTTCTTTGAGCAGCTCTCGACCTACAAGGGCTTTAAACTTCTGCTGTGTGATAATGAGTTCACGGTGAACTGGTTGAAGACCTTTGTCGCGAAAACACAGGCTCCATGGGCAAACGCCGACTTGCGACTTGTCGTAAAGAAGGACCTGCTGGAGTTCACTAGGCCAAAATGTCGGATTTCAATTCCCGGCCCACATATCCCGAAGGAAAGGATTGAAAGAAATCTACGACACCTAAACCCGGAACTCCATAGCGAGAACTGGGAGGTGCTCGAGGTTGGCGAACATTCCGAGGCGGGCACTGAAATTGTGGTTTTACTCAGCCACAAATCAATGCCCTTGCTGAGGAGGTTCAACAACAAAGTTCGCACTGGAATTACCCGGTGCAAGGTTCGACCCTTTACGGAAAGAACAGAGAGAAAGAGGAGGGTAGGGGATGACCAGGTAAGACCAATATGAAAATTGTTCAAATAAACCTGCACCACAGCATAGCAGCTAGTGCTAACCTCGTCTATCTCTTAGGTAATAGAAACATAGACATCGCCTTGGTGCAAGAGCCATGGACATTCCGTGGCAAAATTTGTGGGCTAAATCATAGAGATTTGGTAACCTACTGCATCAAGCCGCTAACTGCGGAGAGTAAGAATAGAACGTGTATCGTAGCTAGGAAACATATTAACTTATTACTTCTATCTACCTAGAGCAATCTAGACCAGACCGTGGTAAGGCATGAACGGAGGGGACTTCCCCCACTGATTTTATCAGCCGTATACATGCCCTACGAAGAAGAAGGACCGCCAGCCCCAATAACCCACGCCCTAGTCCACAAAGCGGAACAGGAAGGATGGGACCTGATTCTGGGATGTGATGCAAACTCCCATCATTCACAACGGGGCAGTGGAGACATTAACCCACGAGGTGAGTCAGTTTTTGAATTCATTATAGAAAATAATCTTTTAGTAGCTAATAGAGGTGATGAACCAACATTTGTAGTTAGGAACAGGCAGGCGGTTATAGACATAACGCTATATAACAACAACTCGAAGCTTGTGAAGTCCTGTCGCGAAGAACTCAAGGTTCTTGGTACACAGCACAAGGTATCGCTCTGCTGGGTTCCGGGACATGAAGGCATTCCAGGCAATGAGAAAGCAGACGAATTAGCAAGACAAGGTTCGACAGCTGTTTCAGGACAAGCTGATCCCTCTGTGATCATCCCGCCTTGCTTGAAGCAGGGAGAAAAGCCACAAGAGAGGCGAACGCAAGATGGGCCACCTTAAACACTTGTAACACTACAAGAATGCTATGGCCGTCCTTCAACGAATCAAGAACCGAAAAGATAATGCGGAAGGATAGGAAATCCCTGTCCACCCTCGTAGGTATCATAAAGGGTCACAACACTCTGCGGTACCATATGAAGAAAATGGGCTTAACGGAAGAAGAGCTTTGCAGAGGCTGCGGTGATGAGGGAGCTCTTGAGGACACAACCCACTTCCTATGTCACTGCCCAGGTCTCCAACACACCAGGTATAAATTCCTAGGGAGTCACTTCTTCACCGACCTAGACGAGCTTTCCAGCACATCAATAGACCAGATAATGAACTTCGTCAAATCTACAAGATGGTTTGTATGTAGCAGCACAGTAAGTAATTTGAATATAGGGTTATAATGGGTAAGGGACGACCTCTTTCCCCCACGGGCATCACAATGGGTCAGTATTGACCTGAGTGTGGCACGGAGAAATCCTCGCCAGCCCACAAACCTAACCTAACCTAACCTAATCGTCCAGCTCGAACCGAAGCAGCGGCAATAAAGCCTCGGACCCCAGATCGGAACCGCCTGAGCAGAATAAGGGAGGCACGAAACAAAGCCGAGGCAGAATGGCGAAGGAGGCATGTAAAGTAACCCCAACGAAAGGAGGAAAGCGAGCAGCCGAAATCAAATCAACCGGCAGTAACCATGACAGTGCAGCGACAGATCCGTTCCAAAGTGGTACCATCTACCAGCAGTATGGGAAACCCACCAGCACCATCCCACAGCCGGCAAGAACCACTCACCACACCCAAAGGGACGACTGACAACGCCCATGCACCAACGAACGAACAGATGCGCAGAGCCAGACACCAGCGAAATCTGAAGAGAAACGCACGACGGGCGCAAAAACCCATCTTCAGCCGAATGCCAGACGACCCATTTGCCGGGATTCAGCTGCCAGCGCTCCTCGCCACCGGAAGGCGGAGCATGTTCATTAACAAGCCGTGGGGAGCCATACGGGCACAGATGACGCCAGACGGGGGGGCCATTCTCCAGATCAAAGGATGTCAGAAGGAATTGCGACCATAAACAAAACCTAGTATTAAGATTAAAGTTTTTATGAAATATTCTTTTTTTGTTATAATTATTTTTGTTTTGCTATTATGGAGACTTAAAATAAAAAAAAAAAAAAAAAAAAATGATTTATGAAATAAAAAAAATTTGGTTTTCCCTTTACTAATGGTTCTCTTTGCTTCCATTACCACAGGGGTCCACTAACAAAGAAGATCACAAAGAAGAAGTGACAGAGCAGTCATGCTGGGTATACGATTCGAACACTGAGAAAAACACCAATAAGAATAGAAGACGCCTGAGCCGTAACAAAGCAGACCTAGAATTAAGTTATCTTTATAAGTTAAACCCAAATGTTAATAGAATAGAATAGAATAGAATTGGTCTGCTGCTATTGTCTGTAACGCACGCGTTAGTGATTTGCTCTCTATAACAATGAATTCTATGTGCTTTAAGTGTTTAAATCTAATAACAAACAATGAATTTCTACCTTGTGGTGTATGCGGTTTAAACGCACATATAAGTTGTTGTTCGATTAATAAAAACGATGTTAAAGTTATAAAAACAAATGCTAACATTTTCTTTAAGTGTGAAAATTGCATAAATACCCCACTGCTATTATGCATAAAAAAAATGAGTGACCTCTCTACTTTCCTACAAAATAATATTAGTGAAATTAAAAAGATTGGTTTATCATCATTAGAATCTGCTAAATCTAAAAGCACAATAATAAATTCTAATTCTAATACAACGCCCTTGAATACCAGTCGTGACATTCGTGATTCAACTCGCGTTCAAAGAAATTCAAAGTTCGTTGAACCTACAAAACAACTATCCATGGATCGTCGCGCTGCTAATTCAGCTTCTCCTATTACTTGCCTTCCCTCAAAAGTGAGCAAATGCACTCCAACTAACTCTCGTGTATTGAAGACAAATAAAAAAGAGAAATTAAAGTCATCTTCTTCTCCAAATATTTCTGCTGCTACTGCTATGTGTGATACGTTTGCCTCTACAACTGCTTTGATGCCGTCTTCGGCAGACGCAATCACTGTCAACGGTGATCTGAGTTCACCCGCTTTGCCGATTGCTATTGCTGGTGCTGCTGCTGCTGTTGCTGATGTAAAAGTCGATTCGCCTATTGTTGCAATAAATGACAACGAGACATTGGTTACTGCCGCTGAGATAACTAATGTGCATTGTGTTGATAATGCTGCTGCTGTTAGTGCCGGTGATGCTGTTGCTTGCAATAATTTGGCTGCCGCTGCCAGTAGTAATGAATTCTATGACGCTGGCTCTGATGATCGTGTTACTGAACCTTTTGGTGTGATTAACAATAACAATGCGAAGATAAATAAGAACAAACGTCCCGAGGTCATCTTAGGAACAAATATGCAAAACAGTAATCTTCATGTGGTTCGTAAATTAAAATGGTTTCACATCTCGAGTTTTCATCCCGACACCAATGCAGATGCAATTATTTCGCATGTTTCATCAAAACTTGAAGTTGCATCCCAATGCATATCATGCTTCAAATTGAGTAAGCTTAAAGACAATCAGCTTTCACTTAAATTTGTGAACTTTAAAATTGGAGTACCAATGCAATATGCTAATACAATTTATGATGGGAATTTTTGGCCAAATGGGGTAAAGATTCGTTCGTTTACTCAAAATCCAACAAAAAACTAAGCCCTGCTACTGCTGATGGTGGTAAAATGCATAAAAAACGTTTGACAGTATATTACCACAATGCGAGTGGATGCCGAACAAAGACTTCAGATTTGTTTATGGGGTCTTGTCACATGGATTACGACATAATTATAATTACGGAAACATGGCTCTATAAAGATATTCTGTCATCAGAAATTTTCGACGAATCAATTTATGACGTTTTTCGTAATGATCGCTGCAAATCTATTGAGGAGCGTGGTGGGGGAGTACTTGCTGCCGCTCAGTTAACGATTTCCGGTAAAAAAATTCCATTGCCGAATTTAGATGCTGATCAAATTTGCTTTTCAGTTGTTGTTGGAAGCACAAGATTTATTTATGTAGTAACTTATATTCCTTCGGGGAGTAGATTAGAGACTTATGAAAAATGTATCGAGAATCTTGAATTTGTAAGCCAATATTGCGCTGAAGATGATATATTATTTGCCCTTGGGGATTTTAATATTGGTGATGTAAATTGGTCTTGGTCCGAAGAGGATAATATGTTAATTCCATATAATGTTAAAAAAGATTATGAAATAACATTGATTGATTGTATGTTTTCAATAAACCTATGTCAAATTAGTTCAATCTTAAATTCGCAAAATAGGTTATTAGATCTTATTTTCATTAACGTTAATGAAGTCAAAGCTAATGTTTCTGAAGCGCCATTTCCACTTCTAAATAACTCAGTTTATCATAAGCAAATTATGTTAGAAATTGATTTATATTCATATGTAAAAGTTAACCCGAGTTCAGTAAGCTCTTTTAATTTTTCTAAATGTAACTTTGTAGGTCTTAATGAGTATCTCAACTCTTTCAACTGGGATACGAAGTTTGAAAATCTATGTCTACTTGATATGTATAATAACTTTATTGCTCTACTTGAGGCCGGCTTTTCCATGTTTGTTCCATGCTCTGTGAGGAAATCTAGATCCAACCCCCCTTGGTATAACAAACAACTCTTGCACTTAAGAAACTTAAAAAACAAAGCTTATAAGCAATTCAAAAAATCGGGAAACAGTTCGGATAAAGTGATTTTTAGCAAACTACGGAAAGATTTTACTTGCTTGAATACATTTTTGCATAACATTTTCATTATCAATGTTGAAAACAATTTGAAACGGGATTCGAAGTCGTTTTGGTCTTTTATAAATCAAAAAAGGCGATCAAAATCTTTGCCTAAAGAAATGTATTATAAAAGCAAAGTGTCCAATGACGCTAAGGATTCTGTCGAACTATTTGCACAATTCTTTAAATCGGTTTTTTCTGAATCTTTTATACCTCGTTTGCCGGAATCATATACAATTCCTAAAATTGATTTTGGCCAACTGGTACTAGAGATTCAGGATATTGAGTCTGCTGTCTGTAGCCTAAAACCAAATCCTAAGCCTGGCGCTGATGGCATTCCTGCAATAATCTTAAAAAATTGTTGCAGCTATATGAGCAAACCTTTACTTATGATATTTAATCTGTCACTAGCATCGGGTTTATTCCTGGATGAGTGGAAGGTCTCTTTTTTGGTGCCGATCTTTAAATCTGGCTCCAAAAACGACGTAGAAAACTACAGAGGTATTTGCAAACTCTCTGCTATACCAAAGCTTTTTGAATGTGTAGTTAAAAACAAAATAAATTTTCATATTAAGGGCAGCATATCAGAGTTTCAACATGGTTTTGTTTCGGGTCGTTCAACAACATCTAATCTGGTCCACTTCACATCTTTTGTTATAAATACTGTTGAAGGCGGATGTCAAGTTGACGCTGTATATACGGATTTTAGTAAAGCCTTTGACTCTGTAAACCACGTACTACTGATAAGAAAGCTAAAGCAATTTGGATTTCATTCTGCTATGCTGAAGTGGTTTTCATCATTTTTGATTGGAAGGTTTCAGAAAGTCTGCCTTGATAACAATTACTCAAGATTAATATCTTGCACTTCTGGAGTTCCACAAGGCAGTCATCTTGGCCCGCTCCTTTTTATAATATTTATTGATGACATTGTTCAATAGCTGCAATTTTGCCGCTGTTTAATGTATGCTGACGACCTCAAAATATTTTTAAAAATTAATTGCTTAAATGACTGCTTAAAGGTCCAGACTGATCTTAACAATTTATCAAGTTGGTGCGTCACTAATTGCTTAAAGTTAAACGTTCAAAAATGCTTTGCTATCTCGTTCATGAGATCCCAAACGCAATATTCGCATACTTATTGTATTGATCGCATGCCATTAATAAGAGTTGACAAAATTAAAGATCTTGGTGTATTCCTTGATACGAAACTAACCTTTGTTACTCATATCGAGTATATAGTCGCTAAGGCTAATTCTCTTGTCGGATTCATAAAAAGAAACGCGAAAGATTTCTCTGATCCTCACACATTTATATCGATTTTCAATGCCCTAGTCAGATCAATACTTGAATACGCCGATGTTGTTTGGAATCCAAACTATTTATCGCATTCGGACCGTATTGAAAGAGTGCAGAGGCGGTTTACAAAATACGTCTTCTTTAAAATGCGTTGGGATTTTCAGCCCTCTTATAAAGCCAGATGTCAACTGTTAGGTTTAATGACACTCAAAGCAAGAAGGAATGCACATGACATAATGTTTGCGAGAGACGTACTGTGTTCACATATCGATAGTTGTACACTTTTGTCCATGTTTCCAATTAATGCTCCGGGAAGGGTTTTAAGGGATCATCACTTCTTTTACCAACTGGGGCATAGAACAAATTATGGTCGGAATGAGCCAATTACTAGATGCCTTAATTCATTCAATGTTGTAAGTAGACATATGGATTTTCATATTTCGAGAGAACGCTTTAGGAGCATTTTATTTAGATTGCTTTCAAACTAAATGTCAAAAGTATTATTTATTAGCTAAAAATTATAATTTTTTTCCCATTAAACTAGATGTATTATTATATATAAATTCGTAATCTGTAAGCTAAGCTTGTTGATGAAACAAATAAAATAAATAAAAAAAAAATAAATAATTTAAGAATGAAATAACTAATAAAATGGCATTAGAGACGAGAAGGTTCTCGTCTGAAAATTCCTTGTCACAAATATAAGTCACACTGTCTTATTGTAGGAAATTACATGAGTACCCGAACGAAATTGCCATTCGGGGAGACTTGTCTGCTAGTGGTTTGTACCAATCTTGTGTACTAGATAAGGCTCCCGATACAGAAATTGATTTCGGTCAATAGTCTGAATTTTTGGTGGCTGAGTTTCCTTTTGGAGACTGGCCTTAAATTGGAACCGCGCTTGTCGCTGGGCCACATTCGGAGCCACGCTTGTCGTTGGGCCGCAGATCGGAGCCACGCTCGTCGTTGGGCCGCAAATCGGAGCCACGCTTGTCGGTGGGCCGCATACGGAGCCACGCTTGTCGCTGGGCCGCAGATCGGAGCCACGTTCGTCGTTGGGCCGCAAATCGGAGCCACGCTTGTCGGTGGGCCGCATACGGAGCCACGCTTGTCGTTGGGCCGCAGATCGGAGCCACGCTTGTCGGTGGGCCGCAGATCGGAGCCACGCTTGTTGTTGGGCCGCAGATCGGAGCCACGCTTGTCGCTGGGCCGCAACGGAGCCACGTTTATCGCTGGGCCGCAACGGAGCCACGCTAGTCGCTGGGCCGCAACTTGTAAACACGGAGCCACGCTTGTCGCTGGACCGAATTTTGTAAACACGGAGCCACGCTTATCGTTGGGCCGCATATTGTATTTGTATAGTGTATACTCAACCTAGGAAGTTAATCAATGTTAAGGTAATCATAAGATAGTAGTTTATACGTTGGTTAATAAAATAAAGAATATCTCATAACCAAAGTTTGGTGTTTCTTTGGCGAATCCTGGATCCGGCGAGCAAAACCTCGGCCTTAGAAAAAGCACTTCACAATAGTTCGTCCAAGTATTTCTTGCAATGACTTACTGCTTTCGACTTCACCACGACTGACTCCATGGCTTTTATGGCCGCTTGGCTGTCAGAGTATATAGTGATTTGTTTGTCTGCAATGTGTCGTCTCTTTAAGTCCTTTGCCGCTAGGGTTATAGCAGCAATTTCCGCTTGAAACACACTACAGCCATCGTTGATACGGAATGATTCTCGCAGGTTTAGTGTTTCGCTGAAGATGCCCGCGCCTGTACCGACATCCATCTCGGAACCATCGGTATAGAGATGGTATTTTTTCTCCGTGGCCTTCCACCACACGACTGCACCATATGTTAGGATGGGCCGCACTATTGCTGTGTACAGCCAGTGTAAGACATGTGGCCTGAAACCCCATGTGTTTCCGAATGCTGTTCTACAGGCATATAGTGCCACGTATGCTTTTTTGATGCGGTCCTCTATGTTTTCCTTCCAGCTGAGCTTGGAATCTAGGATTATGCCCAGGTATCTCGCTGTTTTTGATATTTTTAGATCCACCCCACCCATGTTTGGTGGATTAAAGGCAGGAATCACCCTCCTTACATAGGCTGCTATTTAGGTGGGTTTTCTTCACGCTGCGCAGGATTGCGTCCACTTCTATGCTATTGAATGCCCCCTCAATGTCTAGGAACGCGCTCAGTGTATATTCCTTATGTTGTAACGATTCTTCCACTACCGATACTACCTTGTGTATCGCCGTGTCTACAGATCTGCTATTTATGTACGCATGTTCTGATTTTGATAGAAAGTTATCGCCGATCACTTGCCTTACATGCAGATCGATCAGTCGTTAAAGTGTTTTCAGCATGAAAGATGACAGACTTATTGGTCTGTAGTCCTTGGATGTGCTGTGGCTAGCCTTCCCTGCTTTGGGGATGAATATTACTCTCACCTCTCGCCATGCCTTTGGAACGTAACATAGCCTCAGATAGCACGTGTAGATGCGAATTAGCCATGGAATTATAGCTTCCTCTGACTTCTGAAGCATTATGGGTCGAATATTGTCTATTCCGGGTGCTTTGAACGGGGCAAATGTGTTGATTGCCCAGGCTATTTTTTGGTCGTTTATTATCTCTTTGATTGTCACTAACTCCATTACCTCCGTCGTACCTGGTGTTGTTACGCCGTAGCCGTCCGAACGTCGGTGCATCCTGGGAAGTGTGTCTCTGTTAGTATCTCCAGCGTCTCTTTGTGCGATTCAGTCCAGCTGCCGTCGGCTCTTCTTAGTGAAGACATCGGTGTCGGGGCCTTAGAAAAGACTTTTCTTAACCTAGACGCTTCTGTTGTAGATTCAATTGACTCGCAGAAGGTCCTCCATGATTTTTTCTTTGCGAATCTGATCTCTCTTTTCAGGATTTTAACGCTTTCCATGTAGGTCGTCCATTCGATGTGTCCCTCTTTAGGGTGGCTTCTTCCCTCGTGTTCCACTTTTAGGACATGATTTGTCAAAAGATCTAGAGAGCAGCCCTGTTAGGGCTTCGACTGCATCGTCGATCTCTTCCTCGGAAGTGAGATCTATTTTCGGACAGAGGTTGTTGTGGTTTTGCACTTCTTCGCTAAATTTTTCCCAGTTCGCTCTTTTGGGATTCCTGAACTGTTTCCTACCTTGACAAGCCATTTGTAATTCATAAAGAATCCAGCAGTGGTCTGATAGCGACGCCCTGCTGGATACTCTCCAATTAGCAACTTGGACGGAATTATTTTGGGATACAAAAGTTACATCTAAGACTTCCTTTCTGCTCGCCGTAACGAAGGTGGGATCATTTCCCCGATTACAGATGAGCAGATTGGTATTTAGGAGAAAATCAAACAAAGCCTCACCTCTAGCGTTAATATCAGAGCTACCCCATATAGTATGATGGGCGTTAGCATCACAGCCTAAGACTAAGTTTTTCTTACCTTGTTCTAACGCGCGCCGTTACTAGCGCCTTTACCGGTTCGGGGGGTGCTGGTGTGTCGCCATCGTCTGGCATGTACGCCGACGCCACTCTGCAGTTTTCGCCCTTGCCCTCTAACTCCACCACCGTCAGATCGCCTGTGCTGAAAGGAATTAGTATCAGTGCGTGAAGTTCTTTCTTTGCCATGATACACGATCTTACCTTTCCTTTGTTTCCTACATATAGTGTATCATAGTTTTTCGACCCTAATCCCATCACCTTATTGTTATTAATACATGGTTGTTGGATTAGGGCCAAGTCCAGCTGCTCCTTCTCGAGGAGAAGCTTCAAGTTGCCTGAGGCGACCTTGCTACATAGCAATGTAGGTTTATTTGGACTACTCTCATTGCTGGTTGTAGCCGTCACCTCCACCGTCTCAGGCGCCTTTGTGCTCTCTGCAGTCCGCTTTAGGAGCTTGAGGATCACCTCGCTCGCTGCAAATGATAGCGGCATCTGCATATCTTTTTTCAATTCTGCGGGCGGCTCGTCGAATAGAATGACGTACCCTCTCGCACCATTTTTGGGTTCCTCCTCTGACACAATTTCCCGATCCCTCATCGGAATCTGGGGGTTCTGTGCCTGCAGGATGCTGAGGATCTCCTCTTTCTTTACCCCTATCTCGGGGATGGATATTTTGCCCTTTGATTTTTTGGGCACTTCCTCTGTGGGTACAGCCTTTAGCAGTGCTCCCTCCCACAGTTGTGCACCGTTTAGCACCGTCTTGGCAACATCATTTGACACCTGGTCCTTGCAGTCGATGTAGGTGATGCCTTTGGACCATCTCATTTTCCCGTAGGCGGGGGTCTTTGTATCCGTCTTTGCTCGAATGTGGAAGATAATCGCTACACCTAGCGCGTTCTCGATGATCTTGCCACATTCCACGGAGTACTGTCCGCTTGGATTCTTAGAGTCCACCACAGCTAGCTGCAGTGGGTTCTTTGCCACCTCGCTGTACTTCCCACTTGGGCCGGTTCCACTCGCGGGCGTCCTTTTGGGGCTTCCCGTGCTCGCTTCGTTCCGCTTGGCCTTCTTCGGAGCGTTGGGGGCGTCCTCTGGCGACCTCAACCTCTTCGCGCCAAGCTCGTTCTTACGCCCCTCAGTGGCGGGTTTCTTTCGGAGTCCACTAGGGCCCGGCTTATCGTCGGTCGCCTTCTGCTTCGTCCTCGTGTCCCCCTTCACTGGATGGCTGCAATGGGCTTTGGGGTCTGCCTTAGCGACATCGTCCCTCGGCCGTTTTGCGCCGTTGGCTTTGTCTTCCAGCCTTCTCTCTTAGTCACCATTTTTGCGGCTGACGGTCTTATTGGCTCAGGCCTCGTAAGAGCGTCTTTAGCTATGGTGTCCCTGGCCCATTCCAGTGAGGCTCGTTCCTTTTCTGTGAGGGAGCTTTTCTCTTTAGCGACAAGGATGCCATAGATATGTTTGGCCTTTAGGTACTCCCGTTTCCTCAGCAGACCTGGTGATACCTTCTTCTCCTTAGCTTTTTCTTTCCGGGGTCTCTCGTCCGAGGGTTCAGCCAGAAGCCTCTCTTCCTCCTCTTTCGAGATCTCCTCGTCTGTAGTTCCAGCTTCTAGAGCCTCCTGTATTTTTGTGAGGTCGTATGGCTCCACGGGTATTGTGTCGGCCACCGTCTAACTTTCGGTGCTTATCGCACCCACTCTCCCTTCATCCTTTTTGTTTTTCTTTGTTGAGTCAAATTTGTTCCCACGAGTATGTCCGGAAGAATTGTTGATCCCGGCAGAGCCGACATACCGGGGCAAGGCACTGAATACAACCGACCTTGCCTGGGCATCGGAGGGGACCGTTAGCGATCTGCATTTTTAACGACCTGCTGACCATGCAGCCATCGGCACGGGTGTCTCAACACCTTGGCTTAAGTGGGATTTTTGCTGGGGTTTACTCCCCGGACACCTTAACTAAAGGTGGGGTGATCTTAGTTTCGGTCTAGAGACAACTGATTTGCTACAACTCACTCAGAGAGGTGACCTTTCGACCGTCCCTCTGTTGTTTGCGCCTCTCATATGTCTCGTAGACTTACTACAAGCCCTTCCGCCCTTACTACAAGCCTATATAGGATTGTAAAAAAAACACGCCTATCTCTTCTCTTATCTCTTATCTCTATATATATAAAACAAAGTGGCAAAACTATGTTTCCCTCTGCCGCCCGTAATTTTCAACCAATTCAGTTTTTTTTTTTTTACAATGTCGGTAATTATGGTGATCGGGCGATAGGCCGATTAGCGAAGAGATTTTTGAAAATTTTTTTTTGCAGTCACTATTAGAATTGTTTGAAGAAACTTTTTGCTTCAAAACATTTTTTGTTTTGATACCGAGGAAAAAAGTCAAAAAAATTTACATTCACAAGTTCTAAATTCTAAAATTTTTAAATGGGTACTTAATGGGTTAAGGAAAGTTTTGTATCATTCAAACGGAATTTAAATGACCTTTCCATTGGTGCCAAAATGTACATGAAGTAAGTTTCAAATTATGAGCAAAATTAACTTTAATTTTGTCAAAATACTTATGCCGACCAGTGTATATTGTTGTTGTCTCTTGTCCAGCCCACGCATCACGTGCAAACCGTATCCATGTTTGATTGCAAAAAAAAAAAATGAATACGTGAATCCATGACAGTTTCTTTGTAAGTATGAGTGAAATGAACCACACTTTTGTCTCTTGTTAATTTAGTTCACTTCCCCTCCTTCGAACTGTCACACCTTGTCAACGCTGTAGTTAAAATAGTTATGTATGTATTTTTATTGAGACTTCATAGATTACATTAATATTTTTTTTTACATAAATTAGTTATTTTAAAGCCGACTTAGAATTGGTCTGGCTGTCACAGCAATATTTACTTATTTCTAATTAAGTTAACAAGAAAATCAAATTATAAACTTAGTAGTTACATAAAAAGAAACATGTTTGCTCAA
Source organism: Cheilosia scutellata (assembly GCA_955612985.1). Taxonomy (NCBI): domain Eukaryota; kingdom Metazoa; phylum Arthropoda; class Insecta; order Diptera; family Syrphidae; genus Cheilosia; species Cheilosia scutellata. The sequence continues at coordinate 22,037,208 of OY015314.1, read as the reverse complement.
TAGAAACATGACAGATATAAAGAAACTTAAAACTAGGTAACAAAAGAAAATGTAAAAAAGGGAGAGGGATGTTTGACAGTCATGCCAAAGTGCATGAAAAGTGAAACACAAGTTGTAAAGTTTTTAAAGAGTACAAAACTAGTTAAAATAGTTAACTACTGCCGAATTTGGAATGCACTCCTTATTTGAGTTTGAAGTCCGTGTCGTTGTATTTGTTAAACTCAAGCGTTGCTTCATGATCATCAAGCTACTATTCCACGGTGCCGTTGCGGTGCGTCCATGAAATGCGGTCAATGTCCATGACTTTGCATACAAAATGAAAAAAAATATCATCAAGGGTATTCATGCAACGTCGGAAGTTTACCATTTGCGTAAAATGGTAAGTTTACGACAAACGTTTCATGAACGCCCCAATTTGCTGTTTGTGGTAAATGGTGGTAAACCAATCAGCTGTTTCACATGAGAGGGAACGAACGAATTGATAAAATGCGAACAAACCACTTTTGATACAATTATAAAGAAAAAATTGCATTTTACTATTCCAAGTGTAGGATAATTAGTTAGTCTATGAAATTGCAATAAGAAAACAAGTTTTAAAAGGGTTTAAATAACGAAATTTACAATACCAATATTTTTGCCGCGAACGAAAACTCCCTTTGTTTGGAATTGTAAACTTCGCTATTTAATCTCTTTTAAAACTTGTTTTCTTAATACAATTTGATGGACTAACTAATTACCCTACACTTGGAATAGTAAACTGTGCAATTTTTATTTATAAATGCATCAACACAAAACAAATGAAAACAAAACTCCACTGGGCAAATACTCTCACCATTATTTCTCCCTGTCAAAATGAATTCTGCGCTGAATTATTGTTTGAGAGAATTACATTAACAACAACTCGTAGACACAGCCACTTTGGTAGGAATGATAGCTATTTCGAACTACACCACTAATTTATCATCAGACTCCTTTAAGTGATTGTTTGAATAGTTTTGAATTCTGACAATCTCTACAAATTTAACTATTTAAATTTTGCAAACACTTTTAACAAACAATAAATTCCAAGTTTGAAATGCTTTCAATTTGCATTCCACACTTTATTATAACCTTTTCACAAATAAACTGGGCAAACCCTACCTCCCGCCATATAAAATTTCGTTGGTTTTCCTACAAGTATCTGTCTGTTTATCTGTTTGCTGTTTCTGGTAAATGGTGGTAAACCAATCAGCTGTTCCAAATGAGAGGGAACGAACGAATTGATAAAATGCGAACAAACCACTTTTGATACAATTATAAAGAGAAAATTGCACATTTTACTATTCCAAGTGTAGGATAATTAGTTAGTCCATCAAATTGTATTGAGGAAACAAGATTTAAAAGGGTTTAAATAACGAAATTTACAATACCAATCTTTTTGCCGCGAAAGAAAACTCCCTTTGTTTGGAATTGTAAATTTCATTATTTAAAACCAGTGTTTTAATCACTTACTGGTTTGTGGTCTTAATACAATATAATATGGCATACGAATAATTGTGGACTTATGGCCTACTTCATTTTTGAGATTGTGAGACTATGACCCGAAATATTGTGGATTTATGGCCCACCTGGGTGGGTTATAAGTTCACAATTGATTTGTGGACTTATAACCCACTCGAGTCCAAGTGTAGGATAATTAGTTAGTCCATCAAATTGTATTAAGAAATCAAGTTTTAAAAGGGTTTAAATAACGAAATTTACAATACCAATCTTTTTGCTGCGAACGAAAACTCCATTTGTTTGGAATTGGAAATTTCGTTGTTTAATCTCTTTTAAAACTTGTTTTCTTAATACAATTTTATATCCTACACTTGGAATAATAAAATGTGCAATTTCTATTTATAAATGCATCAAAAGTATTATAATTGCATGCAAAGTATTTTTTTCTGATTTCGCGCCTTTATTTCATGAATACCCCTAATGTCGTTTTCGATTGTTCGTCCAGAACTTATTCTGGAAAAAAGAGAAATTTGCTCCTGGACTTGAATTCAGAATCGCGTAGAGTTCTTCCGGACGACCAACCGAAAACGAGATAAATTTCAAAAGTTATGTTGATTTCGATTCGCAATCTCAGTTCTCAGATTTTTATTTCAGATGTCAGATTTCGGCTGCCCAATCGAACAAAAAAATTGCTCCGAGCTGTTCTTTGTTTAGTGTTGGTGGTGTAGCTGCCACAATTTGTTTACCTTTTTTTTGCTGTGAAAATTTTTTTTCGTAGAGTGGTTGCAACTTGCAAGTTTTACATAGGTACATTTTCAAATAATTATAAAAGACATCTCATAATATATGCTCCGAATATAAGTTCACCACGTTTTCCACTAAATCACAAACGCGATGCTTTTTCTCCCTTACAAATAAAATAATAATAATAACAAATACTGCAACTGGAGAAATTGCTGGTATGAAAAAGATGAACCAGTATTATCCCAAGACGACGACGAGGACGATGAAGATGTGGCACATCACGAATATGAAAATAACATATCTATTATTTGTTCCATATTTATCCAAATTTTGGTTTAAATTATTTAATTTAATATGCTTTTTCACTAGGCTGTTGCTATTCGCACGTTGTGCTTCGGGGCACGGCTTCGGGACACGACTGCGTCAAGTTGGGGTGTGTGGCTCGCTACGCTCGCGGCAATGACTCTAAACTCCAGTATAATCATTTTCGGACATAAGGCCGTACGTTTAGGATCCAACAGTTATATTTATAAAGAGTTTTTAATGAAAATAGAATTACGTTACGTGCCCGTGTCCCGAACATAGGAAACGTCAGTTCAGTACAAAATCTGTCAAAATGAACGTGCGAATAGACACTTCGTTTTCACTAATTCTAACTTTTTCGGCCAAAAGCCAACCGTAAAACGCAAACAAACAAACGCCTAATGTAGTAATGTCAAATCATTTGTAGGTGGGTTGGTAAATCTCGAGCGACTCTGAGAAAAAATCTAGATTCGCAAAAGTGCTCTCGAATCTGAAAAAGATTGCTTTTTTTGGTATGTACGAACAGTGTTGCCAGCTTTTCTAAGGGGTATGGAGCCCAACTTTAAAAGTCTTGTAGCCAAAAATAGCCCAACACGAATATGAGGAATAAAAATGCGCACCTATGTATTTGTTTAATTGTTTACGCACATTTATTTTGATTAAATTGATTGAATTCAAAATTAACTTTTAGCTTCTTCATTCCATTTATATACGAACTCGTAATTGGAAATTAAAGTAATATAAACAAAATATATATATTTATGTGTTATGTTAACAAAACATAAAATAATTCCAATAAAAATACAAAAAACAATTAAAATATCAGTCTCTTCGTGAAAATTGCGCATTAAGGTTTGATTAGAAACACAGAAACAACAGCAACCTAACGTTTTAAATAAAAGAGTAGAACAGACTAAAAATAATAAATAATAAAACTGTAGGTATTCATAAGAAAAATATTAAGGGTATTCATGCAACGTTGTAAGTTTACCATTTGCGTAAAATGGTAAGTTTACGACAAACGTTTCATGAACGCCCCAATTTGCTGTTTGTGGTAAATGGTGGTAAACCAATCAGCTGTTTCACATGGGAGGGAACGAACGAATTGATAAAATGCGAACAAACCACTTTTGATACAATTATAAAGAGAAAATTGCACATTTTGCTATTCCAGGTGTAGGATAATTAGTTAGTCCATCAAATTGTATTAAGAAAACAAGTTTTAAAAGGGTTTAAATAACGAAATTTACAATACCAATATTTTTGCCGCGAACGACAATTCCCTTTGTTTGGAATTGTAAATTTCGTTATTTAATCTCTTTTAAAACTTGTTTTCTTAATACAATTTGATGGACTATCTAATTATCCTACACTTGGAATAGTAAAATGTGCAATTTCTATTTATAAATGCATGCAAAGTATTTTTTTCTGATTTCGCGCCTTTATTTCAAATGTGAAATGTCACAATAACCTCGTCGTAAGTTTACCATCTCGGTTTTCCACACAAATTCGCGTAGTAAGTTTACCACCTCGTCGTAAATGATTTTCCATACAAATTTTGACAGTTCATTTACCACGTCGTAAACTTACGACGTTTACGACGAGTTTACGACGTTTTAATCCCTATTAGTTTTTTTATTTTACATTAATCCATTGGTAGGTATATGTATGTATATTGCTGTATATTAAAAGAAAAATAATTTACAAATATATAAGATGAACATTTGGTGAAAGTAATCAGTTAATAAACCCAAAAAAGTCAATTAAAAATCGCATGTTTCCTCCAAGTTATTTCTGAAGTAAAGTTTGCATAAATGTTTACATCAAATAAATCTAACAATGTACAAAAAAAAACTTTTTGTTTTAAGGGGACATATACTTGGGCAAATAATGAGTTTTCATAATTATTCATGCATATTGCATAAGTCTTGTGAGCTGATTTTTCTACTCAGAAGTGACAGTGTAACCACAATATCGAAACTGTAGTTGACTCTTTCACAATTACATTAGGTCTATTCGCGTACTTTTCCGAGCAAGGCAGTACAAATCTGTCAATTTCGAAAATTTGAGCGCAATTCTCTCAGAGAGCGGAAAATATACCGAAAAGTAGGTACGTGTATACACTTCGAGCTACTTCGAGCCATTTCCAGCTAATCACCAATTTGAACAAAACAAAACTATTTCAAACTGCAGCGAAAATTCACAATTTTAATTAAATTGCTATAATTTTGTATTCTATCAATATCTGTATAACTCATAACCGAGCAATCGTTGGAAAATATATTTTGTTTATTCCGTCTATCTGTCAACTTTTTGCTTTTGACAATTTTATCAGTACATGCCGGTAGAAATTTCCTGAGCTGTTTCGAGCCAGGAGGGGAAATGTTGGTTACTCATTTATTTTGCTAGTTTTCTCTTTACCTGTCATTTTTGATGAGAACGTGTATAGACTTTGTGCGGTTGCGATCGATTGGTATCTATTGCGTTCGGTTTAAATCGCGTACGCGAACGAACCTATTTTTAAAAAGTTTCAGTTCTACGAGTTCGCAATGAAAAAAAAAATATAATGATGTATGACGTTTTTTAAAAAGTTTCTAAGGAGCCTAAAAATAGCCCAATTTTAAAATGAAATAGCCCAAATTTGGATAAATCCCAAATCGCAATTTCATGGAGCGAGTGAAAAATCCGAGTAGCCTAATATTGGCGATAAATAGCCCGTGCTGGCAACACTGTGTACGAATCGAACGAAAAAAGTGATCTCGGGCAAGAAAAAGTGCTTTTTTTTGGCGAATCGAAATCAACATTAAATATCTTTTAGATAGATTTAATCCACAGACTAATGTTTCAAAATATTTAAAAGTTGTGGAATTTATTGAGTCAAAACAAGTACAATAATATTAATTATTTATTTATTTGCATATTATAAGATGCCTAAAGTGGTATCCCGCAGTATAGTTTGCTCTGATTCTAAGGATCAAGAAGAGTACAATGATGAAAAGCCTTTAAATATATATTACTGCCTCTGCGGGAAGTTATCACTAATTTTGGGTAGGTCCATTCTCATGTTATACGTGTTTACTGCTATCAACATTATTTTGCTTCTTTACAGATTGTGTTATTGAAAAATTGCCACTTCGGAAAAGGGATGGTGCTAGGGTTATCGATGGAAATTTAAGGGCACATAAACTTACTTATAACATTGGTGAAACGGTTTACATTGAGCGGGAAGAAGGCGTTGAAAGACAATACAGGCTACATGTAATGTATCATTATAATATTATTCTACATAAAATACATAGTAAATTTCGCACGTTTAAGTTTTCTAGAAATGTACCTATCCAAAAACAAAACTAATTGGTTCATTTAGTGGCTGTTCTTTTGAAGACTTAAATGGTCTTTTTTTAATAAGTTATATTTCGAAACATTTTATTGCAAACTCAGTTTATATTATGTTTATGGTAGGTAGGTAGAAGTGGCGGTTTGAGATAAAACCCAAGTAGCACTATGTGCCGTTTTTTACCACATATCTACTCATTTGACCTGGTTGTATGTCGAAGGGTGGTTTAGATCCAGCGTGTGGAATTCAAAAATTGTTGTAAGTTCTTTGATGCTTTCCTCGAGACTTCCTCAAGGAATGCGAAGAAGTGTTTATTCAGAGCTCGCTGTCTATTCCTAGCTAGTGCCGGACAAGCGCATAGGTAGTGAGTGAGGGTTTCTTTTTCGGTTGCGTCGTTACAACTGCGACAGTGTCTATTATTTGGGATGCCTAATCTGACTGCATGGTCCCCTATAGGCCCGTGGCCTGTGATGAATGCTGTTATTCTGGCTATATCTTTTCGTGTTTTACTCAGGAGTTGGGTTGCTTTTCCTCGCTATAATTTGCCCCCATCCTTCTGGATATGATGCAATACATTAGCCAATTTGTTAGCCTTCTAAGATTGGCTTTCGAAAGGGATTCTAAGGACATTTTTGCTTTGACTGCTCCTATTGGAAGACTGAACCTTGCCTGGCCAGCTAGTCAGCCTGTTCGTTTCCATAAACGTTGCTATGGCCTGGAACCCAGATCAGGGTAACCTTGAACTAATCTAGTGATTCTGCAGTTGACTCCGTCCACGTTCCATCCGCCTTTCTCAAAAGAGATAGGCTGGAATGTTCTTTGGATAGTATCTTACTGGGTCTTGCAGAGTCTTTTATTGTTTCGATGGATTGGCAATAATCTATCCATGTTTTGGCCACTCTGATAGATTGTTTGTATATTTTCAGACAGTCTCGATAGGACTGCCAATATTTACCCATGTGGCAGATATTACAAGTCTCTCTAGTCAGTTTTTTTTGCTGTGTTTGACAGGATACGATACTTTTTAAGCTGTACTAAAAGCTTTTTCGAAACCCTTCACTTTTGTGTTGAGTTCTGTGGTCGAGTGTGTCATCTATAACATCTTCCCACCTGTTAAAACAATCCGTACTCGGATAGATAAAGGTTGGGGAGCTACCTCTATTGTATATTGATCGGTTGTTTCAGATAAGGCTTCAATTATAGCTATCAGTAAAATGCATAGGCTATAATTGAAGCCAAAGGTAATCAAAAAGAGACTTACCTCGTTCGTTGGTTTCAGAGCTTCCCCATAACACGACGTGTCTTGCGTTGGCGTCGCAGCCCATCAGCAGATTGGACTTTGTTTTGGCTACCAGCTCTTGGACTTCTTCTGGTGGTGATTGTCGTTCGTGTGCCATATACACGGAGAGCCCGCTGCAAATATTGGGTTTGAATGATAACCAAAAGAGATGAGTACCCCTAAAAAGTTTGGAAATTTCTTATTTCAAAAATTAATGTCTTGCAGCCGGTAGTGGCGGCTCAGGTGAGTAATACTATGTTAAAAACTCATTTTTTTTTTTGAAAGTTGGGATAATTGGTATAACCCCTTGAAACTAGTCTCCAGATAAAGGAAATTACTCCTTAAATACGAATCCTCATAGAAGGCTCATAGTACGACTCGAAACCCGCTTTTGGGCTAATTGATATAACCAATTATGTTTAGCACTAAAATGTAGAGCTTGACTCTTAGGCGCGGCCAACCCCCTGCAAGACGGGCTTAAAGTACGGAAAAAATCCGTTTTTTGATTTTTTCGTATAACCACTTGCTACTTAAGCCAAAATAAAGAGCTTGATGTCCCAAACACGAATATGTGGGTGCAAGACGTCTTAGACGCGGCCAACCCCCTGCCAGACGCATATTTCCCGTTTTAGACCAATAAAGTTTGTGTCAAGAGGTGTTACCACTTAAAGCGCATTAACTTTTAAACTATTATAGGTACAAAATTTTAACTTTTTTATGAAATTTGTATCCTTGAAAAATGTCCTAAAAATTATGTTAGTAACTTTTTTACGTACAATCAACAGAAGTTGTAGTAAGACAAAAATGGTAAAAAAAGACTCGCGATATTTCTTTAAAATAATGTTTTCCTTTCATAGCTCCCCAGAAAAAAAAATCCATGGCTGTTAGGTCAGGAGAATTGAGTGTCCAAGGGTTGGGGCCAAAAGGACCAGTCCACCGTTCGTTAAAAATATGGTTGAGAAATGGCGTTCCCCCTCTGCTACTGTGACAAGGTGCTCGATCTTGTTGAATGAACATCGCTCTTCTATGAACAAGACTAACATTTTCAAGGATCTCCGGCAATCGTTCTTTAGGAAATTCCAAGTTAATGGGAATTTACTGTTTCTAGAAGAACTTGAGGGCCTACTAAAGTGTTTTCAAACATTTACGCTAAACGTCCTTTGAAATAAGCACACATTTTGAAGAAGTCGTTCACAATACTTAAATTTTTACCTTGCACACATTTTGAAGAAGTCGTTCACAATACTTAAATTTTTACCTTTAAAAGGATGTTGTGCGTACTAAATCGGATTGGGGTCTGAACAATGGTGCAAATTGTGGAGATTTGTAACTTTGTTTGTGAATTGCGCTTTGTCAGTCCACAGAATGTTCTTGAGGAAGTGCCCGTCTTCTGTCTGTTTGCGCAATAGCCACTGGAAAAATTCCACCCTTCTTTGCGCATCTCCTGGTAGTAAATCCTGTACTGGTGCTACTGCACATCTAGTCTGCGGACCTGCCTGGCTGAACTTCCACAGCACGCAAAATCCCACTCTCAACTTCTGCCGCGTCTGAACGTCGGTCGCGTCGTTCCCTTTTACATCGAGGAGCTCACCCGGTATTAACAAGGCGCTGATACGCATCAGCGAATACCCGGCTACATGGTGTTCTACGATTTGGGTATCGGCGTTGGTATTCATATCCATTGCAGAACCCGTAACTAACACTATTTCCGCGTATTCACATTTTGTGGAGATCAACTTATCAATGTTAAGCTTTTTTTTCTATTCGACAATTAACTGTTAACCATTGCTCATGTCATAGGTATCTACGTTAGTGTACTATTCTCACTTAATTTGAAATATTTTGTAAAAAAATTAAACAGAAGCCATAACTTTTTTGTAGCAGCGCAGATGTACCCAGAGTGCGTAAGACTTGTATGCGCTACTAAATTGTCTTTCCAAAATGTGCAAAACCACGGGCTCTTAGACTAGGACGCGATTAGCAGGTCCGCGCCTCCCACATTCTCTAATTTAACAGCTGTTAAATCAGACGAACTAAAATTTTGACATATTATAAAAGCTTTAATATGTTTTTTTTTTAGCTAAAATGCAGGTTCTTGGCTTACCATGACTGTTGTTATTACGGATGTAAAATAGGCAGTATTGGTTGTTGCTTAGGCCCTTGATGGTGTGGCCTTTTACTAATGGTTCTTGTACAATACTGATGTCGATGTTTTCCTCACTGAGAAAAACCATAAAATTATCCGTAGCACACTTAGAGTGCTTCAGATTAATCTGCACGACAGCATTGGTATTTTCGGAGGTTTGGTTGGTTTGGGTCGTTAATAGGGTCGTCTCGATCAACATGTATTCTTCGACTTCGTCGAAGTCGTCGGTCTGACCTGTCGATCTGAAGATTTTGACCTTGGCGTGCCTGATGCCAAATCGAAGTTTGCAGCCGATCTCCTCGTTCAGGGCCGCTTTCAGGAACGATAGAGTATTGTTGTGTGGAACCGTCGAGTTGTGTAGCTTGAGACAGTTGACGAGCTTATCACTGTCGATGGTCATGTTATGTTTATACTTATATGAAAAAAATTCGTACATACTTTATGCGATTTATTGTCCTATAATTTATAAATCGTCAGTGGTGCTATTATTACTTATATGGATCCGTTGTTACAACACAGTGAAAAAAATGTGTACCTGGATTGCAAAACTTGCTATGGAATATTTGCCATCAGGTAGATATGTCGATGTTTGTTTGTTCAATATATTAGTCCAGCACACTAACCACTGCGCTACTGCGCCCAGTGGTTAGTGTGCTGGACTGCTGTGCGAGGGATCCCAGGTTCGATCCCCGGAAAAACACAAATTACATCTTAGTGTTTTTTTCTACTGCGCCACCTCTCGCGAACGTCTGACAAACATCCGAGAGTATAACTGTCCTGAAAAAGCTTCTCAATTCAGCCGTTCGGAATCGCCATAAAATTGTAGGTCCCTTCCATTCGTCCCAAAAATAGAAACTCACACAAACGAATGGATGCGAGAAGCTAGGCCTAGGGTGTCTACCGCCTGTTGCGCCACCTATTTATTTATTTTTCTTTAGCAAAAAACCAATGGACTGTAGATTTTTGGTCATTCGTTTACCTTTTTCCATTTAAGCATTTCAGCAATATACAAATAATATCCTCTTTCTGATCAGCTTCCTTTTTTTTTTAATTTTTCAAATCGAAAATATCTATAGCAAAAATTAATCAGAGCATTTTTCCAATGAACAAACAAACTTAAAAACTCAATAATAACTACAGTTATGAATCATTGGATTCTTCAATTTGCTTCAAAGATCAATAATTAACTACCTAGCTGCTTTTTTTCATCTTCATACTTAACTCATCTTTAACAGAATGCGCCCTTATAGCTGGACCTTTAAATCAGGTATAGTAACTTTCATAAAATTTGCGAGTTTTTAATTTTTTTGATATAAATACTTAAAATACTTAAACTTTTTTAATATAATGCATTAGTAAATGATGCCCACTTCCACTCCACCAAATATTAACAATTTGTCTTAACAGTATACCTACATGTCACCCTCTGATCTGACAATGATCTGAACAGACATGAATTCGATCTCTAATTCCGAGTATTGACTTTTGCTGCTGCTCTGTTGTTCTGCTTCTGCATCTGCACTCTGCTGTTATTCTTCTGTTTAAAAAAAACTGCTCATTACACTGCACTCGTTATGACCACGCATTTGTGGCCCATGACGCTTTCTGCTTTGTACTTGCGTACCTGCATTTACAGCTTTAACTGCATGTGAGGCTGCTTTCGTTATGACCACGCATTTGTGGCCCATAATCCCTTCTGCATAACTGGTTATGGCCAAGCATTAAGACTCATAAGCCTTTCTGCATAACTGGTTATGGCCACGCATTGTGTGACCCATAAACCTTCCTGCTAACTGGTCCTTTTCTAAATCGCAATCCGCATCATCCATAGATCAGCGAGTTGCATCCGGTTCGGTAGGACCATGTTCGATAACCCTTTAGCAAAAAAACCAATGGACTGTAGATTTTTGGTCATTCGTTTACCTTTTTCCATTTAAGCATTTAAGCAATACATATACAAATAATATCCTCTTTCTGATCAGCTTCCTTTTTTTTTAATTTTTCAAATCGAAAATATCTATAGCAAAAATTAATCAGAGCATTTTTCCAATGAACAAACAAACTTAAAAACTCAATAATAACTACAATATCAAATTCATTATTTACACATTGTTTGTTTGAAGTGGCTATCGGTGAGAGAAGCACTTAGGCCGTTAGTCTAACCTAGATCACTGAGATCATTGAGAAAATAGTTTTGTAAGTAGGCCTTTCTTAAATTGGCTAGGGAAGGGCAACTGCAAAGAAAGTGAGTGATGGACTCATCCTCCTCTTCATCTCCTCAGCTACTACAGCAGCCTAAGCCTTTGCACGTGTTTGCCTAATATGCAGTGTCCGGAGGTGACATTGACGGTGGTAGATCTTTTAAGTCGCAGAAGCTCCTTGGATCTTTTTGTGTCCAGAGCTGGCTTTGCTGGACTTGTCCTTTTGGTAGGTATGTTGAGCGCTTGAAAACAATAATTGGTCAGCAGTGCCCTTAATGTGGAGGTCGATGATCCTCTCGACAGTTTTGAGAAGAAAGGAGGACCATTAAGGTGTTTACTGCACATGTTGCTGTTGTTGTTAAAATCTTTTCATTGACCTATAGCCCGCATAACGCATAGATTATCAACTCTTCACCTAAGGTCACTCAAAACATCCAATAAGTTGTTTTTGTAGCAGCTTCATTCGTCATTCGTCAATTCGTCTCTAGTTCTAAGTCCGAGGAAATGTGCTACTTCAGTTGGGTGTGTCCATAACATTTTTGAGGTTATTGTAGTTGGTCTCGCCGAGCAGTTAAATAGATGTTGTAAATCGTGCGGGCTTCCGTTGCAGTCTGGCCATCTCTTCTGAATGTTGGGGTCTAGGCGAGACATCTAGTTATTTAGTATGTGGCACCAACGCGAGCGGAGTTGGGTTAGTGTGCTGGTTGGACGTGGGAGTAGTTTCTCTTCGGTAGGAATAGGTGGTGGTCTGCTAGCTTTGTAGCCAGCGATCGTGTTGGTTACAGAGATCTGGTGGATGTGTTTTATGACTTCTGTGTGTTGTTCAGTATTGAAGTTGGGTTGTTGTACAAGGTGGTCTATTTCTTCTTGGAAGTCTGTGATGCACCTTCGAACATTGTGAGGTGGCTTGGGAATCGAGATGAGATTGTGGTTAGAATTCCGGTAGATGACAGGCCAGTCAAATTGTTGTGAGAGCATGGTGTTATGTTTTCATCGGGAACATCATTGTAAGGTTGTGCTAAAGAGTTATTTTTAATGAGCAGCGATCGCAGAGAGCAGTATACAAAAATAGCTGCTCTTATTCAATCAATCAACCACTCGTTAGATATATGGACCCCAGTATCAGCTCTTCTTGCTTATCGTCCAGCACTCGGCGCCATAAAACAGAACTGGCAGGATAACGGTTTTGTAGAGCATACATTTCGTCCTTCGAGTTAGGAGTTTTGAACCCAGTTGTTTTGCCAAACCTAAGTAGCAACGGTTTCCTAGGGTAATTCTTCGCCGAATCTCTACTCATGTTTACTCCGAGGTAGGTGAACTCCTTTACTACCTCGAAGATGTTGCTATCAATAGTGACGTTTTGTCCTAGGCGGTGGACAGATGCTTGTTTGTTTGTTGATAGCATGTACTTAGTCTTGTCCTCATTTACTTCAAGGCCAATGGATTTCGCCTGTTCTTCATTCGCCGTGGACGCTTCTATCACGACACGTTGGGAGCGACCGCATGTCAATATCGTCCACATAGCCCAGCAGCTGGACGGATCTGTTAATGATAGTGTCTTCCGTGTTGACACCTGCTCCAGTACGAGATTGAAGAAGTCGCATGACAGCGCGTCTCCTTGCCGAAATCCGGTGCAAGTTTGAAATAGATCGGAGGAGCTGCACCCAAACTGCACATTGCAGCGCGTGTTTTCCAGCGTCACGCGACACAGCTGAATCAGTTTTGCCGGGATTCCGAATTCGGCCATCGCCATATAGAGCTCCTGACGATGTATGCTATCATACGCGGCTTTGAAGTCGATGAATAGGCGGTGAGTTTCGACTTGAAATTCGTTGGTCTTTTCCAGAATTTGACTCAGTGTGAAAATTTGATCTATGGTCGATCTGCCGGGCCGGAAGCCACACTGGTACGTGCCGATTAGTGTGTTGCAGAACGGTTTAAGGCGTTCACACAGTACGTTGGATAGGATCTTGTATGCAACATTAAGCAGGGATATGCCTTGATAGTTCTTGCAAGACATAGGATCGGCTTTTTTATAGATGGGGCATATGGAGCTGATAGTCCAGTCATCGGGCATGTTTTCTTCCACCCATACTTGATTGATGATTCGGTGCATGCTCCCTACCAAAACATCACCACCGTATTTAAAGATCTCCGCTGGTAAACCATCAGAGCCTGCGCCTTTGTTGTTCTTAAGCTTTTTTATAGGTAGGCCAAGTTCTTCTATACTAGGTGGTGGAACTAGTTCTTCACTGACTGGACGCGGGTTCTCTTCTTGCCCTATCACTCTCTCTACATGATGCCCATTTAGCAGTTGCTGGAAATGCTGCTTAAACACATCTACTATTCCCTGCGCTTCGGTGACTAGGTTTCCTTCGCTATCTCGAAGAGCCTGCGTTCCGCTTTTGTTTTTTGTAGCCAGAGACACCGATGACATTTATACCCAATTCACAATGGCGCTTTGCCGCTTGCGTGCGTTGACAGGCGTTTTAGAAACTTTACCGTACTTTATGTCAACGCGCGCAAGCCGCACTTTTCCAAAACTAAATGGCGCTTCAGAGCGTTGGCGCGTTGAGAGATTGGAGTAGGAGAGATTGAAAGTTCTGTTTGGTTTATGTTGCGTACGTACGTTATGTACGAATTCAGAGCAGAATGCAACTACTCCTTTTTGCTTATAATTGTTATTTTAATGCACGAATTAAGAGGAAATTTGTTCAAAATAGTAAACAAAATTCATAAATAAATATCAATAAAATGTATTTTCACTTTTATTGTCGTGGAATATTTTTGTTTAAGAATTGCCTGTGCATTCAATGTACACAGGTGCATGCCTTCACATGAAAGGCGTTTCAGGCGAGACATTTAGATTTTTAGTTTAGTTGAGAAAATATGGGTAAATTACATCGAAAATCCCTTCCCTTAAAATTTTGAATTGATTACTTTGTGGAATACTTCTTGTAAAACGATTTAAGTGAGCAATATTACCAAATGGACAGCATTTATCTGAGCTGTGGAAAGAAGTTCAGTCACTTAAATAGAGAAGTGCAATTTTGTTAAAAACTTGGTTTGGCTATTTAAAAAAAACCCCTATTAATAAATTCTCAAATATGGATACCGACGATTTACCTGATTTTTCAATTTATATTTATATTTTATTTCAATTATATGTATACATCTGGTGGTATGCTGGACATTCGGACGATTGCGATCGCAGGTACTGCTTCTCGTCGCTCGTTGGGTTTTTACCACATCCGGTCAGCCATCGCACAATGCATATTGAAAGGATTTTATGACCTAATAGGGGTAATTTTTTTGCTATATTTCCGCGAAGATCTTCGCTGTCTTGTCCAGACATTTTTTTATGTTCTTATGTACGGACTTCAAACCCTACCAGCCTATCTATCTATTGGCCAGAGAATTCCCGTGAAGTTGGGTCAAAGTCTGACAAAGGTGCGCATATTCATGTGCATTGTCCCGATGGACAATAAAAAATATATCTAAGCAATGGGCGGGTAAACCAAGTAATAAAATAATACCTATCATTTGCACATCGCAGGAAATTTGATTTACCCTCAACTAGAAAATGAAACTATAAATATTCTAAACAAAAATGTTTTTTTTTTTTTTTTTTTTAAACTGACTCGCCAGAGCGATGTGATGCACGTTGACCTAAAAGATCTATTGTGCTTAAAAATTGTCAGGTTTATGTTTAGGTTAGTAGCGCCTCTACCTTCCTAATGTAGCTGATGATGCATTCAGCAGAGGATTTTCTTAATTCTTCGGTACTTATTACTTCCCTGAAAAATGATTTCCTTCTAATACCATAGAGAGCCGGGCATTCACATATGATATGCTCAGCTGTTTCGTCTTCCTCGAGACATAGTCGGCACTCCGGTGAGTCGACCAAGTGCAATTTGTTTAGGTGATATCGCAGACCGTGGTGACCTGTTAGGTAACCTACTAAATTTTTGATATCGTGCCTGCTTAGATTTAGCAACTTTTTGGCATCGTTTTTGAAAGGCTGTATAGCTTTTTTGGCCTGTCTAAGACCTGGGATGTTCTCCCAATAGGAAATGTTTTTGCTACGTTCCCAGCTGCTTATAGCAGAATTTGTAGCTGATTTGGGGATTGTACAGAAGGGTTCAGGTCCTACAAAAGGGGTTTCCGAGCCTTTTCTGGCTAGTTCATCAGCTTTTTCGTTTCCTTCAATCCCCTTATGGCCGGGGACCCACCATAAACTAGTTTTGTTCCTGGTACTAAGTTTTTGGAGGGAATTGAAGCAGTGTAGTACTGATTTGGAGTCAATAGTTGGTGAGCTAAGGGCTTTTATAGCTGATTGACTGTCCGTGAATATATGGATGTTTGCGCCTTTTATACCTGAGTTTTGTATGAGGTTTGCGCATTCTTTGATGGCATGGAGCTCTGCCTGAAATACACTGGGACTTTTTCCCATTGGTATTGAGACATTTCGATTTGGTCCGTGAATACCAGCTCCTACCCCCGAGTCCATTTTGGAACCATCCGTATACCACTTTAGGCCGTTTTGGCAATTTGGTGGGTTATTGCTAACCCATGCTTCCCTATTTGTGATTTCTGTGGAGAAAAGTTTGTTGAAGCATAGTGTCTTAGGTAGGCGGTCTGTAACCGCACAGATCATGTCAAGTTCTGGAATTTCGGAAAGTAGTTCCATAAGTTCTGGATGTTCGTTAATATTTAACTCTTTCGCTTGCATCAGACTTGCAGAGCTGTTTATTGCCACTTTTTTTATGTGAATGTGGAGGGGTGTTAGTCCTATTAAGGCTTCTATAGCCGCAGTGGGACAGGTACGCATGGCTCCGGAGGC
This sequence comes from Cheilosia scutellata, assembly GCA_955612985.1. Taxonomy (NCBI): domain Eukaryota; kingdom Metazoa; phylum Arthropoda; class Insecta; order Diptera; family Syrphidae; genus Cheilosia; species Cheilosia scutellata. The sequence continues at coordinate 22,020,876 of OY015314.1, read as the reverse complement.
GCCCAGACACGCGAGCCGTTGTACCTTATTAAGCTTTTTTATGGCTGTTTTTTGTGTGGCTTTGTTCCACCATACTATCGAGGCGTATGTTATAATGGGTCTGACTATGACTGTGTAGATCCAGTGTGTGATTTTTGGAGAGATCCCCCAGGTTCTACCATACATGCTGCGGCAGGCCCAGAAAGCTTTTGTTGCTTTTTGGATTTTGTTGTTTATGTGGGAGTTCCAGCTTAGTCTTTTATCCAGTATCACTCCAAGATATCTGACTTCGTTGGAATACTCAATGACAGTGTCATTGATCGAAATTTGGTTTAGATTTAAATTTCTTCTTTTCGTAAAAGGAACTATGACAGCCTTGCTGGGATTACAAAAATGTTTATCTCGTTAATAAATTGTATGAAGAATAGAGTAGTTTCAGACAAAATTGAAATATCAAAAGCGTGTACATAACATTTGAGCACATATTTTTTTTTATCAACAATCTAAAAAAATCACTAGTAGCATTACAACAAAAATAATATTCGTCATTTTCACACAGTAAAATAATTAATTTGTATTGAAAATACCTCATAGGCTACTAAAAACGAGTAGGTACGTATATACCTAAGTGAATCCATGCAACTCCAACAATGAACGGCATATGCTCTAACACTTTAAATATTATCAAATCGAACAAACCAAACCGAAAGAAAACGTCAAAGCCGTCCAACGCCACTGAAAGTAGAAAGTTGCTCTACTTGGGCGCCGCGTTGAACTTTACGATATTTACGATCACAACGCGACCCGAAGCCTGAAGCCGCATTCTGGCTTGCACCATATGAAAGCATTGGTTCTACTCTATCTGTCAACGCACGCACGCCGCAAAGCGCCATTGTGGCTTGGGCATTACTCTCTGAGTGGGAAGCGACGCCATTTTCATAGAAATGTACTTAAGGTTGCCACTAGTGCTCTTGATTTTACCCGGGTAATACCCATCTGAACAACTACCCGGGCAACCGGGTACCTGGTAAATGCGGGTATTACCCAAGTTCGCGGGTACCCGATAGTTTCGGGTAATGGGTACCCGGTAATTCCGGGTAATGGATTTCCTAAATTCAGAAGTACCTGGAATTGAATATCGAGGTGTTATGAATGTTTTTCGAGCTACATCTATGTATACATATAATAAAATTGTAGATTTTTTGTTTGTTCCACTATCACGTAAGAACTACTAACCCGATTGGTATGGATCTTTTTGGAAAAGGTAGGCCTTATCAATAGGCACCATATAGGGTTTATTTGGTTAAAATTGGACAAGGGTGCGTGGCACCGCCCATACAAAAAAAACATTCAAAATCTTATATCTCGAAAACCGCCGAATTGATTGTGTTGAAACTTACAGACAATCTTAGGTATTGGCTCAGAAATATTGCTGTGAAGATTGGTCAAAATTGGACAAAAGGGCTCGGCACCGCCAATACAACAAAAACATTAAATATCCATTAGTTCGACCACCACCTAATCGATTGAGTTACAATTTTTGGGCAATCTTAGGTGTTGGCCTGGGAGTGTTCACTTTTCTTCGACAGTCATGGCCATGGGCGCCAAAGTTTTTAAAATTTGTAACATTGATATGCATTGTCCTGATAGATAAGAATACTATCTAGGCAATACGATTCCTGGAAATTTTGACTTTATACATTTTTATTTTTTTATGCAAATTTTATCCTTGAGAAATTTCCTAAAAATGATGGCAACTTTTTTACGTACGATCAACAGAAGTTATAGAAAAAAGCCATATTTTGTCAGACAAAAATGGTCAAAAATCAGTTTTGTTAAAATCGTATACAAAGTAGATATATGTGGGTATCTACTACTGTTTTCGAGAAAGAGCCAATTTTCAAAAGTACCGTTGTTGGACATTTTAGCGAGAAACATAGTATGCAGTCATTTTGAGCATGCTTACTTTAACTCAACTATCAATTTTCGTTCAAATCGTTAAAACCATTTTCCAAAAAATTTAAATTCTAAAATTACCTAATTTGTTTCGTAAAATTTGTATATATGGTTTTTTGGTTATGCTTACTTATCGGGCTCCCGACCCGGGCTAGCATAACCAAAAAAAAAAACCTCCTAGCCCTAGAGAGCCCAACAACTCTAAATACGAAGTTTAAAACAAATCCGATCAAGCATTTAGGCTGCAGGCCTATGGGACAGACAGACATACGGACGGATTTGCGAGACCAACTTTTTTGAGTTCCCCCATCATCGTAATATCAGAATTGATTAAAATCGCGAGTTCGAAATTTTGTACGAAAAGAATACATAGGTACATGTAGGTATCTATCTTTCTCTTAATACGTAAGTATACGAGAAAGTTATAGAATTTACTAGCATAGCCCGTGCACACTTCGTGGTGCAAAATTATGGGCAGTGCCACGCCCGGCCCCTTTGTCCAATTTATATCAAACCATCATTACAACCATCCCGAGCCAATATCAAAGATTCTCTGAAAATTTGAGCTAAATCGATGCAAAACTTTTCGAGTTTTTGAAGCATACACAAACCAACGTAACATTTTTATATAAGTAGCTAAGCATTATTTGTTTTAAATTTAAGTACATATGCACGCAAATTTGAACCAACATACGCAATTGCGGGACACACTTTTTTAGACTTCTGACTGCGGTATACGAAAATGCTAAAAATCCGTGCGAAAATGTTATTTGTAAACGTGCTTGGAGATAAAAAAAAAACTATGCGGGTACCCGAAAAAACATGGGTACCCGAAAAGGAGCGGGTACCCGAAAAACCGGAGTAATCGGGTACCCGAAATTTTGGTACCCGGGAAATACCCGCAAATCTCGGGTACCCGGGTACCTGGGTAGAACCCGGGTATGCGGGTATCAAGAGCTCTAGTTGCCACTTGTATTTTCTCAAGCAAACAGTGCGGCACTTTTATCGTTTTTTGTTATTATTTTGATACGGTTTCATTATTCTGAGAAATTTTTAAATAAGTCAGCGATAATGTTAGAACTTATTTTCCCATAATAATGAATGACGGTGAAAAGGGGAATTTCGTATTTCTTTAAACATCAGATCAAATAACACGTTTTTGATTCGAAAGTCAAAAAAACTTTTTTTATTTGAACACACACCAAGCGAAACAGAATGAAACAAAACAAAACGTATTGTTTTCTTGTTTCGTTTGGTGTGGAATTTGAGACTTTATTTTAGTGTTGGTCGGACTCAGACGATGAAGTTGTTCAACTCTTCTTTACATTTTAAAAACAACGAAAATTAAATTACGTTTCATTGTGAATTGCCGGACGAGGTTAAAGCGAGAAAGAGGCGAGAGCGATTCTCGCCTCGCTCACGTCTCGTTATCACGCCCACATTGTGAACGAGGCATGATTGTTGGCGTCTGTGGTAGGTGAGTGCACAGAGGAGAGTTTCATGCTCAGGCGCTCGCTGTAGGCTCTACTCCAAGTGTGCTAATGCGTCCAACGTCGAATTTCTTCTGCTGGGCGGTTCGCAGCTTCTTCTCGTTGGACAGCCGAGCTCTGAATTTTGCCGCGACACGAAAATGGTCAGAATCGACGTTTGCCCCTCGGTTGGACCGTCTGGAGAGCCCCAGGTTGTGTGGATCCTTAGCCTTGGAAACCTAGTGCTACTTATCACCGTATTACGAGCTGCTGCAAAATCGATTAGTCGGTAGCCGTTGTCTGTTGTCGTTTCGTGGATTCTGTGCTTACTAACTAACCCGCCAAAGATGTTTTCCTTTTCGACTTTAGCATTGAATTCCCCGAGTACAACTTTTACATCGTACTCCGGACAGGCTCCGTAGGCTCCATTCAGGAGGACGTAAAACTCCTCCTTGATGGGATCTTCAGCCTCGTCGGTAGGGGCGTGTGCACATATTAGGCTTATGTTTTGGAAAGTAGCTTTGATGCGGATATCAGAAAGGCAATCATTTATCGGCTTGAAGTGAATTACTTTTGTCCTAAGCCGATTTCCCACGACGAATCCGCATCCTAATAAATGCAGTCTTTTGTTGCAGCTGTAATAATGTCGCAATCTTTTCTTTTCATCATGCCTGATCCTATCCATCGTATCTCCTGGATCGCGTTAATGTCTGCCTTCTACCGCATGAGGACAGACTCAAGTTTTTGAGTGGCACTTGGGGTGTAGAGTGTTCTTACATTCCGTGTGCATTCTCTAATGTCGTAGTCCATTGACTTTCCGGGTCTGGTTACCATTTGAGGAGTTCCGTTATCCGAGGCTGGTTGCGTCTCTCTCATAACTAGTCTTTTTTTCCATGGTCGGGAAGTTACCCCGACGGCACAACCCCCAACCTGGAGGACCAGGCCCTTTTTTGACCCTAGGACAGCGGGCCGGATATTCCGGTGTCAGTAACCCAATTTTGGGATATGAGCGCTGCCGTTGACCCATTTAGGGTTCGTCCGCCACCAACTCTTTTCCAACACCCTTGCTCAGTATTGGAGATCCCTATAGACCTGTTATCCAAATATGTGGAAGCAGCTCATATAGGGATTACACTTTAGTTCGACCTGACTGGAACTGTAGACGCCACCGTTGATTCCATCTAGGGAATTCATCCGTTGCCGCCTGAAACAGAAGGAAATGTCTTAGTGCGTAGACACTCCTCCCCCCTCTCTCGTTCGTTGCCACCAACGACCTTCCACAGGGGTTGGTTACCCCATCTCCAGTCGAGGTACTAGGCACCCACCAGTCACCAACGTGGAGGTGAGAGTAGGAGTTGATAGTGAGATTGAACCCCTCTTATTTGAACTAAATACAAACATTCATACATGCATATACGTAGCTACACTTTTAGTTTAAGCTTTAGTTCAACAATTAATTCGGTTGCGCAGTTTCGTTAAAACCTTGAACGGAGTTCATTCTGTAGTAGACAGTATTCTGCCGTTTAAACCTCAGATCAGCCGATTGTCAACACAAAAACACAAATATTTGACGTTGTTTTGCCTGTTCTTTGAAGGAAAACTATAAACTTACAAATAAAATCCTTGTGTTCGCATGCTAAAAGCTTACTGAATTTCGTTTTGTCCAAGAATTTCATAAAATCGATCAGAACATTATCTTTATGCTGCCTACTTGTGAATTGAGTTTCAAATATTTTCTTGATCCTTTGAACCATATTTTCAAATGCTATCTACAGGAATGTTGAATTTCCAAATTCTGGGAGCATTTTATGCTATTTGTATGCATGCCCTTAACTTAATTAAATTCGTTATACTATCTGCCTGTATTTGCTTCATTTATTAAAAATTGTTTGCAAATCTCGCAATTAAATTTATTGGTAATCTTATGGCCGCAAATCCGGCATAATATGTTGTTAAGACAGTTTATCGTTTTTTTTCCAACAGCCTTTAGTATAACTATTTGAGTTTCGTTTTCCTTTAGCAGTTCTTCCATTTCATCAACTAAATATTGTTTAAATTCAATTCAACTCAAAATCTTTTTCCAAGATATCTAGGTACTTCCTCTGAAGTTTTATAGTCATAATCTTCAAACTCTGCTTCATTACAATCTGCATCATTTAGCAATGATTCAGCTTGAGGTTCCTCATAGGCTGAATGTTCTGCGGATTTTAGGTTCTGAAATATAATTTGCTTAAGATTTCTTATAAATCGATAAGCTGACGGCTATCTTTCAAATGAGCCCCTATTCATTCCTGCCATTGAAAACAAATTCTCTGCAACATCAGTATTGAAGTACGAAATGAGAAGGAACTGCTGTTCGTCCTTTAACCTTGCCCTAATTTGTTCTATACCTAGGAGTGTTTCCTGTAGATAAATCAGTAAAACAGTAGGGGTATTCATGCAACGTCGTAAACTCGTCGTAAACGTCGTAAGTTTACGACGTGGTAAATGAACTGTCAAAATGTGTATGGAAAATCATTTACGACGAGATGGTAAACTTACTACGCGAATTTGTGTGGAAAACCGAGATGGTAAACTTACGACGAGGTTATTGTGATATTTCACACTTGAAATAAAGGCGCGAAATCAGAAAAAAATTACTTTGCATGCATTTATAATACTTTTGATGAATTTATAACTAGAAATTGCACATTTTACTATTCCAAGTGTAGGATAATTAGTTAGTCCACCAAATTGTATTAAGAAAACAAGTTTTAAAAGAGATTAAATAACGAAATTTTACAATTCCAAACAAAGGGAGTTTTCGTTCGCGTCAAAAGTATTGGTATTGTAAATTTCGTTATTTAAACCCTTTTAAAACTTGTTTTCTTAATACAATTTGATGGACTAACTAATCATCCTACACTTGGAATAGTAAAATGTGCAATTTTCTCTTTATAATTATATCAAAAGTGGTTTGTTCGCATTTTATCAATTCGTTCGTTCCCCCTTATGTGAAACAGCTGATTGGTTTACCACCATTTACCAGAAACAGCAAATTGGGGCGTTCATGAAACGTTTGTCGTAAACTTACCATTTTACGCAAATGGTAAACTTATGACGTTGCATGATACCCTTAATATGTTTTTTTATCATCCCTTTTGACTCACATGACAATATCCACTCTTTTGCATTTTTAATACTCAGTAAACCTAAAGCATCCAAAATTGTAATATTTTCGTAAAATTACCCAAATAATTAGATAACCCAAACATTTTTAAAATTATTTTGTACGTGCATACGAGATGAGATGAGACACAAATTATCTCATATCCACTATACGTAAAACGCAACAGCATTCATGCGAACAGAAGTACTTCTGTTTTCTTCTCTTTTTTAGATCTAATAAAAAATCCTGTCCTTTAAAGGGGTGGTTTCATTGTATTTGCTATTTCGTTTGGTTCTCTTTTGCATTTTTCTATTCTCAGTGTGAAACATCTATCCATTTGCAGTCTCGGTCAGCCTTGTGTTATGAGCTTAAACTAAAATGACAGGAGAGGATCGATTCTCACGCCCAGATGTCACTATAAGGATCTGATTTTCGAAAATCTTCAACTTCGAAAATAGCCTGCAAAGAATTTCCGGCGGTAAGCTTTCTTTTGCTCATAAACTTCCGAACGATAATGTTCACATATTGTTAAGAGCCCCACTGCTCACGTTTTATTTGAAATATATATAATATATATTCGCTAATTATAGTATAAGCATTATACCATTTAATAGACATATAGTCTATTATATAAATTAAAAATTAGGATCGTAAAGCTATAAAGGGTAAGAGTAATTAATAAATAAAACTGAATTTGTTCTATCGAACTGACACATCTTGCATAATAATGCATCTCTGTAGATTTTTGTTGGTGTTCTTGGTCACACAAATCGCTTGCAGAACGTGTTGGTTAGCAAGTCTGGAGAGATTGTTGTGTCTCATCCACGTGGTGACTATAGCGAAGTCCACCTATTGGTGCAAAAGAAGCTGATCGCACCATTCACATCAGGCTGTGCACAATACCTCGGCACACCTAATCACCCAAATCGCAAATCTCAGCAAAAATCCAGCGAAAGGTATCCAACACGTGGGGAAATCCGTCAACTATCCCCCACGAAGCCAAGTTTACTGAACGCACCTGTGCAGGCACAAGTGCACGCATGACCTCCAAAACTCACCAAACCAGTCAGTAAGATCTGCATCGTCGGCTGCATTAGACCGTGTTTGACCCACCTAAACGGATCCAGAAAATCGCTCTGTGTTCTTGCATATATTGCCGTTGCGCAATAAGTGATTCATATGTATATATTAATTAAATATATATAAGAAAAAGTGAATTACCTAAATACTTGATTGCTATACATTATATATTACAACAGCATCATCATTCCTGCTTCAAGATGTTCCTGACATGTCACGAAAATCATCGAGCTGAAATCACAGGTAACAAACAAAATTAACATCATATTCACCACTATAACATTTACAATAAAATACACTTACTATTAAATTTAAAATTACTTTGCCATATTTGCTATATATTTGTTAACTTGTTTCCTACCATTCATACATGGATACATAATCACATTCAATTTCAAATTCCTTACGTTAAATAATTTCATTCATTAATTTTTTTTTTCATTCAAATACAGTAGATAATTCAAATTCAAATTCAGTAGATAATTATAGCATAAAACTCATATAGAAAAGATCTAAATAAGAATAATAGGTACATAACACATATCATTCAAACTTATCATTCATAAAAGGCATTAATAAATTTCAATTTAATTTTGTTATTATCATAACTAAACTTCGAGATTTTAATTTGTGACACACATATAACCTCAGTGTACGCTCATGTTTTGCTTCGGTTACCAAAACATCATTTGTATACAGGTACTCGTAAAGTTGCTGTATTCAAATTAGAAATGTCTTGCTAATTCCCCCCTTCATCGGTCATCTTCATCATCAACATCCCCCATCTACTTCTTATCTTAGACCAACTTTGTTTATCAATGCAAATATTGTTGTCTGGAAACGCAAATGCTTGGTTTTGGATTTTTATCCAGAAAAATAGAAGTCCGAAATGGCAACTTTTTCGTAGGGCTTTAATCAGCAAGTTTCAATCCTATACAACTGACCAAGAGATTGGACGTCAAATAGAAAATCGGAGACAGAAGCATAGGGAAACATTTGCAGAGTTCAAACTGGGAATTGAGACCCTAGACTCGATGCTTCGTGTTCCCTATTCTGATGCGGAAAAAATTAAATTCTGTGCACAGATTCGTTTCGAGTTGAGGAAAACAACTTTGTTATCTGCTGGAACTGTGAGGATATTGGTCAAAATTTTATTGACTGCCCCCAGCAGCAGAGAAATTTATTCTGCTATTCATGTGGGACGAAAAATGTCACCAAACCAAATTGTTTTCGCTGCAATAAGTTAAACCGCAAGTCGGATGTCCACAAGGAGAGGGGAGCGAGACATCCGAATGTAAATCAAGCGCATCCCCAAAACCAAGTGCACATTCAACAAAGACCAACTTACTCTCAGACTCGCACAACTCAAACCGATCATTAAAATATATCAAAATTCGCAAACAAAGTTACAGACAAGTCAGGAACGCCATTCTATTATCCGCTGTAAGTGGTCGTCCTTTGGCCAGTATAGAGATTAAGCATAAGTCGTTGTCAGGTTTACTGGATAGCGGTGCTACCATTACTGTTTTAGGGGAAGGGGCTATGGAACTTTTAGAGGAACTTGGAACTCCTCACTTATCATTGAAATCTGAATTGTGTACAGCTGATGGGTCATCGCACAGCGTTATCGGATATGTGTATCTCTCTGTAACATTTAATAATATTTCGAAAACAATCAAATTTTATATTTCACCTTCAATTAAAAGGTTGGTAACTTTAGGTATTGCTTTTTGGCATGCGTTTGGATTGCAACCCTTATTTTTGGAAGAAATATCCACCCGTAATCCAAACGACAAGTCACACACCTTGACTGTAGAGCAGCAACAAATTCTTGCTAAGTTGTCGATGAGATTCCATCATTTGAAAAGCTAGGCTTGGGAAGGACGTCTGTGGTAGAGCATGATATCGATGTCGGAGACGTAAAACCAATTAAACAACGTCACTTTGCAATGTCCCCACACATGCAAAAGCTTTTGTACGAAGAAATTGATAGAATGCTCGAGCTAGATGTAATAGAGAAGAGCCGGAGTAGCTGGTCGTCACCCGTAGTCATCGTTAAAAAGTAAACTGCTTTTCCAGTTCCCGGGCGTGGATTATTCCAATTCAAGGCCATGCCTTTCGGCCTGAAAAATGATACGCAGTCCATGGGTAAGCTGATTGACCATGTGATCCCGTACGAGCTTCATGAAGATGTTTTTACCTACGTCGATGACCTTTTGGTAATTTCAGAAACATTCAATGAGCATGTGGAACTTTTAAAAAAGGTTGCTATCTATTTAAAGGGTCCAAATCTCACCATAAATCGCGAGAAAAGTAAATTCTGCCAGAGTGAGATTCGCTACTTAGGTTACATAGTGGGAGTGGATGGACTGAAACCGGATTCTAAAAAGGTTTCGGCCATAGCGGAGTTTCCTCAGCCAAAAACTATTAAGCAACTAAGACGTTTTCTGAGCATGTGCCAGTGGTACATGAGGATGGTGCCAAATTTCGCTGCTATAGCCGCTCCTTTAACATCTCTCACAGAAAAAAATGCGTTTTCAAAGGAATATCGAATGAGTCGATAGATGCTTTTCAACTGGATGACAGTGGCACCGATCGGCCGGTAGCTTTTATGTCGAAGAAGCTGAATGCTGCTCAAAGGAACTACAGCATAACTGAGTTGGAATGCTTGGCTGCTGTGCTCAGCGTTCAAAAGTCTCGTCCATACATAGAAGGTAGCTGGTTTGTCGTTGTCACTGATCATGCCAGTTTGAAATGGCTGATGTCACAAAAGGACCTCAACGGTAGGCTGGCGAGATGGTCATTAAAATTACAACCATTCGACTTTGAAATTGTACATAGAAGAGGCAAGGAAAATGTTGTTGCCGACGAATGATGGAGGAGATTGTGAGAATAAGAGAAAGTTACATGGATTCTTATTTTACTGAAGACAATCTGTTGAAAGCCGCCGAAAAAACACCTGAACGGTACCCAGATTTATGAATCCTCAACAACAAGATCTTCAAGTGTACTAATTTTCGAGGTATGAACGTGACAAGGGAACCCGATTGTTGGCGTCTATGGCTGCCAAAACAATATCGACTTGAGCTAATTAAAAATGAGCATGAACCACCCAATTGCTCTCACCCAGGTGTTAATAAGTTAATAGAAAAGATTGAACGCGTTTATTATTGGCCCAAAATGATAGTGGATGTCACTTAAGTTGTAAATTCTTGCGGAAAGTGTAAGGTTTCTAAGGTGCCGAACACAATCTTAAGACTCCCCATGATTCCTCGAGAACCACCACTTCGCCCTTGGCAGGAGTTGCACATCGACTTTGTTGGACCATTTCCACGGTCAAAGAATGGCAACACACAAGCACTGGTTATTCTTGATAATTTCTCAAAGTACCTTGTGGTAAAACCTCTTCAGTGCCGTGAGACTGTATATAGAGCAAGATCACCGTGACTAGGGCACGTATCTTGGCTCTATTGCAAGTGCACTTAGAAATGTTGTCCACGAATCAATCGGATTTAGTCCGTTATATCTATTGTTCCGTTTTCACATGGTAAACCATGGATCCACCTATTCATTGCTCAGATCTTAATCATAATCTTCGTGAAAAGGCAGTAAGTTTCATAATTGGACAGACTGTTTATATGAGAAATTTTGTAAAAAGTAGTGCACCTAACAACTATTGTGCGAAGTTAGCACCGAAATTTAAGAAATGCAGAATCAATAAAAAGATAGGGAACTGTTTGTATGACCTGTGGCATATTTCAACAATTACAATTTAAAACCACAAATTTGTTATTGTATATTGCAACTACAAATTTGTAATGCCAATTTTCGTTTCAGCAAATACAAGTAAGTGTCTTAAAAATTAGTGATCAAAGCTATAGAAATTGTGGAAAAACAACAACTCACCAGAAATTCCGTTGACTTGTGATTTACAGCTTTTTTCAACAAGATTTCTGGGTGGCGTTCATCAAACGACCATAGGAAATAAATTGTTTGTAGCATCTATAATAAGACATAAAAAAGAAATTGTATCGGTAGGTTTTCCGATGCTCTCACCCACGATCAAAATATTAAGGAATGGCCAACATCTTGCGTGAACTCAATTCTTAAGGAGTTTGCGGAAACAATGATTGGAAGTATTTACGGGATGAAAAAGGCCACTGGAAGACTTTGCAGGTACATTTTTTTGCAGGACCCATGCAAAAGACATAACACCTTAGTGCTGTATAGGTATTGGCCCAGCTAGCTCGATTAATAGAGCTTGAGTTACTCAGGGTGTGAGTCTGCCCCGCGATGCACTGTAGCTTCCCTCACTTGCAAATCGGTTTATCTTTTCAAGCATAACGACTGACTATGCATTCGTTCTGCTTGCTTTGAAACATTGTATTGTATTGTATTGTATTTACATTTGGCGGATCCCATTATCCACTATTTAAATTCATTTTTAACAAAATTACAAGAATAGTTTACAGTAAATAAATTAATTAAATGCTAGGTATGTGGAAAATTACATCTTATAAAGCTTATAGTTTTTCTTTTGAATATGTCCAAGTTTCGTTCATTTTTTATTTCTTGGGGCATTGAATTAAATAATTGAAAACCCTTGTAAACTATACTGTTTTGTGCCATGTTTGTTAGGTAGGGAGGTAGCCTGATGTCTCCTCCATTTCGTAACTGGTATGGCTGAGATTCACTAACATATCTCATATATTTTTTTAAATACTTAGGCAGCATATTGCATTTGATTTTAAAGACAAAACATAAGACATTAACAAGAATTCTTTGCTTAACGCTTAACCACTGTAGCATATTTAACACAAACACAACTGACGTATATCTATTACATTTTAATATTATTCGCATTTCATTTCATTTATTTATTATTATTATTTCAAAGAATAGGTTCACAGTAAGATTACATCTTATAGTTTGTGAAGGCTTTAATAGAGATTTAGAGTTCAAAAGCAAATTTAACATTAGATAGATGAGACTACATGCAATTCAATTGGAAACTTACATAAAATTACAACAAAATTACATTAAAATTACAATAATAAAAACAATATATAATATTTGACAAACAACTAGATTTATATTTATGTATCACTGGCCAAGTGTTTGAAAAGGTGGGTTTTAAATGTGCTTGTGTTTGTGGTTCTCCTTAGTGTAATGGGTAATGAGTTCCATAGAAGAGTGGCATGGACGAAGAATGAGCGCTCAGATTGTAAGCAATAGAATCTGGGACGAATCATGATGGCTGTTCTTTGTGAACTGGGGAAATTTAATCTGCTGTACAAATACTCAGGCTGTTGGGTCTGTATAACACCATGAAAGAGGATTAGCGTTCTGAACTTAATGAGGTTGTCGAAGCTGAGGCCCATTATTTGCAGAGAGTAACTTGATATGTGGTCGAAATACCGTTTGTTAAAAACATATCTTGCTAAATTGTTATAGATGACGTTTAGTTTATGCCTAGTGTTATAGTCAACATAGCAGTATACTTCACAACTATATAGCAATATAGGTAACAAAAGAGACTTAACAAGTAGCATCTTAGTTTTGACCGGCAAAGAGTTTTGCGTTGCCCGTAGCGATCGGAGACCATTATATGCTTTTCCGATAGTAGTTGCAGCATGATCTGTCCAGGTAAGAGTATCATTGAAAACTATACCAAGATTTCGAGACTTAGTGACGTATTCAATGGATGACTGTCCTAATTTAATCGGGGGAAATGTGGTAGTATCTAGAGACTCCTTATAAATACAGAGTGTCTTAGACTTCGCTGGATTCAGTGATAAATTGTGTTTGAGGGCCCACTGTTGTATGATCTCCAGATCCTCGTTCATCAGTTCAATCCCATTGCTAATCATATCCAGCGGGCAGCACAAGTATAGCTGGACATCGTCAGCAAACATATGGGCAGTACAATGTTTAGTAAGCTGTGGGAGTTCGTTCACATAAAGTGAAAATAATATGGGCCCTAGAATCGAACCCTGCGGAACTCCCGCGGGAACTCTAAGAAACGAGGACATTTGGCTTCCCACTGCCACACATTGCTGCCGGCCCGTGAGGTATGAGTGCAAGAGTTTGACTGCCAGAGACGAAAATCTAAATTCATACCGCAACTTCTTACAAAGGAGGGAGTGGTCCACCGTGTCAAACGCTTTCGAGAAGTCCAACAACGTCAGGAACGTGGGACAGTTAGTATCCAAGCCATTGCGGATGTCGTCGACAACAAGTAAGAGTGCAGTTTTGCAACTCCTCTTCGCGCGAAATCCGGATTGAGCGGAAGTCAAAAGGTTTTTGGCGCTTAGGTGCGCTTGGATCTGCTTTAGCGTGGTTTTCTCGAATACTTTGGATAAAAATGGTAAAATTGCGATTGGTCTATACTCAGTGTTAGTCCGGCTTTGCGATTTAGGTATCGGTAATATTTTAGCCTTTTTCCACGAAAGGGGGTATTCACAAGTGGTAAATATGTGATTAAAAATGTGTGTTATGTATTTGAGAATGAAAGGAAGCAGGAGTTTTAAAAATTTAGGATTTATTTAATCCAAACCTATCGCGTCTGATTTAACCGATAGCACGGCCTCAACTACATTTTCATCCCTTAGGCGATTAAAGCTGAAATCTTCTGTATTGTCATCGTCGCTAGACAGATTTGGAAACTGTACGGGGTCATGATATGGAGTTGACGGCACAGAGACCGACACGAACTCAGAATTGAGAACATTACAGTCTACATCATCATTTGCACCTGAACGCTGTTTCCCATTGCCTAGCTTACGCAGTTTTTGCCAAAGAACTTTCCCAGACTGAATTTCAGGGTTAAGGAAATGTTCGTAGTAGCGCCGCTTTGCAGCCCTTACCCGAAGGACAACTAAGTTCCGAAGTGACCGATATGTGTCATAGAGCACAGGGAGTTTGTATCGTTTCCAACGAGCGTACGCAGTATCACGATTATGGATCAGATCTAATAAATATCGATTAAACCAAGGGGGGGATCTGGAAATAGGGGCCCTATGTCGTAATGGAACATACTGATCAAATAGTGCTTTTATATTTTGTTCCAGAAATGATATTTGCTGATTTACTGATGCCATGAAATAAATATCATCCCACCGAATTTGAATAACGTCAGACCGTAAACTCTGGTAATCAATATTTTTAAAATCTCTATATGAAATGACATAATTAGCTGCGTCTGACTGGATATCATAAGTGAGGAATATCAGATCATGTTTGGAGAAGCCCGGCGCCGTAAGTTGACTATAGAGCAGAGCTTTTCTACTATCATTAACAAAAAAAACATCGAGAAGGGTAGCAGGGTCGTATGCAAAGTGTGTAGCGGTCGATACATTAACAGATGTCAAGTCAATAGTTTTAAATCTTTCAATTAACTGCGCCGAAGCACGAACGTTAAGTAAATTACAATTTAGATCACCGGTAATAATTGTATTGGGATAAGAGCAAGAAATTCCTTCCAGCACACTAAAAATAGGAGAAATATCTATATTTTTATTTGGCCTGTAGATCACTCCAACTAGCAAACGCTCAACACCACATACAACATTAACAAACAAGTAATCGGATGTACAATTAACAGTTGATTTGCAGACCACATTGCCTCGTAGCCCATTGCGCACATAAACAGCCACACCCCCACCCAATCGACCAATTCGATCACCTCTAAAAAGCTCATAACCATCCATATCATAGACTGTATCCGGAAAATCAGGAAAAAACCAAGTTTCGGATACACAAATTAAGTCAACACTAGAGTTTATGAACAGCAGACGAAATTCATCCAGTTTTGGTTTCAAGCTCTGAGCATTAATGTGGCAAACGTGAATGCCTTATATCTGTGAACGCAGTACACGAATCATTTGATATAACCTAACATCCATATCACTCTCGCTAGAACTGAACCCACTGTTATGAGGATTTAATTCCATATACAAGGAAAACTAAACAATTGCCAAACACAGGAGAAGCAAAAACACAAACAAAACAGAGACAAGCAAAGTAAGCCGTTAGATTTAAAAGGGAAAATAAATAAACTTTGGCCATTGATGTAATGTAAAAGAGAGAATATTTGAAAATAAAAAGAGAAAAAATAAAAAAAGAAAGATAATTACTGTAAATGTTGTAAAATAAATACATATCAGCGTTGTTTATGATGCTGCAATGCTTTGTTGATCATTATGGCTCATCTGGCATCTCTCGGCAACGGCGTTTAAACAATCAAAGTCGGCAACAGCTACACTCGTTCCGTCTACGGTAGATTTCACCAACACAGACCCAAGGTACGTTTGCACGGAAAACAGCTGGCCTTTTTTCTTCATACGTACTGCATGCTGGAGAAGAGTCCGATTTCGTGGAGTCAAGCTTTCGTTTACAAACACATGATTGTTTGAATCAAATCCAATGTCGCGTAAAGAGATCGGTCGCTTAGTTTTTTTTCGGTAGCAAGCAAGTGCTTTTAGCAATTTATTCCTCTCTCCCACGCAGGTGAATTGGAAAATTACAGGCGGTTCGTCATTGTTATTGCGGTGTTTGGTTCGGAAAACATTCTTCAGTGCTGGTGGTGATATCTCGATGGTATCGCAAAGTTTATTGTAAATTATGTACAAGTTTTCATCAACAAGTTTTGGGATGCCGAAAACAACCGCGTCGGTTAAGAATTCTTTTTTTTCAAGCATGTCGCAACGATTACGCAGTTCAGAAATCTCGCCGGTGAGAGCTTTGTTTATTTTGAGTTCTATTGCGTCGGTGCGTTGGGTCAAATCATTGATTGCGGATTTAGTGTAGTTAATGTTTTCGGTCAATTGTGTTTCGATGTGATGTACCTTGAGTAAAAATTCGTTGCGAATTTTATTCAACTCTCCTTTGAAGGTTGAAATAATAGAGGCAGTGTTCCGCTTAAGCTCTTCATGGAGAACCTCAAGGGAAAGACAAGTGTGTGTTGTGGCTGTCGGTGTGCATGATGTAAGTGTTTGTTCGGGCGGGGTGGAAGGGTATTCTGGTGCTGGTGTTTGTGCGATTTGCTTGGAGGGGTTATTGTCGGAGACTCCCGCTATACCATCGGTGGTCTTGTTGGGCTTGATGTGAGGCGAATTCGGTTTCGAGACAGTTTTACTAAGTTATACTAATTCTTAACGATTCGAATAAACGTGTAACATGCAAAGTGAGCGACTCCCGCACAGTTTAATTAGAAATAATGTATAACACACGATTTTTAATTGTTTTTACCGGAGCAGAGAAAAAATTCGTCTATTCACTCTCGAACATCGAACGACATTTCGCATTGCTCTGTTATGAATTCGTTGTAGTTTAATTAACAGATAATCACTACATAAAAACAAAATTGACGAGCAGTACTCAAAGTGTGGTTTAACCATTACATTAAAAATATTTATTGAACACATTGTTGGAATCTTATTCCGTATTCTGCTCAGAAAGAACACCTTTTTTGATACTTTTTTTATAATGTAGTTTTTGTGTTGATCTAATTTTAATTTCGAGTCAATTATAACTCCTAAATATTTAATTTGCTCTACTTGTTCTAATATTTGACCGTCTATATTTAAGTTTAATCTGTGATTATATTTAAATATCATACATTTTGATTAAGGAACATTTAATTTTAACTTGTTTGTTATAAGCCATATGTTTAATTTATTTAAGTCTTCCTGAAATTTTTTTTTTCGCAGCCACTGATGTTCTTTCCTGATATAAATAGCAGTGCATCATCCGCGAATAGAGCTGTTTGCGAGTGGCTAAGTGCACTCTTTATGTCGTTTATATTGTAATATTCGGCTGGGATTCGAAAAGATAAAACACTATTCTGTTTACCAAACTTTAATAAATCACTTTTTATTACAAGACAATTCACTTAAAATCAACTTTTCCACTTCTTACAATCTTTCACTTATTTTATAACACTACCGATACTATTCGAGCTTCACTTTACACGGTTTAAAGATAAACTGTCCTCTCGTCGGATTTCGCAACCCTTTTTATACTCCCCACTAAAGCTTCTCGAATATTCTATACTCCAACCGGAACAATCGAGAATGTACTAGTTTCGTTTTAGACCATTCACCATTTGTTGAGTTTCGACGATTCGAAGTTCCGTTGAATAAGTTCGTCTACTTTCCATTAGATGGCGTTGTGGTCAATAAGTAGTACTTTTCAATCCACACTACAATATCCCCCTCTTAAACTTGTTCGTCCCGAACAAATGCGTCAACATTTTCCCCAATGTAACGGTGAAGACGATCCACATGGACAACTTTGAGTTTACCTCTTCCTCGTTGGATTCGATAGACCACGTCGTTGATTCGCTTGACTACTCTATAGGGCCCCTCCCAATCTTGTTGCAACTTAGGCCATACCAGATCTCCTTCCTCGAATCCTGTAGTTGTTGCTTTGACATCGTACCTCGTCTTCATGCGGTCGCTGACTATCTTGATCTTATCCCTAGTTTTTCGATGCACGTCCCTGATGGTTTCTCTGAGGTCCGCAACATAATCGTCCTCATTTTTGGGTTCCTCAGTGGGAGATCCGAACATCAACTCACTAGGTAGCCGGACTGTTCGACCAAACAGGATTTCTGATGGTGTATGTCCCGTAGTGTTATGCACAGCATTGCGATAGGCTAGTAGAAACATTGGGATCTGCTTATCCCAATCCCTCTGGTCGTCGCCTACAACCTTTGATAGGTGTTCATTCAAGGTTCTGTTGAAGCGTTCTACCATCCCATCTGATTGCGGATGGAGCGGCGTTGTTCTCGTCTTTTTAATCCCAAGTAGCTGGCATACTCCTTGAAAAACCTTGGACTCGAAGTTTCGGCCTTGGTCCGAGTGCAATTCCAGTGGTACACCAAATCTGCTTACCCAGTTGAAAACAATCTGCTCTATCACGGTTTTGGCTTCTTGGTTAGGGATAGCAAATGCTTCTGGCCACTTACTGAAGTAGTCCATAACCACGAGGATGTAACGATTTCCATTAATCGTTTCAGGAAACGGTCCGGCAATATCAACTGCAATTCTTTCGAAAGGGGCTCCGGCATTGTATTGGTGCATTTTGCCTTGAGTTTTCACTCTAGGGCCTTTGCTGGCCGCACACGTTACGCACTTTCTGCACCAGTTTTCTACATCATCCCTTGAGTGGACCCAGTAAAAACGCTCTCGCACCTTTTCGAGCGTTTTATTTATTCCCAAGTGGCCCCCAGATACTCCATCATGCAGTTCCTTTAGTACTTCACTTACTTTCGACCTGGGAACAATAAGCTGCATCACGAACGACTTCCCATCCGAGCTTTCCCATCGTCTTCTCAAAATGCCGTCCTGCACATGAAGAGAGTCCCATTGCGCCCAGTATGCCTTCAGCTCGGGGCTCCTATTGGATATCTCCTGCCAGTCTGGTTTTCCCTCATACTCCTTCCAGGCGAGAATCGGCTCGATATCCGGATCTTCCCTTTGAGCCTCCCGGATCTCTCTCGCAGTCCAGCCAGCAATGGGCTCAGCTCTCAGCCTCTGTACGGAAACGGCATCTTTTTCCTCCTGACGCACGCAATGTTTGCAATCGGCTTTGCAGGGTCGGCGGGAGAGAGCATCTGCATTAGAGTGAAGAGTTCCCTTTCGGTGCTGTATCTCGTAGTCATACATCTGCAGCCGTTCGATCCACCTCGCGACTTGTCCCTCAGGATTCTTAAACTGCAGCAACCACTTTAAAGACGCATTATCGGTGCGAAGAATAAATTTGCTCCCATAAAGGTACTTGTGGAAGTGTTTTGTCGCCAGGACTAAAGCGAGAAGTTCCCGCCGGGTTACACAGTAGTTCCTTTCTGGCTTGGAGAGAACTTTGCTGAAGTAAGAAACTACTTTCTCTTGGTCATCATGCACTTGCGAAAGGACGGCTCCAACTCCCACATTACTAGCGTCTGCATCCACAATAAATGTTTTTCCAGAAGTAGGGTATGCTAGTATGGGGGCGTCACACAGTTGCTGCTTTAGTTTTTCAAAGCTCTTTTCGCACTCACCTGACCATTTGAATTGTTTTCCTTTTTCTGTCAGTTGATGCAAGCTCTTGGCAATCCCGGCAAAGTCCTTCACAAAGCGTCTGTAGTAGGTCGCAAGTCCCAGGAAGCTCCTCAGTTGATGTTTGTCTTTGGGAACCGGCCAGTTTTTCACTGCATCGACTTTCTCCGCATCAGTCCTGACTCCTTCGGAAGAGATGATGTGCCCGAGATACTTCACTTCTGGTCTAAAAAGAGCACACTTTTTCGGGTTCAGCTTCAATTGCGCGCTTCGCAGTCTCTGGAGCACTTCCTTCAAGTTGTCCCGATGTTCTTCAAACGTTTTGCCCACCACGATGACATCATCTAGGTACACCAAACAAGTTTTCCACGTTAGTCCCAGCAAAACTCGCTCCATTAGCCGTTCAAAGGTGGCTGGAGCATTGCACAGTCCAAATGGCATTACTGTGAATTGCCAGAGCCCGTTTCCTGATGTAAAAGCTGTTTTCTCTCGGTCTTCGGGATGGATCTGCACTTGCCAGTAGCCACTCAATCAATGGTGGAAAACCATTTGGCGCCGGATAGTGTATCCAGGGTATCGTCAATCCTTGGCAGAGGGTAGCTATCCTTTTTGGTGACGTTGTTCAGCTGACGATAGTCGACGCAGAATCTCGTGCTGCCGTCTTTTTTCTTGACCAATACAACCGGTGACGCCCATGGACTTTTCGAACTTTCAATCAGCCCTTCCTTTTCCATCGTCGATACCATCTCTGCAACCTCCGTCTGCTTAGCCAATGGTAGTCGTCTGGGAGGCTGACGAATAGGTCTTGCGTCTCCAGTGTCGATTCGGTGTTGTACGAGATGTGTCCGGCCATACTCGCCACTCTGTGAAGCAAATATATCAGCGAACTCGTTGATTAGTTCCCCCGCCATTTCTTGCTGCTCCTGATTCAACTCACACTGTCCAAATATACTCCTTTTTATCTCTGCCATTTCCGTGGATGTAAGAGGTTTGGTAGGACCCTCATTGGATAATTTTGTGACCGCAGTAATTGGTACGCACTTACCGACCACTTCCCCTTGCTTTAGTTTCAGGCTGCTATGTTCGACATTTAGGACTCGTACGGGAACCATGTTGTTTTTAGGTTCTACAAGCATCTTTCCAACGACGTAGTTTTGATAATGATTTTCTGGATCTGGCTCAACTAGGTAGAATCGGTGGCTCCCAGGATCACCTTCCAGTTTTGTCCAAATAAGTGTTTCTGAAGAAGGTGGTAATATCTCGTCTTCACTCATGACTGTCCTTAGAGCTGTGACATGCTCGTCCCCGTAAATCATGGGAATCTCGACGTTCCTGTACTTTAGTACTTGCAAGCCGATGTCCAGTACTACATCATGTGCCTTCATAAAGTCGATTCCGATGATGCATTCGTCACATATATCGGCCACTAGGAAGGTATGGGAGAAGACTAATCCCGCAAGATTTATTGTTAGCAGTACTTCTCCATACACCTTTGCTGTTGCTCCAGTTGCTGTTTTTAGACAGTAGCTGCTGGTGTTGTGCAGCCATGATTGGCGAACGATGTCCCTCCTTATAATGGAAGCGGTGGCACCGGTGTCGATGGTGGCCACATACATTTTCTGGCCGATATGGGCTTCCACTGTCAAACTCTTGTTACCTCGTTTGGTTTGGGAAACTTGAATGGTGGTCCTGGGGGCGTCGATTCCAGAAACCAACTTCTGCCCCGCGAAGTTGGTTCTTACACGTTTCCCGACTGATGATTTTGAGAAGAGTCATCCGCTGGACGCTCAGATGCCCCTTCATTACGACTCCTAGCGCTGCAGTACGGACAACTAGTGTGTCTGGGTGGAGCTCTGCATTGTCGCTGTAGATGTCCAATTTTGTTACAGTTCCAGCAACGAATAGGTCCCCTGCGAGCACTGTTCTGTTCTACGACGTTTGCCCTTTGGCACGAGCATTCGACGGTTGTCATCTCTCTCACACGGTGAAACCCTTGTGATGCTTGGTCAGCAGCTTTCATGGTCAGGGCAAATGCCAGTGCCTCAGGGAGAGTTTTCTTTCCAGCCATTCGTACAGCCATTTGCAGTTGTCAGTCCTCTATGGCTTGGATAAACGCCTCTACAGCCATTTCGTTGATGAGATCCTCGCCGGCATTGGGATACGACAAATGCGCCAGGCGTTCGATATCCGCTTGCAACTGTTGGAGCGTTTCTCCCCGCTTCTGGATTCTACTGCGCAGTTGCACCCTGTATACTTGCTGCATGTGGTCATCACCAAAGCGCATTTCGATAGCCTTCACCAATGCGTCGTAGTTGCGTTGCTTTTCTTCAGAAATAGTTTGAAGCAACTCTGCAGCTGTGCCTCGTAGTGCTAGCGTTAGTGCGATGGACTTTTCCTCGGCGTCCCAGCTGTTGGTCATTGCAGCTGCTTCGAACTGCCGCTTATAAATTGGCCATGATGTTTGACCATCGAAAACAGGCGGTTGCATCTCCTTCCTTCTAGGGCAATCAGCAGAATATTCTCGGGCTTTCTGTTTCTTTACTTTATCCAGTTCCCTAGCCAAGTTCTCGAAGTTTGTCTCATGCTCTCTTGCTTGTTCTTGTAATTTTTGATTGATTTCGACAAATTGTGTCTCATGCTGGTTTAATTTGTTATCAATCGCGTCGAATTTTACTTCTAGAACGTTCTTAAATTCTTCCACGGAATCTTTTTGTGCAGCGACAATAAAATTCTTCTGTTCTTCAAGAGAATTCTTTTGTTCTTCTAGAGAATTCTTCTGTTCCGCGAACTTAGATTCCATAGAATTTTTCTGTTCTTCTAGAGCATTCTTCTGTTCTTCGAACTTGGCAAGAAGTAATGCCATCATAGCGGTTATGTCAACTCCTGTACTTACTTGTTCTTCCTTTTCTTCTGCCACTTCGAACAACATAGATTTTGGATCTCCTCCCTCGCTTTCGACAGCTTCCTGCAGACGAAGTATGAGGTCACTTTTTCCCCCAGCTGTGGAGAGATTCCGTTTTTCCAGCTCAGTTTTTAACTGGGGTATGCTGAGTTGTAGTAATGCTAATGTACGAACCATTTTTCAAAATTCACTTTTTTTTTTTTTTTTTTTACTTTACTACACTTTATTTGTATTTCTGTACTGCACAAATTAATTTTTACTTTTTTTTTTTTTTTTTTTTTACTTCACACAGAATAAGTTTTATCCCACTTCTGACACCAATGTAATATTCGGCTGGGATTCGAAAAGATAAAACACTATTCTGTTTACCAAACTTTAATAAATCACTTTTTATTACAAGACAATTCACTTAAAATCAACTTTTCCACTTCTTACAATCTTTCACTTATTTTATAACACTACCGATACTATTCGAGCTTCACTTTACACGGTTTAAAGATAAACTGTCCTCTCGTCGGATTTCGCAACCCTTTTTATACTCCCCACTAAAGCTTCTCGAATATTCTATACTCCAACCGGAACAATCGAGAATGTACTAGTTTCGTTTTAGACCATTCACCATTCGTTGAGTTTCGACGATTCGAAGTTCCGTTGAATAAGTTCGTCTACTTTCCATTAGATGGCGTTGTGGTCAATAAGTAGTACTTTTCAATCCACACTACAATATATATAATGAAAAGTAGAGCTCCAAGTATCGATCCTTGAGGGACACCCATTTTTGTCTCGATGCTGTTAGAGGATATACCATTCACCACCGTTCGTTGAGTTCGACCATTCAAAAAAGATTTAAACCACATCAGTTCAGTACTTCTAATACCATATCCATTTAATTTACGTAGTAGGATGCTCCTATTGATGGTCTCAAATGCTCTTTTAAAGTCAAGGAAAACAGCTATGACGTAGTTTTTATCGGCGATTTCTTCTTTCCAACTGATTATTACACTATTTAAAGCTGTTTCGCAGGAATGTCTTCTTCTGAACCCAGATTGGTTTTCGAGGAATAAATTGTTTGATTCGAAATACTCTTCTAGTTGCATTTTCACTACTTTTTCCATAATTTTTTCATATATGGGAAGAGCATTGATAGGGCGAAAATGTTCACATAAATCTGTACCCTTTATTTTTTCGACAGGGGTGACTACGGACTCTTTCCATGTTTCAGGGAACACTCCATGATACAAAGATAGATTTATAACACGTACAATTATATCTCCAATTACATATATTGCATCCAGGATAATTTTAGCGCTTATATGATTAAAGTCTTTTTTTTTGGTTCATTGATTTTAGGACACTTTTTATGCGGGTAACATTAATACACTTAAATTTAAATGTTGTGCTAACGCAAACGGATGGTGTTGTATATTGAATAATTGGAATAGATCTATTTATTTCAATGATGCTACTAACGAAAAATGAATTGAATTTATCTGCAAGGTTTTTATTCAGGGACCGAACCCAATTGACCTATTTGTTAAAAAAGGGCTGATGAAACAGGTATTTGTGGCCCAATTTAATTAGTGGTGCATAGTGCTTTTTTTCTCTACAATCTATTTTTTTTTTTGCCAAAGTAAATGGGCTCATTCGACCCAATTGTAAAATATAATGTAAATTTTTGCTTAACAAATGGGTTAGTTTTACCCAATAATTTTTCGGGTTTCAAATTTTGGGTCCAATCAACACAATATTTTTTTGGGTTAAGCAACTAGTTTATTCTATTAGAATAGCCTGAACTATTATAAGTTTTATCCACATTATGTAACATTATACATACATTCATACGCGTTATCATCTCTTCAGTTTCCATTCTTTCTAATTCAATCGAGAAAAGCGAAATGAAGAAACAAAAGAATGCAAGTCATAAAAATAGTTAACGGCAAATTAAGCTGCATATAACAAAAAAGTATTCAAGGGCACGATTGGGTCAAACGTACTTGCACATACATGTATGTAGATAATATTTGTAGTTAAATGTGAAGCTACGAGTACACGACATACGCATGCCAGTCTGGGGTCAATTCGACGTCAGAATATGTCATAAAAGGGTGCATGTCGTATACTCGGCATATTATTGACGCTGACATATGTTGGCATGCGTCTGTCACCATATGTCCGACTCAGAATGGCATGTACATTTCGGAGAATAAAAAAAAATCGTTTGTATTGAAGATTTATTGGACGTTTTTTAATCCATTGACATCGTAGCCATCCTTTGATGGAATTTGTTATGTTATGCCTTGATTGAAAGAAGACGAACCATATTTTGGGATATATACTACATTTGGAAATATTAAGATTTTAGGGCTTTCTGGTGACATTTCGAAATAATATATATCCCAAAATATGGTTCGTCTTCTTTCTATCAATGCATAAAATAACAAATTCCATCAGAGGATGGCTACGATGTCAATGGATTAAAAAACGTCTAAGAAATCTTCAATTGAGGCGATTTTTCTCTCCGAAATAGCCAATAGCGATGGAATTGCGTCACATTTACTGACGCTTTAATATCAGTTAAATAATATTTTTGTTCAACACCTTACATATTATAACATATACATGCATCTCCGCTGCGGCAAAACACATGCCAGTCACCGTCGACATACGAATATGCCAACTTTGAGACAAAACGTGCATGGCATGTACTCGGCATACTTTTCGCACATGCCACAATATATAAAACGTGACATATTCTACAATATGTCGAGTAATTATCGTGACGTCAGAGTGGCATGCGTATGTCGTGTTTGGCATGTCGTGTACTCGTAGCTTTAGTATTACATTTTTTAATTTTTTTTTATTTGTCAAAAAGTAAATTCTTTCCTTGTTCCCTCTACCAGGCACTGAAGTGTAAAATACCCTTTTATACAATCTAAAATATGTATATACATATTATGTCTGATGTACTTAGCAGATGAAAGTTTGTATATCATCATAATAATAAGAGACCTAATATTTCACCCAAAAAAATTAAAAGCCTCTATTATCATATTATTCAATGTTTCACTGTACCAGTAGTTTGTTTTATTTTCCAACACTTTTGTATTTACGAACAGATTTGTTATTCTTATGAGTTCATTTTCAAATATTTTACCTATTATGTTAGGATTTTCCACACTATATAAACACTCAATCGCATTACAGTTTCTAAGGTTATCCAGAAATTGTGTTTTGTTGTACTTCAGAACTTTGCATGTACTTACTTTATTTTCATTTTTAAACTTAGTATTGGACGATAGTTGTATGAGAACCGTTTCGTGATCGCTCATTTTAGGTCTACATTTACTTCCGCTGTGGTGTAAGCTCCCGATTCCGTAATTACATAGTCAATTAATGTTCTTGTATTGTTTGTAATCCGAGTATGTTCGCTTACTATTTGTTGACACTGATTATCAATTTCGATCACATTTTTTATATCATTTCTATAGAGATCTGATACATCTAACCAGTCAATATTCATATCTCCGGCTAAAATAAAACGCTTATTCGAGTCTACTAGGTCCTCAATCCAGATTTTCATTTGCTCACAGAATTGCCGTTTTGACGATGTATGAGCACGATAGACCGCCGCAATGTACAATGACTGATTGTTATTTGTTAATTTGCACTTAATGAACCAGATTCTAGATTCCATAGATTTTGTTACGTCACAAACGTCAAAACAATTTTTAATATAAATACACACACCACCCGTATGCCTCGAATCACTATCACATCGGAAAGGCTTTTGAAAACCATTTATCATTATTTCACTATCTTTAATGTTTTCAGTAGTATGCGTTTCCGATAATATTAAAAAGTCGAAATTTTCGTTCTCGCAATTATGTTGAAGTTCAGCCAGATTGCCCGTTAGTCCTTGTATGTTGCAATAAATACCGCGAATTTTATTTAATTGCTAGTGTACTAACCTGTTTTTTCAGATTCAAGGAGTTTCTTGTATACCGCACAATTCGTGTCTCTACTATCGTGACTAATATCTAAGTTTAGTTTAAATTTTTCATTGTACCGTACACAGTTCACACATTTTAATAAGGTTGAATTACATCCTCTAGTATCGTGTTCGTCGCTACACTTAGCACATTTGATTTTATTTTTGCAATTTTTAGCAATATGATGGTAACCACAAAGCATCTATTCAAATTGAAATATTCAAATATGCGACATTTTTCCCATCCGATATTAATTTTTCGATTTTCAATTATTTGTTCAAAATTGCACATATCCAATTCTATTATTGGACTATGCACATCTCTATTTTTGTTTTTAAATACTTTTACACATTTTACCGTTCCGTTGATATTGTTTTGTTTCTTTATTGCCATTTCCAATTCTTTGCTTTCCCACATATTACTCATGTCCGTTACCATGATTTGCGGTTTTCTCTTCGAGAATATTTTAACGTCATATTTTTCCCCTAGTTTCTGTTTTATTTCACTCTCAATTTCTTTTACAGACTCTTCACCAGTACAGTTTATTGCTATTGCTCCTTCATTTCTGTTAGTAATTCTATCAATTTTTAGAGAAAGAGATGATGGGTTAATTTTTTCTTTTATTTCTTTTGTTGTTTTTGCATTTTCTTGCTTAGCTTTCGGCTTAATGTAAACTGTTTGTTTCAGTTGCTCTGCGTAGTTCATTTTTGTTTTTGGGTCGGTTTTTGTTGATTCTCTTATTTTGTTTACTTCATTTTTCAGATCACTTTTTATCTCTTTTACACTTGCACATATTTTTTCACTCTGTGTTTTAAACGATTCACTAAAACCACTCATTTTTATACCCTCCACAGGAAGGTATATTCACTTTGTCATTACATTTGTAACGCCAAGAAGGATTCACCGGAGACCCTATAAAGTATATATATTCTGAATCAGGATCACATTCTGAATCGATTTAGCCATGTCCGTCTGTCTGTCTGTCCGTCTGTCTGTCTATCCGTCTGTCTGTCTGTCTGTTATAAACACGATAGCGTCCACGAATTGACCTAGGTGTATGAAATTTTGTGGGAGGACTTCTTTTTACCGTCGTCAGGTTAGTATTGAAAATGGGCTATGTCGGTCAAGTAGTTCTGGTACCTCCCATACAAAACCACTCTTAGACCCATGTGTCTCTCTATCTATTTAAATCACGATAGAGTCCAAACGAATCGACTAAGGCGACTGAAATTTTGTGAGAGATTTTAATTTTACGGTTGTCAGGTTTGTAATAAAAATGGTCCATGTCGGTAAAGTAGTCCCGTTACTTTCCATACAAAGTCAATATTCGACCAATTTATCTCTCTAGCTGTTGGAAACACCATAGCGTCCAAACGAACCGACTTAAATGAATAAAATTTTGTGGTAGTACTTCTTTTTACCGTTGTCAAGTTGGTATTAAAAATTGTCTATGTCGGTCAAGTAGTTCTGGTACCTCCCATACAAAAACAATATTAGACACAGGCGTGTACCTGTACAGTACATACAGTGGATGGTATCAAAGCATCGGCCAGGCCGATGATAACACTTTTACATGTTTTTATTTCTATAACGCTTTTTTCACATGTTTCTTGTGCTATTTTCATTGCTCTTAGTCTGTCAATGTACCTCTCCTCAATTGCCTCAAGTAACTTTTTTATTTCTATCTCGTTTTTCTTAAGTGATTCCTCAAATTAATTTTTGTGTTCTTTTATGTAATTTCCGTTTATATTCACTACCTCTTGCATGTCTTTCAACACCATATCAACATTGTGTATATACAAAATACAATCTTCACATATATATTTGATCATCGGGTTTGATTCGAGAATACCACTATTATATTGGTCCAATCCGCTACATTTTACCGTAGGGTGGAAGTTTTTTCCGCAAACGCCAGCGCATGATATTCCCGATTCCCCACGAATCGAGTTTTTGCATTTAAAACACTCGCGCATTATATTATGGAACAAAATATTGCCACGGTTGCACTATTTGTGTCCACCTTTCGTGCACTCGCACTTCTTCCCCAAAAAAGTCTTAAGGTTCTTGTAATTTTCACTCACTAATACGTCTTCTCACTCTGAAAGTCACTCAGTCAGCCTTGTGTTATGAGCTTAAACTAAAATGACAGAAGAGGATCGATACTCACGCCCAGATGTCACTATAACGATCTGATTTTCGAAAATCTTCAACTTCGAAAAGAGCCTGTACAGAAGATTTCCGGCGATAAGCTTTCTTTTGCTCATAAACTTCCGAACGATAGGTCTGTTTTTTTCCACATCTGTCTCAGTGAAGTAAAGTAAAGTAGGATTTTTAACACGCAATTACAACAACTATATAGAGTCTCGAAAGTGTCAAACAGTTCGTAGTTGTTGTAATTGCGTGTTAAAAATCTTACTTTACTTTACTTCACTGAGATAGGTGTGAAAAAAAACAGACCTGATAATGTTCACATACTGTTAAGAGCCACGTTTTATTTATAAGAACAGTAAAACATTAGGTAAAATATATATATAATATATATTCGCTAATTATAGTATAAGTATTATACCATTTAATAGACATATAGTCTATTATATAAATTAAAAATTAGGATCGTAAAGCTATAAAGGGTAAGAGTAATTAATAAATAAAACTGAATTTGTTCTATCGAACTGACACATCTTGCATAATAATGCATCTCTGTAGATTTTTGTTTTTGTTCTTGGTCACACAAATCGCTTGCAGAACGTGTTGGTTAGCAAGTCTGGAGAGATTGTTGTGTCTCATCCACGTGGTGACTATAGCGAAGTCCACCTATTGGTGCAAAAGAAGCTGATCGCACCATTCACATCAGGCTGTGCACAATACCTCGGCACACCTAATCACCCAAATCGCAAATCTCAGCAAAAATCCAGCGAAAGGTATCCAACACGTGGGGAAATCCGTCAACTATCCCCCACGAAGCCAAGTTTACTGAACGCACCTGTGCAGGCACAAGTGCACGCATGACCTCCAAAACTCACCAAACCAGTCAGTAAGATCTGCATCGTCGGCTGCATTAGACCGTGTTTGACCCACCTAAACGGATCCAGAAAATCGCGCTGTGTTCTTGCGTATATTGGGTCGTATGAATAAAAACTAGCATTTGCTTTGAGTAAAAGGTGGTAGCAAAGTAAAAGCACTTAGCAAATGCTTTAAATCGGTATGAATAAAAACATAATTTGCTAAAGTAAGTTCGAAAATTCGAACAAAGCATTTACTTCACTGCATGTGTCCTTCCCTTGCAGTTTCTGTCAAAATTTGCGAGTGACAACTTTCATGTGGTTTATTTTTTGAATTTTTTTTATTTTGAATTTGAATTTAGAATTATTAAAACGATTTTTGAGTAAAAATTAACAAAAGCTAAAGTAATTTAATAAAAAGAGATTCACATAAATACAAAAAAAAGAGTTCAAACTATGGCCTGGGAACTGAACTGAGCTGCTATTCGTGCAAACGTTAGAAGGAGTAGGAAAGATTTTGCTTAACAAATCGCAAACCCCAAATATAAAGGTGTTAAAGAAAAGCGCTGCAAATAAAATGTGTCATTTGCTAATGGAAAAATGCACAATTTCATATACGCTGGATCAAATTATTAAGAAAGTGGCAAATTTAAAACAGCGAGTTAAGAAGAAAGCTGACATGAAGGCGACGGGAAACAAACCCATACATTTAAAGACATCGGAACAACTGCTCTTGGACTTACTCAACGCCAAAAGTAATCCAAGCATTACTCCTATAACATGTAAGTATTTTTTTAACACAAATTGTTGGGTTAAATGTTAAATAATCAATTTCTATTTATTCATTATTATATTCTTTGGAAATTATAGGTGGATTTGAGGTAGGAATTCCTTCCACTTCCAAAACAATATCGCCAGATGTGGAAATTGTAGTATCATCCACTCAGCCGCAATCATCGGCCAAAAGACGTCGGATATCTGAAACGGTAATTTTATTTTAAGTGAGAGAAACTAATTTCTTTTATTATTTTCCTTAACAGAGTAATAACAACGATCTACAAGCAACTGTTCTTGAAAAGCAACTACAGCTTATAGAGTTGCAGTACAAGATGCTAAAAGCACAAGAAGAAAGGAGCCAAGAGCAACATGCAAAGAAAATGGCTATATTAGAAATGAAAGAGAAACTTTTAGCCGAGGAAATAAAAAGCATAGATAAGAATAGAAATAATTAATTAAAAAAAATATATATTACAATAAATTACATTCCATAATGATTGTTTTGTTCTAAATGATTCTACCTAAGAAGTCGGCAATATTATTTCGTCTTCTTTGTCCTCGCCTGAAGGTGGTATCGTTGATTTCTTCCACTCCAGACACTTCTATATTTCCAGGATTTGAAATTGGCTGTTCTGGCAATTCAAAATCTGGATCGTTCAAATATTTAGCTACGTTATGAAGCACAAAGCAAGCTACGATGATTGAAGGTACTCTTTCTGTGGCCATTCGCAATTTTGATTGCAAAATCGGGAACCTTTGTTTAACTTGGCCGAACATACGTTCAATAATGCATCGTTCACTTTTATGCACTTTATTGTAATTTCTTTCAATTAAGGTTTGAGGATTGCGATATGTAGTCATAAGCCATGGTGTTAGAGGATATCCTTCGTCACCCAAAAGAATCGCGCCAGCAATGTTTCTCTTTAATACGGTCTGAATATTTGAATTTCTCCATATACGCGCATCATGTACAGAGCCACTCCACTTACAATTAACACTGGTGAATTTTTCATATCCGTCGCATATTGCTGGTACGTTAAATGAAGCAACATTCTTACGATTAATATATTCATCGCCATGTATAGATGGTTTTTTTATTGCAATATGAGTGCAATCTATAGCTCCAATTGCAGCTGGAAACATGAATTGTGTTTGCCAAATCGCTTGATGTCGTTTCATTTCTTCTTCAGTTGTGGGAAATTGTATCCAATCATCGGCTTGTTGGACTATTTGTTGACACACATACCAATTAGTCAAAGAAACTGTTGATTGGTGAATGCCAAGATCCTCTCCGACACCAACCTAAATATTTTTATTTTTCACTAGTTAAACTATAAATTATGCAGAGGATTTTGAAATGTTTACCTGGAAGCCGGGATCTCCTATATACTTCAGGAAAGATTTCATTTTCTCGATATTTGAAAGAGTACCACCTCGTGTCTCCAGATTTTCCTCTAAAAAAGTATTTGCCAAGTAATCCACATTTTGACGCGTGAAACGATACAGTTGCTTAAAGTTGTTATCGTAACCAATTCTTCTTAACTTATACTGTTTTTTTTTCACGAACGTTAACAACAGTAGGTAAAACAGGTATAATGTGCCAACTTATTGCATCCATTTTTTTTTTTGTTTTTTTCACAAACAACAATTAATTTAACTATTTGTAAAAAAATAACACCGAAAACTCACAAGGCTAGACTGTTTTTGTAGAAAACTGTGCGCGCAAAATATTTAGCAAATGCTCTGAGTCAACAAAATAGCAGACTCAGAATTTTCGTAGCAATTGCTTTGTCTTCCATGTTTTATTCATACCAATCTGAGTAAAAGGTCGGTGGCGCCGCTTTTCGAAGATGTCAAAAGTTGGAGTTAACTCAAATCAGTTTTTATTCATACGAATCTTAGCAATTGCTTCGATTTTGACATTTAGTCTGAGTAAAAGCAATTGCTACGTTTTATTCATACGACCCATTGCACGTGCGCAATAAGTGATTCATATGTATATATTAATTAAATATATTTAAGAAAAAGTGAATTATACCTAAATACTTGATTGCTATACAATATTAAAACCTAAAATATTAATATAAAATTCTTAAAAAAAAAAAACAAAAACTGCTAAATTGAAATAATTGCCTACCTAATTCTGATACATACAGTCTGTCACGAAATTGTTTTTACAAATTTCTTGACAAGCTCATTTTTGCGTATTTTTTATTACTTTCATAATGTAGTATTTTTTGTTACTGTTCCTTAGTAGATATATTAATAAATATATAAGTAAAACATCAAAGAAGCTCTTTTGTTTTATAAAGAAACTGTCTAAATTACCATTTGTTTTCCTTTGTAAAAACAATTCCTTGACATTCCTATGACATACCTAGTTTCATTATAAAACAAAAAAAAAAGTGCTAAATTCAGTGCTATAGTGGTTCGATCAGTTGAATTAATTACAACAGCGTCATCATTCCTGCTTCAAGATGTTCCTGACATGTCACGAAAATCATCGAGCTGAAATCACAGGTAACAAACAAAATTAACATCATATTCACCACTATAACACTCACTATATATTTGGTATACATTTGTTAACTTGTTTCCTACCATTCATACATGGATACATAATCACATTCAATTTTAAATTCCTTACGTTAAATAATTTCATTCATTCATTTTTTTTTTCATTCAAATACATTCAGTAGATAATTATAGCATAAAACTCATATAGAAAAGATCTAAATAAGAATAATAGGTACATAACACATATCATTCAAACTTATCATTCATCAAAGGCATTAATAAATTTCAATTTAATTTTGTTATTATCATAACTAAACTTCGAGATTTTAATTTGTGACACACATATAACCTCAGTGTACGCTCATGTTTTGCTTCGGTTACCAAAACATCATTTGTATACAGGTACTCGTAAAGTTGCTGTATTCAAATTAGAAATGTCTTGCTAATTCCCCCCTTCATCGGTCATCTTCATCATCAACATCCCCCATCTACTTCTTCAGCACATGTAGTTGCAGCATGTGACCAAACCTAGCATGCAACTGTACTACACGCGCCCCCACACACAATCTGAATTAGCTCTGGTAATGAGTGCTAATTGTACACGTCATCAGGTAGCTGTTCCTTATGACGATCCCCCGGTTAGATCTATGATGATCTAGTGTGCTAGCAACGGTTCGATCCTTTCTGTATAACATTCTCCTCATTCATTTCCATAGTCACCTCTCCCCATGACCCAACCCTGAGCAGCCGGAAGAAAATAATTAGAAAGGGAGTCCAATGGAGTGTGCTACGTATAACACTTTGATATGGAAGTGTAATCTTTTCGTTTTTGCTTCCTTCATTTAATAGCAGTTGTCATATGGACGCAGTAGCAGCAATGTATGCTGCGGACATATGCTACAAGCGACAGTAAGTGATGTCTGTGGTGAGTGCAAAACTATGGTTGCCGTCAATGATAGGGAAAAAAAATAACCGGGCCGATAGCCGATGGTGGCGCTAGTGTCGATTTCCTCAAGTGAGAGTACTATTATACAATGATACTACATAGTTATTTATCGAAAATCCAAGTAGACATGTATGTCGAAACTGACGAGTGACGACGACCGATGTTAGGGAACGAAACCTTAACTATGCACGCATATTCTTATGAACTAACGGAACGGAACCTTCGGCGAGTGACATTAGCACTTGACCGGTTTTTTTTTCCTTATTTTCTGTATCCCTAATAATAGAGTTACCATCTACATACGAATTTAAATTTAAGAAAGGAACAGCATCCTTCTTAATGTATTTTCTTCCCACAAACTCGGGACAAAAATGGTCTCCACAAACAAAGTATTTGCCTTCATTTTTGAAACCACACGCCTACCTCCACAAATTATTTAAAATTTCATTCTATTCGTTTTCCTACAAACGGAACAAGAAACTCCAGATAATCTCCTATCACCCATTTCTATTAAAAAAAAAATAACACTGAAAAAGTAACGCTGACAATAAAATTTACAAAGAAAAATTTCTCAACCATATAAATGAACATCCAAATCGTTCGAAAGTCGACGGCGAATGAAATAAAGTAACTTTAAAATAAAAAACCACAGCCGCGCACAGCGCAACCTAGCCGTCCGAAAAAAAATATAGACATCTACACAGGACCAAACAAGGACAACACCACCCATCCGCACCCCCGTCCATCAGTCAGTCGTTGGCGTTGCACTGGCCACTGGCAAACGAATTCAAATAAGCAAATGTATTTATCTTTCGAATGTAACTCACAGTCCAGTCACAGGTCAACGTCTGTTGTTTGGAAATCGTGTTATAGGTTTGATTTTGTTCTGTTGAATTTGGTTTGACTTTAAGAAATCGATTGAAAAAGGGGATGCAAAAAGGGATAATTTTTGTTTGCACTGTGATGGAACTCTATTATCTGTGGTAACATCATGTCTGAGTATTATTGACGCTAGTTTGATCTAACTGGGACGTAGCGGTACGAAAAAATTTCTTTTTTTTTTCGTCTGGGTTCGGTATCTATGGAACTATAGTATCTGTGCTATTAGCTTCTTTGATCATAGGGGTTGTCCAATTCAAGCTGCTGTAAGGCCCAAACTGCGAAGCGATAAGGAAGCGGATGGTCGTGTGCCTTCAATAGCGAATAATGTGCAGAATTCTTCTCAGGTTAATGAGTGAAATGTTAAGCTGTTGAGATCGATGGCGAGTTGACGTTCGTGAATTAAGTCGCACACTCTCGGCTACAGCTAGCAGCCACATTCTCATCTGTGCGCACCGTACGACGACGGGGACCATGAGTGTTGTCCAATAGCATACCAATTTCACGAACTTTTTGCACAAATTTGCGTACGGCAGGCGCGGTGGGTGCTTCATTTCGGCCAAAACTTCTTTTCAAAAAACGCAATGTTTGGGCTACACAGCACTCACTTTGGAAATAAGTTTTCAATATTTCCCAACGTTGTTCAAGCGTAAATGTGTCACATTTCGTTCCGCGGATGTATGATATTGACTTTCTGTGATTTCGAGCGGGAAACAGCTGTCAGTGTCAAAATAAACTACGATTTAAAAAGAAAACACTAGATGGCCCAGATGTATTGTTAAAAAACATAGGAATCAGTGTTATATTGTATTCTTTTGAAAATGCTATACTTTCAAATACGGAATCAAAAGAATATAGTATATCATTTGACAATTGCATCCACAAAAGCATTTGAGTGATACTGACCATTGTTTTGTGACTTACGCCCTAGATCGAATAGTAGGTTGTGTATATAATAAATTGGAAATTGAATTGCCGCATATGTGACTGCTGTCATTTCGTTAATAGTATTGTCTCTTTTACTGAACAAATATAAATGAAACTAATCCAAAATGATCTATTGATGTAAATAAATCAAAAAAAAATGAAAAAGCCTGACAAAGCGTGAGGCCTGGCCTGAGCCTGAAAGAGACCTTAAAAGCCTGACGCGTCAGGCCAAATCCTGACGTATGGTAACCCTAGTTGGAGGCAACTTAAGCTTGCATTAGCGAGTTCGCCGAGATTGTCGAAGAAGTATTCTCCGAGATATATTTTTTTGCGAGCTGAAAGAGCTGGGCACGTGCATAGGAGGTGAAGAATTGTCTCCTCCTCATCCTCGTCCATGCAGCTTCTACAGAAGTCATTGGAAGAGAGGCCCAGCCTGAGAGCATGTCTCTCAACAATGCAGTGTCCCGTGATGACACCTACTAATATGCTTATATTGGATCTTTTTTGGTTTACAAGAATGTTGGAGCGCTTAAGAACCAGCATGGCCCATGGGCCATGATACAAATACGAGCCCAAACGCAAAATAGTTGGTCTACCGAAGATAAAATAAAAACATGTGCTGATTCTTGAATTCTTTCCAACTAGACCACAATAATTTGTTGTTGATTATTTAAAGATTTATTTATTCTTAATAGATAAGGGTGATAAAAAGAAGGCGACTTCATTGAAATAATGTTATGGAGTGAGCTTTTAAATTGAATAACTTATTGAAGACTTTTTACGACGCAAAATAGTTAGTCTACCAGTCTTTATTTTCATTTTACCACTGTATTACTGCACCTCTGGCATTGATAACAGCTTCTAAGCGCCGTGGCATAGTGTCAACTAATTTTTGACACTCTTCGGAGCCGAAAGTTTCCCAGATATTTGTTACCTTGGCCCTTAATTTTGGAAGTGTCCGAGCTGGTTCTTGTCGCCGTTTTTGCTTCATTTTATGCCAAACGGTTTCGATTGGTGAAAGGTCAGGGCTGCTGGAAGGCCATTACACTAAAGGAATTCCTTCAGCAGTTAACCACGCCATTGTCGATCTAGCAGTATGGCCAGAAGCTCCGTCCTGTTGGGAAATAAAGTCTCCCTCACTTGGTTGAAGACGAGTTATTGATGAAAAAAGCTCTTCTTCTAAAATGTCTTGGTACTTGGCAGCATTGACCAGTCCATTGACAAAATGTAAATTGTCCATGCCGCGCCCAGACGTGCATCCCCATACCATTAGAGGTGCTGGGAACTTGACTGTTGCTTCAGGCAGTCTTTGTGAAAGGCTTCTTTTGAATTTCTTACCACACGTATGCGTTCGTCACCAACGCAGACTTCGAATCTGGACTAATCACTCCAAATAACAGACCGCCATTGACTTAAAGTCCAGTTTTTGCGTTGTTTGGCCCACTCAAGTCGTTTTTTCTTCTGCTTAGGTATCAAAAGTAGTTTTTCTCTTGCCTGTGTTTTTAATAAATTGAGAAGCTTTATGTTTTGTAAAATTCAAAAAACCTTATAAAATTTATATCCCATTACGAGGGTCGATCGAAATGCTTTTTTGAATTTGTTCTCTCCATTGGACAGTTATTGCTGCAGCAGTTTTGCGCCGATTTTCTTTTATTACTTTCTTTAAAACCCGGCAATAACGAGGTATTGCTATCGGTGGACGTGCAGTTTTCTTACTTTTCTCAACATTTTCCAATTTTTTGAATTTTGTAATAATGTTCTGCACTGATGAGCGTTCTGAGCAATTTTATAACTCGACAATCCCGTTATAAATGCCTTAATTATCGATTCTTTTAGGACTCGTAATAATGCAACGCCACTCGCCATGGTGAACATGAAACTGATGCCTACTTGCATAAAAACAGAGATCATTTAACAACAAATAGGGTTTATGCCATTTTTTTCATAACGGTTCACCAAAACACTATTTAAATAGTAATAGACCAAGAATTTTGCATTCAAAAGAGAGTAGACCAACTCTTATGCACCTGTCTTTGTTTGAGATAATAGAGAAAATCGTAACGGTGGCTTTTTTAAATTTTGTTTCATTTAGCCTAATTTACTAAGAATAATTACTGTATTACATGACACATATTTTTAAATAAATAACTATTTACAACCACAATAAATTTAAGTATGAAAAAAGATTAATCTGTTTATTCAAAAATAGACCAACTATTTTGCGTTTGGGTCGTACTACAGATAGCGCAATGGTGATGTTCAGTTTTTTTCGTTCTGCGCACCTACGTTATTTGAGCGCAGAATTCATTTTGACAGGGAGAGATAATGGTGAGAGTATTTGCCCAGTGGAGTTTTGTTTTCATTTGTTTTACACTGCAAGTCATAAGGTTAGAAGCAGGCATTTTCGAAAATTAAAATCGATATTTCTCCTGTTACATTATGTATTAGAAAAAAAAACGAATATGGTAAATGAGAGACTATATTGTTAACAACAAAATATAAAATTTGTGTATAGGTGAGATTTAGCTAACGGAACTTTGAAGACAAATTGTAAATTGAGTAAAGAATATGCTGAAATAAATCGGGTCATTAGATTAGAAGCAGTGAGCAAATCAAGGGTTTTTTTTTAGAAGTGAACAGTTTTTTTCGGTTTAAACGGTACATTTTATTAAGTATAATTGTTCTTGATTGAGTGCTAATAAAAATGGGCAAGAAAAAATGTTTAACAGTGGAGGAAAAGGCAAGAATAGATGTGTATTGCTCTGTAGTTCTTTCATGCCGTGTTATAGCCCGAAAAATAAAGCCAAGTGATCATTGTGTAAGCCATTATTTAAAAAATCCTTCGTATTACGCAAAAAATTATAAAGGAACCACTTTTCTGTATTGGTGTTACACTCAAACCCAGCACAAACACCCATTTTAATAAAAATGTTGATATTTAATTATTTTTTTCATATTACTTGGAGCAATTAAGGCAATCGACTACTAAAATCAACCTAAACCGATCGAACTACACAAATTCTACGCTCAAATGACGTCACGTTCAAAATGGAGAACATACGCATTGCGTAATCTATAGTAATTGAATCATGAGCATGGGCCAGATCTGCTTCGTGATGGAGCACGTGGAGCAGTTTGACCATCTTTGATTAGTGGCGCTTATCGCATTTTGTTTAATTAAAAGATAGAATCGGTAGAATCGACAAAGTTGTGTCATGCCTAGCGAGTCCGTCGGCCTTGCAATTCCCTGGAATGTTCCTGTGGCTCGGCACCCATATAAGGTGAATTTTGAATTGTTCCGCCATCTCGTTAAGAGATAAGCGACAATTGAGGGCGGTTTTGGACTTAAAGATGAAAGAGTTCAGGGATTTTATCGCGGCTTGACTATCGGTAAGAATAACGATATCCTTTGCAGATATTACATTATACCGTAGCCGCGTAGCCAATAGCTTTTTTGCAGCAGTATAATGCCGTGGTGGCTTTCTGAACTCTCTGCAATATATTGGGTTTCCAGCTCAGTTTGCTGTCTAGAGTGAGGCCTAAGTACTTAGCCGTGTTAGAGAGCACCAGCGGAGTGCCATTTAGTTCTGAGGGAGCAAAGTTGGGAATTATGTACTTCCTTGAAAAGAGAACCAATTCAGTTTTGCCCGGAGATGACATTAACAACTTTTGAGGTGCTGGATCTTTGGAGTCGAAGAAGCTCCTTGGATCTTTTTTTACAGCCGCGCTGTAGCTTGACCCAGATCCAGTTCTTCTAAAAAACCCCGACGTCTTAGAACCGTCTCGTCTGTGTGAATATTGACAGTGATTTATGTATGACATTTTGTGAATCCCATTGGTTCCTGTCCGGTATTTCATGGGTGAAGTCTTTCTCGAAGTTGATTTTCGTAGGCAGGTAATCGGTTGTAATAGGCAGAGGGATCATCTGTAGAAGGATGCTGACATGTCCAGTCGGTTGTCCTCTCCACTGCTTCCCTTCCCTTAATCTGGTTGCAACGTTTGTGGCGTATTCCTTACTGACGATGTCCAGTGGAAGTAAGTTAAGCTGGTTTGTAGAGCGGCGGTTGGAGATGTCCTCAGTGCGCCCGTGATGGACAGACATGCCAAGCGCTGAGTCTTCTCTAAAACCTATAGACTTTTGTTCAAGGCCGGCCACCACACTACAATGCCGTATAGGATAATCGGTCATATAACCGCAGTGTAGGGCCAATGTATTATATTGGCTCGAAGGCCCCATCTAGAGCCGACAGCCCTCTTACAAGAGTATTGAGCCACTAGTGATTTCCTAGCGCGTTCGGCAATATTTTCTCTCGATAAAAGCTTCCTGTTGGTTGGGTGTGTATGAATCGGGTAGGCGCTGATTGGCATCAACTTGGCGGTGCCCAGCTGTTGCAACTTTTTCATACACATCAATTGTGCTTATTTTACCTCCGCGTGGTAACCACCGGGTACTGGCCTCGCCCTTCCGGACTTGGCTTGCTAAACTTATAAGTGCGAGTGTTGAACACGAAGAAAATAGCAACACTATAATGCTCTATCGGAAAGACTGACTGAACGAGTCTCAGAAGTCTTACATGAGCTCCTCAGAAAGAGGACGTACGGCGGATGAATTCACGCGATTGAATCAACGGTGACGTCAACAGTCGGCATGACAGATACCTTAATTGGCTACTTCGACGTATTTGGAGCTGAGGCCATTAAGGAAATTTTTTTTTTTCAATACTAGTCAGGGTGTTGAAATAGAGATGGTGGCGGAAGAGCCCTTAATGGGTCAACGGCAATGGGCCGGGCAAAAGAAGGATAAAAAACTGTGACATCTACTACGGTGATTGCTACAGAGAACAGAAGCAGCGTCTATTTGGATGCGGATTCGTTGTAAGCGGCAGACTTAGGCAAGAAGTCTTGAGCTTTCGACACGTTAGTGAACGCCTTACAACTATCCGCATCAAGGCTAAATTCGCCAACATCAGCCTGATATGCGCTCACGCCCCTACCGAAGATAAAGACGATGCTACCAAAGAATGTTTCTACGAGCTCCTCGACAAAACATATGAGCAATGTCCTAAGTATGACGTTAAAATCGTCTTGGGTGATTTTAACGCCAAAATAGGAAAGGAGGACATCTTTGGTAGTACAATCGGGAAGTACAGCCTACACGACAACACGTCTGGAAACGGACTTAGGCTAATCGACTTTGCTGCGGGACGTTATGTTACTATAGCTAGCACACGGTTTCCTCACCTCAATATTCACAAAGGAACATGGCGGTCACCAGACCATCAAACGGTCAATCAAATTGACCATGTTGCGATCGACGCAAGGCACTCCTCCAGTATCCTAGATGTCCGAACTTTCCGAGCGGCCAACATAGACTCGGACCACTACCTTGTTGTAGCCAAGGTACGGATGCGGATATCCCAAGCACCACAACCACAACAACTGATGTGCTAGGTTTCACCCGACCACCACCACGAAACCCTTGGTTTGATGAAGAGTGCCGGCAAGCACATGCAGCAAAGCAACTGGCCTACAAAGCGGCGCTGCAGAGAAGGACGAGAGCAGCTCGTGAGCTCTACGAGCAAAAAAGGAGGGAAGAACACCGGCTTCTCCGGAGGAAAAAGAAAGAGCATGAAAAACGCGCGATCGAGGAAATAGAGAGGTGTTACTCCAGGAACAATGTTCGGAAGTTTTACCAAAAGGTAAAAAGAACGTGTCACGGGAACAAGACCCGAACAGAGACCTGTAGAGACGAACAAGGAAACCTTGTAGTGGAGTCACAGTCGGTGCTGAGGACATGGAAAAACTATTTCTGCAGACTGTTAAATGGCGAAGACGACACAAATTCCGCTGTCAGGCAGAATGAACCATTCAACCTGGGCGATGAAAGCCAAGACTTCCCTTCCAACTGACCAAAATGAGGTAAGGATAGCAATATCTAAGCTGAAGTCCATCAAAGCTGCAGGACCGGACGGTTTACCGGCCGAGCTTTTTAAGGCAGCGGGAGATGACTTGGTAGAGAGAATACACCTACTCGTTTCTAAAATTTGGTCAGAGGAAAGTATGCCTGATGATTGGAACCTCAGCATCGTTTGCCCGATCTACAAGAAAGGAGACCCTCTAAACTGTGCCAACTATAGAGGCATCAGTCTCCTCAACATCGCCTATAAGATCATATCTGCTGTACTGTGTGAGCACCTGAAACCATTCGTCAACGAGCTGATTGGTCCCTATCAGTGTGGTTTTAGGCCCGGTAAGTCCACAACCGACCAAATATTCACACTACGGCAGATCCTGGAGAAAGCCCAAGAAGTCCAAATCGATACTCACCATCTATTTATCGATTTTAAAGCCGCATATGACAGCATTTATAGAGACGAGCTATACAGAGCCATGTCTAGTTTTGGCATCCCTGCCAAACTTGTCAGATTGTGCAGAATGACGATGGAGAACGCTCGCTGCTCCGTAAAGGTCGGAAATAATCTCACCGAGACCTTTGATGTCAAAAAAGGATTTAGACAAGGTGATGCGCTGTCATGTGACTTTTTCAACATCATACTTGAGAAAATTGTGCGAAACTCGCAAGCCAACACCAGGGGCACAATTTTCCAAAAGTCTGTGCAACTACTTGCATACGCTGACGACATTGACATAATTGGCAGAACACAGCGAGCTGTTACTGGTGCGTTTGCAAGTATTAGCACAGACGCGGCAAAAATGCGTTTAGTGGTGAATGAGGGCAAAACAAAGTACATGCTGTCAACAAGAAGGGACACACAACATCGGCGAATCGGACAGAACGTCACGATAGACAGCTATAACTTTGAGGTGGTTAGGGATTTTATCTACCTCGGCTCCGCTATAAACTCTGATAATGACACCACAGCAGAAATCAAACGAAGAGTTACACTTGCCAACCGCTGTTTCTTTGGCCTAAGAAGGCAACTGACTAGTAAGGCCTTGTCAAGAAACACTAAGGAGACTCTATATAAGACCCCTATCATCCCAGTCCTACTCTATGGCGCAGAAGCATGGACGTTAACAAAGGCGGATGAAGATCTTCTTGGTCGTTTCGAACGCAAAATTCTTCGAGTGATTTTCGGTCCCGTTTGCGTTGACGGGCTTTGGAGGAGAAGATTTAACAGCGAACTCTACGAGCTGTACAGACATAGACCTGGTCAGAAAAGTGCGTATCAGTCGATTAAGATGGCTAGGACATGTAGAGCGAATGGACACCAACGCTCCGGCCCGAAGAGTCTTCGATTCCAACCCGGAGGGACAACGCAGTAGAGGAAGACCTCGCCTTAGGTGGCGCGCACAAGTGGAAGGGGACCTCAACCAACTTGGAGTGCGCAACTGGAGGCGGTTAGCCAAAGATCGTGCTAACTGGAGAGGCATGTTGGTTGAGGCCCAGGTCCACCCCGGACTGTAGCGCCATCTAAGTAAGTAAGTAAAAGCTTCCTGTCAACGTTCCTGATGAATAAGACTAGCTCAATTTTCGTCGGGTTGACGCTAAAAACACGACTATCGGTCCAGGAGACTAGTTTGCGTAGAGCGAGTTGCAGGATGTCGGAAAGTGTCTGAGGATACTTTCCCGAAGTAAGTAAGGCGACGACGTCGTCCGCGTAGGCCACAACTTAAGAGCTATATTCCTTAACAATGGATATAACACTCCACCCGCAAGGTGTTTCGAGTTTTTCGACAGCGCTGCTGCCAAAGGTAGTCCTCACCATCCTCTTTGAATAAT
Organism: Cheilosia scutellata; assembly: GCA_955612985.1. Lineage (NCBI taxonomy): Eukaryota > Metazoa > Arthropoda > Insecta > Diptera > Syrphidae > Cheilosia > Cheilosia scutellata. Next base: position 21,977,517 of record OY015314.1, on the reverse strand, counting down.
CGCCCCCTCTACATCAAGAAAGACAGCCATTGTGTATTCCTTGAGTGAGAGGGACTTCTCGATCGTTCCAACAATCGGATGAAGGGCAGTTTCGGCGGACTTGGCTTTTTTGTAGGCATGTTGAGAGCTTGAAAACAATGATCGGTCAACAGTGTCCTTGATGTGGAGGTCGATGATCCTCTCAAGAGTTACCGGTGATAGGCGTGCATCCAGGAAAATGAATATCCATAAGCAAATCTAGTGATTGTTCCTCTGATACTGCCCATTGGCCACTAGGGTTTTTTTAGTGCACTTGGTACAGTGGGGGATGTGGATAGGACCCTGCGCAATCTGGAGCACTATGTCCTCACAGAAGTTGCGCCAGGAGCTACGTTGTGCCTTTCGGACTTCCTTTTTAAAGAGCCTAAGACTTCGTTTGTGTGAGTTTCTATTTTTGGAACGAATGGAAGGGACCTACAATTTTATGCCGAGTCCGAACGGCCTACAAAAAAAAAAATAGTATTTATTACAGGGTAATAATCAAAACTCACCGAGACCTTCGATGTCAAAAAAGGATTTAGACAAGGCGATGCGCTGTCATGTGACTTCTTCAACATCGTTCTTGAAAGAATAGTGCAAAACTCAAACGCTAACACCAGAGGCACTATCTTTCAAAAGTCCGTCCACCTACTCGCCTACGCCGACGACATCGACATAATCGGCAGAACGCAGCGTGATGTCACTGGCGCGTTCGTGGGCATTGAGACGGAAGCGGCGAAAATGGGTTTGGCGGTCAATGAGGGCAAGACAAAGTATATGCTGTCATCAAGAAAGGACACCCAACACCGACGTCTTGGACAGAACGTCACTATAGACAGATATAACTTTGAAGTGGTAAAGGACTTTGTCTACCTAGGCTCCGCTATGAACTCAGACAATGACACCAGCGCTGAGATTAAACGAAGAATAACTCTTGCCAATCGCTGTTTCTTTGGGCTAAGAAAGCAATTGAGTAGCAAAGCCCTCTCTCGAACAACTAAAGTGACCCTTTATAAGACCCTAATCATCCCTGTCCTACTTTATGGTGCAGAGGCATGGACTCTATCAAAAGTGGATGAGGCTACTCTTGGTTGCTTCGAGAGGAAAATTCTTCGAGTAATTTTCGGTCCCGTCTGCATAGACGGTGAATGGAGGAGGAGATACAACGACGAACTGTACGGGCTGTACAGCGACATCGACCTAGCCAGAAGAGTGAAGGTCCAACGACTGCGGTGGCTGGGTCATGTAGAGCGAATGGACGTGAATGCTCCGGCCCGGAAGATCTTCGAATCCACACCCGAGGGACGGCGCAGTAGAGGAAGACCGCGACTCAGGTGGCGCACGCAAGTGGAAGGGGACCTCAACCAACTTAGCGTGCGAAACTGGAGGCAGCTGGCCAAAGATCGTGCTGGCTGGAGACGCTTGTTGGTTGAGGCCCAGGTCCACCCCGGACTGTAGCGCCACCTTAAAAAAAATAATCAAAAGAGCGGATCATTTTAAGAATCTACATGGTGTAGTCGGAATTCAACCGTCACCGTCACAGACCTTCATGAGGTGATGAAAGAAGACCAAACTTGTAAGCAAAGCAAAGCAATTTTGTAAGCAAGCAGAACACAAGTGTGTTATTTACTTTGGACGTTTATTATAGAATTCTTAATGTGGAACATGGTCGCATGGTGACCCGACCCAGTGATTGGAACTTTGTTAAGAAAAAATAGTTGCTAAAGTTGCCTCGATTGTCCATTTCAGCCATCCAAGATATCTTATAACTCAAATAACTAGCTGAAAGCGACCGAAAAAAAAAATAATTCAAAGAACTTATTTTATAAGTATATGCTCTCTCATTTTTTTGTCCAATTTCCAAAACAACTTCTAAATATGAATACGGAATACCTTCATCTAACATTTAATTCCGCATTTAGTTCCGCATTTGGCCATCAATTTACAACCTCCAGTCTTCAATATGTCCACTCCATATAATCAAATCATAGCTTAAGAATAACCCATTTCTTTCACTCTAATAAAAAAAAAGTTTTATTAATATTACAGTGTAAATCGTGCAATCTACCTGTTTACTACCGCCATGTCCCTGATTCCAACGTTACATTTATTATAAAACGGGCGTTGGTAAAGAGTAAAAATGAGGCACAAATACGCTCGATAAAAAAATCGGAGGATGTTCTTGCGGATGACACTGGCGCAGGATCTTCGCAAAAAGTCATGGTAACTCGACATACTAAGAATATGGGCAAATTCAGTTCAGTTACTGTATCAACCATTGACGAAGAGGAGGATGAAATCGAAGCGGTTAATATTATAAAATTGTTTAAAAAACATATCATGTCCTTAATAAATAAATTTAATTTTACAGAGAGAAATCGCGGACAGCTATGCAAATAATGCAAGAATAATTGAAAAACAGTTATTGAGAAAAGGTGGTAAACTTACAGACGTTGGCGTCAGAACTAAAATCACTGACGAGGTTCCAGCTAAGAAACCACGCGGAACATTACTAGATATTTAGTTAATTTAATACTAAGTTCTATTCACATTAAAATAAAAAAAAAAAAATTTTTGTAATTGAATAAGACTTTTGAAGGATCGTGCCTTGTGTGTTGGCCAAGCATGTGCTGAGTTAGCTCTGCTGATAGGGTGGTCGAGGTTCGGCCTCGCGAATTGAGGAAACAGGGGAGACAAGTTCGTTGTTAAAGTAATAAGATCTTTGAGGTACGCGATGACTTTTGCGAGAGGTAATAGTGTAATGTAGGGGTTATAGGTTATATTATTTTTGGAAAAACATCAAAAAATTTTATTGTGGCTCATCAGAATAGGTTCAAGGCAATGATTTTAGTTTGTGATCTACAACGATTATGTAACGACGTCAATTCTTTTGCTTTTTTAAATTGAAAGTAATCACTGCCGTTTTTTAAGGTTCCGTTTCCATATGGAAGAACCTTATTGCTTTCGCTACGATGTCTGTCCGAATAAAATAAGAAAATGTTGTACCTAGGTCTATCTAAAGAACTAATTGACGTAGAAGGCTGAAATTTGCACACAGTATCAGGTATAACCTCTAGTTAATCGACAAATACCAATATTAACAATACATCGGCTGGTTTTGGAGTTAAGGCTAAACTACCACCCCTATCGTGGAATCCGCCGGGGGGAATTATTCACGGAAAAGAATATTTTGGTATCGTCAAAATCGCAAAGTGAACAGTTTCCCGTTTGGGAAAAATTCGATTTGAAAGTTTTTAACGATACAGTGAAACTCCTACACATTACCCACACGGGGAACTGTTCACTTTGCGATTTTGACGATACCAAAATATTCTTTTCCGTAAATAATTCCCCCCGGCGGATTCCACGATAGGGGTGTACATTCAACACAAAGTAAAGTACTTGCACGAAAATGTTTTTTCCCTTTCCACACCATTTCAAATCTGTATTTTTCTCTCAACTTTTCACAAAGTGTGTTGCTTGAAAGTTAGCTATACCTCTAACTTTCAAGTGGCACACTTTTTGAAAGCGCCATAAAAACTACTACATGCACATAAAAAGTTTGCGCTAATTACTGAGATCGCCATTAGAGGGCTCTGATGCGACTAGAATGTCGCATTTTTGATTACGTATTACCATGGAAAAGGACCATTATTGCACAAAATTGCAGTTTTTAATTTGGCTTACTTTCGTGTCAGAGCAAGCTTTTTAAATAAATATCTTACCAGAAGGGGGCAACTGCGTTTGTGTGTGAGCTTGCACTTTTTCACTTTTTGACTTTTTGCCGAATGTAGTTAAGCCTTAACGCAAAAATCGGTCATGCAACAAAATGGCGCCCGCAACGTGAAGGCTCCACTATTCGTAAATAGTGGATGTATGTTTTTATATAGAGCCAATTCATTTGTTTATTTTTTTTTTACAGTTTTTAGTTTCTTTTGTTTTTTTTTTAACTTGGATTTCACTTCAACATAAGTCCCGATGATTGGGTCTCAGATCTGGTATCGCGTTGCGATGGTGGACGTGAATCCGTCCTGAGACAACAATAATTATTAGTTTTTATAGAGTACATAGTTTTTTTTTTAATACAGAATTTTACCCGTTTAATACTTAGTATGTTTTATTTTTGTTATTTTTCAAACCGGCTCGCAGGACTTTGCCAGCTCTTACATCCGTAGTTATCGTCTTTTCTCCGCCAACAATCCTCATCCTAAGCCCATTGTTATGAATGTTAGTTCACTCGAATAGTCTCCAGAATTTTATTAGGAAATTTTTAATTTTTTTTGGTACTGATAACATCATTGATTTCCTCTTCAAGGTTGATAGACTCCAACCCTCGTCGTTTTATACCGATGACCAGATCACTGCCAACTTTCACTCGCTGCTAGTTGGAAAGGCGAATGATTGGTTTTGGTCATTTCTTCGCAAAACCCCAACGCAAAGTTTGGAGATGTCAAAGTCGATTGTTGACTCGTAGACAGGGATTAAAGGAATCTTTCGATGACTTCTATAGCTCAGTCATAGGTCTGAATGACCGTTTAAACGAGCCGTTTGACGCTAAGAAGCTTATAGAAGTCATCCGAAACAATTCCAAGGACAAGTTAGGAGAGGTTTGCTTGCTGCTAATATAGCAGATCTAGAACAGCTGAGAAACAAGGGTAGGGAAGCTGAACGCTTTTTGTCTAGGCGTATGTTTTCCCAAACAGCTGTTCATGAGATACATCTGGAGGAAGAAGCGGATGTACAGGTCGAAGAAGTGGCAGCATTTAGTCGATCTCAAAATCGAACTACAACACCATTATTATGTTGGAATTGTGACCAACAGGGACACACGTTCTACCAGTGTCTCTCACACGAACGAAAGCTTTTCTGCTTCCTCTGTGGTGCTAAGGGTATTAGCACACCTGAATGTACCAAACACCAGGGAAACCGACAGGGGAACGACAGGAGAGACGGGGAGAGTCGTTTCCAAAGAAACTACCCCGAGCAGAACAATTAACTGGAGAAAACATCGCAATGAGTAAGGTTGAGCAAAGGTCGGATAGTGCTCCAAAACCAAAAGTGAGTATAACCGTTTTGCATGTAAAACCAAAAGTGAGTATAACAAAACTAAAAGTGAGTATACCAGTTTTGCATGTAAAAGTAAAAGTGATGTTTTATCCTGTGATGTTGGTCATCCAATCAACACATTCAAATTAAAGTCGCTTCACGAAAGAAAGCAAAATTAATATGAACTGCGGCCTAAGATAATGGGTAACAAAAATGTCGCGAGCAAACACATCAAGAAGTGTAGGGAAAGGTTTCATTATCGGAAAGCCTTTCAAAAACTCATAGTCGAGACTATCTTAACCTCAGAAACAGATGGCAGGATGTACGCTAAAGTGCTGTTGAAAAACGAATTCGTTTTTGTAATGCTAGACAGCGGTGCATTCATCTCCGTTTTGGGGGAATCTTGTTTTGAATTCATGGAAAGGAATGGTATTCAAATGATGCCCTACAAAAATTTCGTTAAGACTGCAGATGGTAATACTCACGATATTGTGGGGTACTGTGAAATTCCAACGTCGATTAACAGCGTCACGAAAACCATTACTTTCTATGTAATTCCTAACTTGACACAAAACGTTTATCTCGGCATGAATTTTTGGAAGGAGTACTGCTTAGTCCCACACTATCAGACTGATTCGATTAGCCTGCCAAATGAAGAAAATGTTAGCTGGGTCGATGAAGCAAATTTCATTTTACTTACCCCGGTACAGAAACAACTTTTAGATTCCGTGAAAAAGAAGTTTTCGTCGATATGGGCCTGGTTTATACCCATTTAGAAACCCACAACATCGATTATTAATTCAATAATTTGGAGATAATGTAGATTAAAATCTTTTTGGTATGGGGTACAATAAGATCGAAAATCGAGAAAAAAAACATGCAAGAACAAATTCGAATTCGTTACATAATGTATATTGTATACTCTTATCTCTTGCATTGTAAGAAACATTTAGGATAATGTTGATTTTTTATTTGGCCGTTGTAACGAACAAAATTGATCGTAATAGGAAAACTAAGCATATCGTAGCGAAAGGGCGTATAAAGACCGGCCGTAGAGCGAGGTAAGAGTGTAGTTGCAAATTGCGCTGAAAATCCTTATGGACAATTTAAAAATTGCTCAACTAGGTACATACTGTTGCATTCAATGCTGGGGTTGCCAATCTCCAGTAGGTACATCATACAAACATTATTTAATGAAAAAATAAACTACACGACTGGGTCGCACGAAACTTTCGCTTTTACTGCGAATCTCGCTAAATGTCAGTCATTTCAAATCCTCCCAGACGACTACCATTGGCTAAGCAGACTGAGGTTGCAGAAATGGTGTCGACGATGGAAAAGGAAGGGCTGATTGAAAGTTCGAAAAGTCCATGGGCGTCACCGGTTGTACTGGTAAAGAAGAAAGACCGCAGCACGAGATTCTGTGTGGACTATCGTCAGCTGAACAACGTCACCAAAAAGGATAGCTACCCTCTACCAAGGATTGACGATACCCTGGATACACTATCCGGCGCCAAATGGTTTTCCACCATCTATTTGAAAAGTGGCTACTGGCAAGTGCAGATCCATCCCGAAGACCGAGAGAAAACAGCTTTTACAGCAGGAAACGGACTCTGGCAATTTACAGTAATGCCATTTGGACTGTGCAATGCTCCAGCCACCTTTGAACGGCTAATGGAGCGGGTTTTGCTGGGACTAACATGGAAAACCTGTTTGGAGTATCTAGATGATGTCATCGTGGTGGGCAAAACGTTTGAAGAACATCGGGATAACTTGAAGGAAGTGTTCCAGAGACTGCAAAGCGTCAACTGAAGCTGAACCCGAGAAAGTGTGCTCTTTTTAGACCAGAAGTAAAATATCTCGGGCACATCATCTCTTCCGAAGGAGTTAGGACTGATCCAGAGAAAGTCGATGCAGTGAAAAACTGGCCGGTTCCCAAAGACAAACATCAACTGAGGAGCTTCCTGGGAGTTGCGACCTACTACAGACGGTTTCTGAAGAACTTTGCCGGGATTGTGAATAGCTTGCACCAACTGACGGAAAAGGGAAAACAATTTAAATGGTCAGGTGAGTGCGAAAATAGCTTTAAAAAACTAAAGCAGCAACTGTGTGACGCCCCCATACTAGCGTACCCCACTCCTGGCTGCTGCAGTTTAAGAATCCTGAGAGACAAGGCGCGAGGTGGATCGAACGGCTACAAATATATAACTACGAGATACAGCATCGAAAGGGAACTCTTCACTCTAATGCAGATGCTCTCTCCCGCCGGCCTTGCAAACCCGATTACAAACATTCCGTGCGTCAGGAGGAAAAAGATGCCGTTTCCGTACAGAGGCTGAGAGCTGAGCCCATTGGTGGCTGGACTACGAGAGATCCGGAGGCTCAAAGGGAAGATCCGGATATCGAGCCGATTCTCGCCTGGAAGGATCATGAAGGGAAACCAGACTGGCAGGAGATATCCAATGCGTGTGCGGCCAGCAAAGGTCCGAGAGTGAAAACTCAAGGCTAAATGCACCAATAGAGAAATCATCAGAGACGTGTATCGAAGAACTAGAGATAAGATCAAGATAGCCAGCGACCGTATGAAGACGAGGTACGATGCCAAAGCAACAACTGCAGGATTCGAGGAAGGAAATCTGGTATGGCTGTACAATCCCCATAGAAGAAAAGGTATGTCACCTAAGTTACAACAAGATTGGGAGGGGCCCTATAGAGTAGTCAAGCGAATCAACGACGTGGTCTATCGAATCCAACGAGGAAGAGGCAAACTCAAAGTTGTCCATGTGGATCGTCTTCATCGTTACATTGGGGTAAATGTTGACGCATTTGTTCGGGACGAACAAGATTAAGAGGGGGATATTGTAGTGTGGATTGAAAAGTACTACTTATTGACCACAGCGCCATCTAATGAAAAGTAGACGAACTTATTCAACGAAACTTAGAAACTCAACGAATGTTGAATGGTCTAAAACGAAACTAGTACATTCTCGATTGTTCCGGTTGGAGTATAGAATATTCGAGAAGCTTTAGTGAGAGATAAAGGGTCGGACGAGAGGGCAGTTTATTTTTAAACCGTGTAAAGTAAAGTTCGAAAACGTATCGGCAGTGTTCTAAAACAAGTGGAAAGATTGACATTTTAAGTGATATTTCTTGTAATAAAAGTGATTTATATTATTATAAGTAAACAGAATAGTGTTTTATCTTTTCGAATCCCAGCCTAATGTAACAATACTTTCCTTGGCGGATCCCCATTTTGATAATAACTAGGGCAACCTGAATCATGCAAAAGCATGTTTATTTTGGGTCGTCGTATTGGAAATTTGAATATACAAGTCACGACCACACTTTTTGACAATAGAAATCATTTTTTTTTCTAAGGCCAGGATTCCTTCTTTTTTTCGGATTCTACTTTTTATGTATCTACCTTATAAAAAATATTAAACATTTTTTTTTGTTTTTTTTTTCACGATTTTACCACCTTTTAATAGTTTTTAGAGCATATAACTCCTTTTTTAGAGCATATAAGCCCTTTTTTAGAGCATATTTAAAGCGCTATAAAGGTTTTTTTTAGAGCATATTTACGGTTGCCCTAATAATAACAAATAGTGATTGTATCTTGTAGTGTAATTTACCTTTTTTTTCTGGGTTTTTGCTGGAATACCTGGAAAAACAAAGCGCGAAGGTTTTTGAAAAATAATAATAACATGTATTGCAGGTACAGTACAGACTTAAGGTGTATTTTGTATCATATTTCCTTGACCTGCGACTAGATTTGATTCTATCTTGTTTTCTTTCCGTATTGCAGATGTAGTTTTACACTCTGCCATTTTCAGGCATTTTTTTTTAGTTGTATTCACAAGTTAACAATTTAAAAGAAAAAACAGAACATTTAAATGTGCAAATAATCCAACAACTTTTTATTTTTGTTTGAAATTTTTTCCTTTGCGGCATTTCTCGTATAGTATCTAACACCCATTTTTAAACAAATTAAGCATGATCGAGCAGATCACCAAAGAAAACGATTTTTGAAGTAGCGGTAAAATAACTGCCCAGAAAAAGTGGAGAAACTTAAAGGACAAACAAGAGGATATGATGAAATAAAAGTTACACTAATCGAGGAAGAATTTTTGGAAAGTTGCGGTTACCACGTCAGCAATGATGGAACCGAGGAGTTGCGCAAATCGAGATTGCGTTAATCAATAACGTGGACAGACAGAATTAGAATAAGCGCCATTGATGAGCTTCTTCAAAGGCACACAATTTTCCAGTAACGGAGAAGCGGTGTTCAACATTCGTCGAAAAAGACTTGGATGAGATGTGTACCCAGAAATCAACTTAAAGGCTATTAAAAATCTATGAATTTTGATTCTCAGCATTTACCGAAAGCAAGTCCAAAAAGCCAGAAAGACTTATACCTAATAGTCGAAATGCGTATTTGTCTATCGACCTTGGTTTTGATTTTTTCAAGAGAGCAGGCTCAGCCATCTCTCTGAATAAATTTTGTAAATAAATAATTTTTAACTTTCTTGTACGGATTTGTTTCAAACTTCGTATTTACAGAGCCTTCTTAACTTGATATCAAACTCGGTCTTTCTCTTTTATGACTTGTCCTTCGATTTCCCACCCCAATCGCTTATAATGCTACTTTAAGAAAACTGATCATATCTCGAAAATATTATTTCGTATATAATATATATTCTTATGTAACTTGTAGGTAATGCTTATATCCTGTCTAGGTACATAATCAGTTTTCAACTAAACCAAAGCTTTTCGAACCAAACTTTATAATATTTGTTACAATTTTGTTTGCATATTTTTACTCTAACAATTTTAGTCAAAATACATACTACATATTCAAGACAACATAGAATTCTAAACAAGGTCACGTAGTTAGTTTTTCTAGTTGCATATCGATTGGCTCATAACAAATGCTATTTCCACCCGTAATCACATCTCGATCCTAGCATTAGATTTTGAAAAGGCATTTGACCGCATTGGCCTGGTCCTATAAAAACTAAAAGAATGGAGCATTGGCCCAAAAATGTTTGGCTATATTAGATCCTTTCTGACCAACAGGAAATTTTCTGTGAAAATTGGCAATACATCTACTTCCTCCCTACACAATAGCATACCACAAGGATCACCCTTGTCAGTTATCCTGTTCTCCATAGCCTTTAATGATATCAGCAAAATTATAAACAATCACAAGCAATTAGATCACTGCGTCTACGCAGATGATGTCTATATCCTCTGTAGACAAAACACCCAAAATCAAATAAACACTTTACTCGCCAGAGTACTAAATGACATCCTAAAAAGGTCTGCCGCGTCCGGGGCCAACCTATCTCTGCAAAAATGCAAATTACTTCATGTTTGCCGCAACCGCAAACGTTCGTGTCAAAATGTAGATCTAAGATTTAATAACATAGTCATAGAATCTGTACCTAATTTAAGCATACTAGGTCTGTTATTTAATTGTAGATATAAGTGGAAAAATCACTGTATAGACATTAAGAAATCGCTAGTTGCAAGGTGTAATATTATTAAGTATCTATCTAGTAACAAGAGCAGTGCTCATATAAACACTCTTTGCAATGTAACTAGATCACTTGTGCTAAGTAAGATTGACTATGCTTTATGTATATACGGGTCCTGCCCAAAGTCTACATTACAAATCATCAAGCCTCCATATCACCAAGCCGCCAGAATTCTTCGAAGGAATTCTTCGTGTTGGCGGAAGGTTGAAACATGCCAATATTTCCTATGACCAACAACATGCGATCATCTTGGAACCCAGGCATCACTTCACTAAGTTGATCATTCGTGACTCTCACGAACGGTCATTGCACGGAGGAATCCAGCTTGTGATAGTACACATAGGTACGGCAAAAATATTGGATATTCCAAATCAAAAAAGCTGTAAAGAAACATATCAACAGTTGTACTACATGCTACAGGTTTCGATGTCAAACAGCGCAACAGCTAATAGGAGAACTACCTGCACCCCGAGTGACAGTATCAAGACCCTTTTCCCACACAGGTGTTGATTATGCAGGATCTATCAATATCCGAGCCTGGAAGGGTCGTGGGTCTAAATGTCACAAAGGATACATCGCTGTTTTTATTTGTTTGGCCACCAAAGCTATCCACTTAGAAGCGGTAAGCGACTTAACGACACAAGCCTTTCTAGCGGCATTCAAAATATTTACTGCACGACGAGGAGTTTGTGGTAAAATCTACAGCGACTGCGGCACCAACTTCGTGGGAGCCGATGCAGAACTGCGTCGCCGTATAAAAAGCGCGATTCACGATTGGAAGGAGGTTGCAGACTTAATAGCAGGAGAAGGAACCAAGTATAATTTCATTCCCCCTGCTTCTCCCACTTTGGAGGATTGTGGGAAGCAGGGGTGAAGAGCGTTAAACACCACTTAAAACGGATCGTCGGAAACGGTACACTCACCTTTGAGGAACTCGCCACGCTTTTGACGCAGATCGAAGCGTATTTAAATTCGAGGCCTCTGTGTCCTTTAACCGAGAACCCCGATGACTTCCAACCGCTAACACCAGCACACTTCCTAATAGGAGAAACGCTATTCACCGTACCAGAGCCAGACATGTCCATAGGCAAACAAGGACATATCGACAGATGGAAGTCAGTGCAAGCGCATCTACAAACGTTCTGGAAGCAGTGGCAAGTAGAGTTTCTAACACGGCTGCAGCAACGCCCAAAATGGTTGAAGGTACAACCTCAACTTAAAATAGGAGACCCAGTCTTGTTAAAAAATGAACGACTTACCCCGGCTAAATGGAGTCTCGGCCGCATCACACAAACTTACCCCGGATCAGACAACCTCACTCTCGTCGTCACAGTAAAAACACAACAGGGAATTCTAAAACGACCTATAGCAACCAATCCACTACCAATAAACCTCATACCACAGAAAACGATAACCAGGAACAAACCCAAAATCAACACAAAATAACTACTACACAAACCGTCACTAATTGAACACAAATTCCACGCATCTACACATATATTAAAACATTCATCAAAAATAAAGAATAAAATTAATAATAATAATTAATTACCCAAATGCTTCTCTCAACAGCACAAATACACAACACATACATATTATTACACTAAGAAATATAATATATAAATCATAAAACACTTAAAATATTTCTCAAACACACGAAAGAAAACTTTTTCGCACCACTGTCATCAGACAAACAATTCATACCCACTCAAACCAAAATCCAAAAACACTCAACACTATTTCGCAAGCATCCACACACACACTTTAAATACCGTCCACTCACTCATCCACTCACTCTCACTTATCCATCGAGCACTACGCACAAGAATACAAACAATCATGAATTAATTTCCCTCCAATCCTCCAATCCAAATTTCCCACTCATCGCCAAAGAAAAAAAAATTCCATTCATCGCCATCCACACACACACATGCACATCATCGATGGACGCCAACGAAGAACAATTGGAACAAATTTAAAACAAAATAACAAATAAAAATATCACTGAATTTACAATTAATTTATGAAATTTTAATGAAACTCACCTGGATTATATTGGATCACACACCCACTTTAAAATTACACAAAACTGAATTATAATTTAACTTAAAAATCAATAATTATACCACACGATTTAATGCGCGCACCACCGAAATCAAACGTACCAACAAATGCAACAAGAGCTTTCCAGCATTGCCACCGTCATCATCTTCTCCTACAACCATAACAGTAGCTGAATTTGGTCTTCGTGTTCATCAGCAACAACAACAACAATGCACAATTTGCAATAAGCTCTTACTGCTCGCAGTTATCAAGAGAAAATAAAGCAAATATGAAAACAAGTCACATACCATTTCTCATGAACGGGATCATTTGTGAGATTGACTACTGGAGTAGTTGATGTTTATGTGTTCTCTCGTACATTTGTCCGTTAATGTTTGTTGTCATTCTCTCTGTATCATACACAATAATCTGTTTTTCTTTTCATGTACATACTGTAGTGTGGATTGAAAAGTACTACTTATTGACCACAACGCCATCTAATGGAAAGTAGACGAACTTATTCAACGGAACTTCGAATTGTCGAAACTCAACGAATGGTGAATGGTCTAAAACGAAACTAGTACATTCTCGATTGTTCCGGTTGGAGTATAGAATATTCGAGAAGCTTTAGTGGGGAGTATAAAAAGGGTTGCGAAATCCGACGAGGAGACAGTTTATCTTTAAACCGTGTAAAGCAAAGTTCGAATAGTATCGGTAGTGATTTAAAATAAGTGGAAAAGATTGTAATAAGTGGAAAAGATTGAAATAAGCGGAAAAGTTGATTTTAAGTGATATTGTCTTGTAATAAAAGTGATTTATTAAAGTTTAGTAAACAGAATAGTGTTTTATCTTTTCGAATCCCAGCCGAATGTAACATTGGTGTCAGAAGTGGGATAAAACGTATTCTGTGCCGAAAAGTTGTGAAAAGAAAAACGGTAATAAATTGTGAATTAGTGAATAAAAAAAAAAAAAAAAATAAAAAGTGAATTAATTTGCAGTACAGAAACAAATTTAAATAAAAAGAAGTGAATTTGAATTCTGCAAAAGTGTAATAAAAAAAAAAAAAAAAAAAAAAACAAGTGAATTAGTAAATATGGTTCGCACATTGGCATTACTACAACTCAGTATACCTCAGTTAAAAACTGAGCTGGAAAAACGGAATCTCTCCACAGCTGGAGGAAAAAGTGACCTCATACTTCGTCTGCAGGAAGCTGTCGAAAGTGAGGGAGGAGATCCAAAATCCATGCTGTTCGAAATGCCAGAAGAGAAGGAAGAACAAGTAAGTACAGGAGTTGAAATGACCGCTATGATGGCATTACTTCTTGCCAAGTTCGAAGAACAGAAGAATGCTCTAGAAGAACAGAAAAATTCTAAGGAAACTAAGTTCGCGGAACAGAAGAATTCTCTAGAAGAACAGAAGAATTCTATTGAATCTAAATTTGCAGAACAAAAGAATTCTCTAGAAGAACAGAAGAATTCTCTAAAGGAACAGAAGAATTCCATTGTCGCTGCACAAAAAGGTGCCGTGGAAGAATTTAAGAACGTTCTAGAAGTAAAATTCGACGCGATTGATAACAAACTAAACCAGCATGAGACACACTTTGATGAAATCAATCAAATATTACAAAAGCATGAGACAAACGTCGAGAACTTGGCTAGAGAACTGGACAAAGTAAAGAAACAGAAAGCCCGAGAATATTATGCTGATGGTCCAAGAAGGAAGGAGATGCAACCGCCTGTTTACGATGGTCAAACATCATGGCCAATTTATAAGCGGCAGTTCGAAGCAGCTGCAATGACCAACAGCTGGGACGACGAGGAAAAGTCGATTGCACTAACGCTCGCACTACGAGGTACAGCTGCAGAGTTGCTTCAAACTATCTCCGAAGAAAAACAACGCAACTACGAGGCATTGGTTAAGGCTATCGAAATGCGCTTTGGTGATGACCATATGCAGCAAGTATACAGGGTACAACTGCGCAGTAGAATCCAGAAGCGGGGAGAAACACTCCAGCAGTTGCAAGCGGATATCGAACGGCTGGCGCATATGTCGTATCCTAATGCCGGCGAAGATGTCATCAATGAAATGGCTGTGGAGTCGTTTACCCAAGCCATAGAGGACAGACAACTGCAAATGGCTGTACGAATGGCTGGAAAGAAAACTCTCCCTAAGGCACTGGCCTTTGCCCTGACAATGAAAGCTGCTGACCAAGCATCACAAGGTTTTCACCGCGTGAGGGAGTTAACATCCGTCGAATGCTCATGCCAAAGGGCAGACGTCGTAGAACGAAACATTGCTCGCAGGGGACCGATCAGATGCTGGAACTGCAACAAAGTTGGACACCTACAACGACAGTGCAGAGCTCCACCCAGACAGGCTAGTTGTCCGCACTGCAGTGCTAAGAGTCGCAATGAAGGGGCATCTGAGTGTCCAGCGGATGACTCTTCCCAAAATTATCAGTCGGGAAACGTGTAAGAACCAACTTCGCGGGGCAGAAGTTGGATTCTGGAATCGACGCCCCCAGGACCACAATTCAAGTTTCCCAGACCAAACGAGGTAACAAGAGTTTGATAGTGGAAGCTCACATCGGCCAGAGAAAGTATGTGGCCACCATCGACACCGGTGCCACCGCTTCCATCATAAGGAGGGACATTGTCCGCCAATCATGGCTGCACAACACCAGCAGCTACTGTCTGAAAACAGCAACTGGAGCAACGGCAAAGGTGTATGGAGAAGTACTGCTAACAATAAATCTTGCGGGATTAGTCTTCTCCCATACCTTCCTAGTGGCCGATATATGTGACGAATGCATCATTGGAATCGACTTTATGAAGGCGCATGATGTAGTACTGGACATCGGCTTGCAAGTACTAAAGTACAGGAACGTCGAGATTCCCATGATTTACGGGGATGAGCATGTCACAGCTCTAAGGACAGTCATGAGTGAAGACGAGATATTACCACCTTCTTCAGAAACACTTATTTGGACAAAGCTGGAAGGTGATCCTGGGAGCCACCGATTCTATTTAGTTGAGCCAGATCCAGAAAACCATTATCAAAATTACGTCGTTGGAAAGATGCTTGTAGAACCTAAAAACAACATGGTTCCCGTACGAGTCCTAAATGTTGAACATAGAAGCATGAAACTGAAGCAAGGGGAAGTGGTCGGTAAGTGCGTACCAATTACTGCGGTCACAAAATTATCCAATGAGGGTCCTACCAAACCTCTTACATCCACGGAAATGACGGAGATAAAAAGGAGTATATTTGGACAGTGTGAGTTGAATCAGGAGCAGCAAGAAATGGCGGGGGAACTAATCAACGAGTTCGCTGATATATTTGCTTCGAAGAGCGGCGAGTATGGTCGGACACATCTCGTACAACACCGAATCGACACAGGAGACGCAAGACCTATTCGTCAGCCTCCCAGACGACTACCATTGGCTAAGCAGACGGAGGTTGCAGAAATGGTGTCGACGATGGAAAAGGAAGGGCTGATTGAAAGTTCGAAAAGTCCATGGGCGTCACCGGTTGTACTGGTCAAGAAGAAAGATGGCAGCACGAGATTCTGCGTGGACTATCGTCAGCTGAACAACGTCACCAAAAAGGATAGCTACCCTCTGCCAAGGATTGACGATACCCTGGATACACTATCCGGTGCCAAATGGTTTTCCACCATCGATTTGAAGAGTGGCTACTGGCAAGTGCAGATCCATCCCGAAGACCGAGAGAAAACAGCTTTTACAGCAGGAAACGGGCTCTGGCAATTCACAGTAATGCCATTTGGACTGTGCAATGCTCCAGCCACCTTTGAACGGCTAATGGAGCGAGTTTTGCTGCGACTAACGTGGAAAACTTGTTTGGTGTACCTAGATGATGTCATCGTGGTGGGCAAAACGTTTGAAGAACATCGGGACAACTTGAAGGAAGTGCTCCAGAGACTTCGAAGCGCGCAATTGAAGCTGAACCCGAAAAAGTGTGCTCTTTTTAGACCAGAAGTGAAGTATCTCGGGCACATCATCTCTTCCGAAGGAGTCAGGACTGATGCGGAGAAGGTTTCCAAAGACAAACATCAACTGAGGAGCTTCCTAGGACTTGCGACCTACTACAGACGGTTTGTGAAGGACTTTGCCGGTATTGCCAAGAGCTTGCATCAACTGACAGAAAAAGGAAAACAATTCCAATGGTCAGGTGAGTGCGGAAAAAGCTTTGAAAAACTAAAGCAGCAACTGTGTGACGCCCCCATACTAGCGTATCCCACTCCTGGAAAAACATTCATTGTGGACGCAGACGCTAGTAATGTGGGAGTTGGAGCCGTCCTTTCGCAAGTGCATGATGGTGAAGAGAAAGTAGTTTCCTACTTCAGTAAAGTTCTTTCCAAGCCAGAAAGGAACTAGTAGTAGTAGTAGTAGTAATATTGTTTATTTAAAATAATTCATTGATTTATGCTAAGACTAATTATACAAATTCTTGCCTTAATTGTTTTATAATATAGATATAATAAACGCTAAACAATTAATATTGCAGCTTTGACTAACGTCGTCTGCTGCGATCAAATAACTTTATTTTGACAGAGTTGTTTCTTGTACGTTGCTGTTGTGGCCCTGATGTGGTTGTGATTGTAGTTGCAGTTGTAGTTGCTGTCCTGGTGGTGGCTGTAATTATGACTTTTTTATTTTAACTGTGGTTGTGACTACAGTTTAGGCTTTGGTTGTAGTTGACGTTGTAGTTGTGGCTGTCCTTGAGATTATGGTCGTAACTAAGGTTATTGTAATTGATGTTGAGGGTGCGGTGTTGTTTGCGGTTGTGTGTGATTGTGGCTTGAGATGTGGCCATGGCTGTGGTTGTAGTGTTTGCTGTGGCTGTGGATGCGGATGTTGGGTTGGGGTTGTGGTTGTGGCTGGTGGTCCTTTTTTGTTTTTTTCGTAAATAAATTCATGCTGTGGTGTTTTTCACTCATCCGAAGTTTATCCATTATATTCCCTCAGCAGTTCTGCTCGATATTCCAGTGCTGATCGTAGAAACTCTATTAAAGCGTTCCATCCTCCATCGCCATTCAGAATGTTCTGCATACTATCAGTGCTGAGAGTTCTCATTCCGAAACAAGACATACGGTATGGTCTTAGTATTGGACATATTCCAAGGAAATGTGCAAATGTTTCGTTCTCCCTTAAATTACACATCGAGCATTCTTTGTTTGTTCTTGTTACTGAGTTACTTGCGTTCAAAAGAAATAATCCCCCTCTAGCCTTGAAAATCCATCTTATATTAGAGAGGCTGGGCTCTTCCTGTAGATACCTCCTTCCTCGTTCAAAGTCCAGTATGTTGTATAGTCCGTGCGATGTTGAGCTAAGCGCTCTTTGTTGTGCCGATTCACGATCGTTTTCAACAATATGCGTACATACATTTCTCATAGCACTAAAAAATGTTGAATTTTCTCTGACTAAGTTGTCTACCCTATCTTCCAGACTATATTCCATTCACTCTCTGTGCCAGTATATGTTTTTTTCAATTATTTTCTTTGCCAAAATTTGTGGCAACCTGTGCTCGTCGTAAATGTTTAATATTTGTCTTATATAGTTCATATGACATTTCATCGTGTACTGAAAAAGTGGTTGCATTTTACACTCCAGAGTCAGCATATAATTCGGCGTCACCTGCGGTAGGCCTATAATTTTTTTAAGAAAAAATCGCTGCACCTTTTTATACCCGGTACCACACTGTGGTGAGGGTATATTCACTTTGTCATTCCATTTGTAACGCCCATAAGGAGGCGTTGTAGGTATGACAAACTATATATATTATTGATCAGCATCACTTTCTTAGTCGATCTAGCGATGTCCGTCTGTCTGTCCGTCTGTCCGTCTGTCCGCACGATTACGGCCGTAATTTAAGAGCTATCGACTTGAAATTTGGTATGTAAGCTTTTATCCACCAAACTGAGGCTAAGTTCGAAGATGAGCAAGATCGGATGAAAACTACTACTACCTCCCACACAAAAATATCAGATTTATATAACTTTTTATGTTAAAAATTAAATTTAAATAGCTACAGTAAAGATAGCAAGTTTGAACTTTGCACGTATTGTTTTAATAATATTTAAAATTGTTTGACAAAAAAGGAGCTTGATCGAATAAAAACTACCCATACCTCCCATACAAATATATAATTTTTTAATACTAAAATATTTTTTTATTTTACAATAATATAGTACCGGGTATTTGAGCTTCGGCATAGTCGAAGATAATTGTCTTACTGGTTTTAATTCATCTGATTGTTTATGACCCCACACTTATACTATAATGGCTCTTGCTACAGCATTAAACAATTCCATTTTTGTAGGAATGTCAATATCCTTTTTGGAGACGAAGCTGTGCCATGTAATATTCAGGCTCATTTTTGCATGATGTGCTCTGTCCTTAAAGTGCTCAGTCAAGCTTGGTCCTGGCGTTACCCAAACTCCTAGGTATTTGTACCTTTTCACAACTTCAATTGGGGTATCTCCCAGTTTCCAAATTTCCCTGATGCTTCGCCTGCCTCCGTTCTTTCTAAAAATCATAATTTTCGATTTCTCTAGATTTATGACAATGTTCCACATTCGACAATAATTCTCCATTTTGTTTATCATTTCTTGCAATGCCTCCGGCGAACTACTGTGTGACCAGACGGGAACTTCTCGCTTTAGTCCTGGCGACAAAATACTTCCACAAGTACCTTTATGGGAGCAAATTTATTCCTCGCACCGATCATGCGTCTTTAAAGTGGCTGCTGCAGTTTAAGAATCCTGAGGGACAAGTCGCGAGGTGGATCGAACGTCTGCAGATGTATGACTACGAGATACAGCATCGAAAGGGAACTCTTCACTCTAATGCAGATGCTCTCTCCCGCCGACCCTGCAAAGCCGATTGCAAACATTGTGTGCGTCAGGAGGAAAAAGATGCCGTTTCCGTACAGAGGCTGAGAGCTGAACCCATTGGTGGCTGGACTGCGAGAGAGATCCGGGAGGCTTAAAGGGAAGATCCGGCTATCGAGCCGATTCTCGCCTGGAAGGAGCATGAGGGAAAACCAGACTGGCAGGAGATATCCAATAGGAGCCCCGAGCTGAAGGCATACTGGGCGCAATGGGACTCTCTTCATGTGCAGGACGGCATTTTGAGGAGAAGATGGGAAAGCTCGGATGGGAAGTCGTTCGTGATGCAGCTTATTGTTCCCAGGTCGAAAGTCAATGAAGTACTAAAGGAACTGCATGATGGAGTATCTGGGGGCCACTTGGGAATAAATAAGACGCTCGAAAAGGTGCGAGAGCGATTTTACTGGATTCACTCAAGGGATGATGTAGAAACCTGGTGCAGAAAGTGCGTAACGTGTGCGGCCAGCAAGGGCCCGAGAGTGAAAACTCAAGGCAAAATGCACCAATACAATGCTGGAGCCCCTTTCGAAAGAATTGCAGTTGATATTGCCGGACCGTTTCCTGAAACGATTAATAGAAATCGTTATATCCTCGTGGTTATGGATTACTTCAGTAAGTGGCCAGAAGCACTTGCTATCCCTAATCAAGAAGCCAAAACCGTGATAGAGCAGATTGTTTTCAACTGGGTGAGCAGATTTGGTGTACCGTTGGAATTGCACTCCGACCAAGGGCGAAACTTCGAGTCCAGGATTTTTCAAGGTGTTTGCCAGTTACTTGGGATTAAAAAGACGAGAACAACTCCGCTTCATCCGCAATCCGATGGGATGGTAGAACGCTTCAACAGAACCTTGAATGAACACCTATCTAAGGTTGTAGGCGACGACCAGAGGGACTGGTATAAACAGATTCCAATGTTTCTACTAGCCTATCGCAATGCTGTGCATAACACTACGGGACATACGCCATCTGAAATCCTGTTTGGTCGAACAGTCCGGCTACCTAGTGAGTTGATGTTCGGATCTCCCACTGAGGAACCCAAAAATGAGGACGATTATGTTGCGGACCTCAGAGAAACCATCAGGGACGTGCATCGAAAAACTAGGGATAAGATCAAGATAGCCAGCGACCGCATGAAGACGAGGTACGATGTCAAAGCAACAACTACAGGATTCGTGGAAGGAGATCTGGTATGGCTGTACAATCCCCATAGAAGAAAAGGTATGTCGCCTAAGTTGCAACAAGATTGGGAGGGGCCCTATAGAGTAGTCAAGAGAGTCAACGACGTGGTCTATCGAATCCAACGAGGAAGAGGTAAACTTAAAGTTGTCCATGTGGATCGTTACATTTGGGGAAAATGTTGACGCATTTGTTCGGGACGAACAAGTTTAAGAGGGGGATATTGTAGTGTGGATTGAAAAGTACTACTTATTGACCACAACGCCATCTAATGGAAAGTAGACGAACTTATTCAACGGAACTTCGAATTGTCGAAACTCAACGAATGGTGAATGGACTAAAACGAAACTAGTACATTCTCGATTGTTCCGGTTGGAGTATAGAATATTCGAGAAGCTTTAGTGGGGAGTATAAAAAGGGTTGCGAAATCCGACGAAGAGACAGTTTATCTTTAAACCGTGTAAAGCAAAGTTCGAATAGTATCGGTAGTGATTTAAAATAAGTGGAAAAGATTGTAATAAGTGGAAAAGATTGAAATAAGCGGAAAAGTTGATTTTAAGTGATATTGTCTTGTAATAAAAGTGATTTATTAAAGTTTAGTAAACAGAATAGTGTTTTATCTTTTCGAATCCCAGCCGAATGTAACAATACCTTATGAGAAAGATTAACAAAGGGTATCAGGGGAAGAAGCATATTGAGAAGCGGCATGATATCAAGATCAAGAAGAAGAAGAATCAATCTAAGAACTTTATTCCTCGGTGGGGGAGAATGTTGACGTCACAACATAATGTAAAAGATGACATAATCCGTGACCAAGGCGCCGAACACACCCACTCAGCGAAAAATTCCCATATTTGATATTTCAAAGCAGCTGTCAAAACCAAAACTATGTAAACAAAAAAATGTGTATATAAAATGTGTGTATATTAATTTTTTTGTTAATAAAATATTCTGTATTATAACGTGGTAAAAGCGGTTGTTTTATAAATATTGCGGAATTTAAGAAGCGTTCTTTTGTTAAACAGTTGTGGAATAATTTTCTTTGTTCAACGCCCGAACAGCGGTAAACATAAAAATACTGCGAAGGAAGGAATATTTATTTATTTTATGGAGCAGCGCATAAAGATCTCGCAATTGGTTTTATGAAGGGTGATCGAGTTGTAGCGGAAGATTTGTGGGAAAATTTAAAAATATGAGCTGAACTGTCATGGTCCACCGCAGAAGGATGCAAGTGGATGGAAAAAGGTAAAAAATAGATCACTGATTTTTTTTTTAAACATTCTGACTCGCCATGGCGATATAGAGAGAGCACTTCGACCTATAAGGTCTTTTGTTTGATAAGTGGTTATTGTCTGCAGAATTCATTGTGTTGTTTGGTTAAGTGGCAAGCTCAGACACCCTCAAAATAAAACTCCTTCAAATTTTTATAGCGACGTTTCGTTTATTATTTATAAACTTTATTAAGCCTGAGAAAGACATAAACATAATAATATTTTTGGAAAAAACAAATGAACAATTGAATTTACCTCAATTTACAGAGTTCTTAACATAACAGGGTAAATAAATAAATTAAAGAACAAATATCTGGACATTTTTCTTACACCGCCAAAACAATACTGGTGAACATATAAGGGGCAACACTGAGATTCGAAAACAAACACAAACAAAAAAACAACAATACTTAGATTTTTCCAATAAGATGAGTGTAAACACAACTCAAATTGTCGCTATCATGCCCCGTTCACAATTGGGGCGTGATAACTAGACGAGAGCGAGGCGAGAATCGCTCTCGCCTCGTTCTCGCTTTAAGCTCGTCCGGCAATTCACAATGAAACGTGGTACGTCGGCGAGTTTTTCTGACAACGAATAGAGGGACCACTAAAACTACAAAACCATATTGCCACTTCGATTTTTTTTACAAAACAGAGCTGCACTTTTATTGCTTTTTTAGCACTATTGCAAGCAGTTTGAATATTCTAAAAACAACCAATTCGCAGTTTTCAGGCGTCGCTATCATCATTCGCTATAACTATCAGTAAAATGCAACCGAAAAAAATTCGGTTGCTTTTTTTGAGCACTTAAACTTAATGACTGAACTCAATCTTGGTCTTAAAATGTTGCTTATGAATTATAAAGTTAGTTAAAAAAAATTAAGCAATTGTTGTCTAAGGTTGAAAACTCACCGGATAAAGCAAAACGTGTTTTTTTGTTTCGTGAAACAAGAGCACATTGTTTCTTATGAGGCAACACACACCAAAGCAAATGAAACAAAACAGATGTTTTTGTTTTTAAGTGCTTCGGTGGTGGTTGTCGAAAATACATGCCATTGCATACAAGCATAACACACACCGAATGCAACAAAACTGTTTCGAACCAGCGTCGTTGACGATAATTGCCTACTTTCTTAGAGCGCAACATACACCAAAGAAAACAAAACATAAAAACCAAAGCAAAACAGAAAAACATGTTTCGTTGCGGATAGTTAACCTGTTGTTTTTGCGAAACAAAATTTACATGTCGTTGTTTTTAAAATGTAAATAAGATTTGCACAACTTCATTGTCTGAGTCCGACCAACACTAAAAGCAAGTCGTAAATTCAACACCAAACGAAACAAGAAAACAAAACGTTTTGTTTTGCTACATTCTGTTTCGCTTGGTGTGTGTTCAAATAAAAAAAGATTTTTTTTTTCGAATCAAAAACGTGTTGTTTAATCTAGTCTACATTTTCTAGAAAATTAATTTATTAATTTTTTCGTACGTACCTACAACTTTTTCTGTTGAACTTCTTAGTCAACTCCAGAACAGGTTCCAATGAATTCCTATGAAAAGCTTACAGTCTTACATCCTAATAAAATTTGCTCAAGAAAATGACCCCCAATAACCAAGAAATCAAAAAGAAACACACTCAAAACATATATATTTTCGGGGCAATGTTTGTTTAAAGAAATGCGAAATTCCCCTTTTAACCGTCATTCATTATTATGGGAAAATGAGTTCTAACATTAGGCGTATTTTTTTGGGAATCTATAGCTAGCTCACTTTTACTTTTACATGCAAAACTGGTATACTCACTTTTGGATTTGTTATACTCACTCTTGTTTTTACATGCAAAACTGTTATACTCACTTTTGGTTTTGTTATACTCACTTCCCAAAAAAATACGCCTATTATCGCTGACTTATTTAAAAATTTCTCAGAATAATCAAACCGTATCAAAATAATAACAAAAAAACGATAAAAGTGCCGCCCTGTTTGCTTGAGAAAATACAAGTGGCAACCTTAAGTACATTTCTATGAAAATGGCGTCGCTTCCCACTCAGAGAGTAAATGTCATCGGTGTGTCGGTGTCTCGGGCGAGATTTTTCCAAATTTCCGAAATGGTCGCGAGACGAGGCAACGAGTCTCGCGCCATTGTGTATTGGTGCATGCATTTCCTTTGATTGGAAATTATTTGACAACTCGCGCTAGACTCGATCTCGCTCTCGTCTCGCTCTCTCGCTGTATTGTAAATCGGCCATAAATGTCATCGGTGTCTCGGGCGAGATTTTTCCAAATTTCCGAAATGGTCGCGAGACGAGGCAACGAGTCTCGCGCCATTGTGTATTGCTGCATGGATTTCCTTTGATTGGAAATTATTTGACAACTCGCGCTAGACTCGATCTCGCTCTCGTCTCGCTCTCTCGCTGTATTGTGAATCGGCCATCAGTCTTATAATTCATGCTCTTCTCTCGTCTCTTGATTATGTGCACACATTCCAATATCTTTCATTTTTTGTCGTTGCCTTCTACACCCAACACAGAGAAATTATCGAAATCCATAATATGTGTTTTGTTATTGTTCTTATGATGCTCTGATAATGCTGTCTCTTTCCCTCCATAGGTAGCTCGGCACGAGTAACTGTGTTGGTAAATTATAACTGAGATCTTTTGTTTTGTCTCTCCCACATATACTTTGTTACATTGTTTGCACGGAATTTCGTAAACAATTTCTTTCTGGTCCATTCTGTTCGCCTGGTCTTTGATTTTGGTGAAAAGCATTTCTGTTGTCTTGAAATTGTATGGAATCAGTTCACATTTTCCGTCTTGCAGCATCAGTTTCTGGAGTTGAGGAGTCAATGTTGGTATATTTGGAAAGGTACATCGTGATGTAGGCATTTCTTCGTCATTACGTGTCTTTTTGGTCTATCACCAGCTCCTTTGGTATACTTGGGAATAAAGAGACCACATCCAGCGATATTAACACATAATTCATTGGAATGGTGGTTTCTCTCAAGATATCAACAACTTCAAAAGAGTTCTTCATATTCCTATGGAACGTTGAACAAATCTTGGTCAATTCCTCATGCACATACATACCTTGACAAGTTGTAGCAAGGTGATCCGATGTTGCTGACTACTGGACTATATGCCACAACTCCCTGTTTGTGTGTTTTCCGGAGACCATACGCTTTTGGTGATTTACCAACTGTGATTACTTCTTGATTTACCATAGATTTGATGATTTCTTTGCACTGGTCTTCTACTCTGTTGATGGGATTCCTAGCTAATTTCTTGTAGACATGCTCATCTTCAAACATAGAAGCCATGGCTCCAAAATACTCATCTCTAGATACCAACACTGTGGCATTTCTTTGTCTGCTCTTCCGACAATAATGTTTGCATTTTCTTTGATGAATCTCTTTGTAGCCTTGACATCTTTCAGTAAGCTGTTGTTAGCATCAAACACATTACAAAAATTCACCTGTCTCCAGAAATTGGTAATAATGTTGACACCTTTACTACGAACTACGTCCGGCTCTACATTGGGATCCTCCAAATTTCTTATTCCATACTCGAAATCTTTAATGATCATTGAAATGTCTACATCTTTCTTTTCCAATGGTAATCCAAATTTCGGTCCTAAGGCTAACATATTTTCTACAGCAGGGGGAATAGAAACACTTTCATCTAAGTAATTGAAGAGGAATTCCTTTCTGGTGTTTGGAATACAGTGGCTCTTCTCTTTCTTCAATCTATCTAGTTTGTTCAGATTTCTCTCTTTCACAGATGGCTTTAAATATAGAATCCATTCTTTGAGAGTAATTGTCCATTGTTATATTCGATAAGATTTTGTCTAGTTGCTGTATAGTCGATTTCTTGTTTTGTTCAATTTGTTTTAGTTTCCAAAAAGTTATCTTTATCTCCAAATTCAAAATCTGTTTCTTAAAAGAAAACATCATCCGATCAACCTTTTTTTTGTATGGGTTTCTACTTTCTTAATGTAGCTGATAATGCATACAGCAGAGGTCGTCTTTAGTATATCGGTACTTATAATTTCCCTGAAAAATGTCTTCCTTCTGATACCATATAGGGCCGGGCATTCACACATGATATGCTCAGCTGTTTCGTCTTCCTCAAGACATAGTCGGCACTCCGGCGAGTCGACTAATTGCATTTTCTTTAAGTGATATCGTAAGCCGTGGTGGCCTGTTAGGTAGCCTATTAAATATCTGATATCACACCTACGTAGATTTAGGATCTTTTTGGCATCCTTTTTAAAAGGTTGTATCGATTTTTTGGCTTGTCTAAGTCCCGGGATATTCTCCCAATGTGAAATGCATTTGTTGCGTTCCCAGCTTTTTATGGCCGCGTTTATAGCTGATTTGAGGATTGAACAATACGGTTCTGGTCCTATAAAAGTAGATACCGAGCCCTTTCTGGCTAGTTCATCAGCATTTTCATTTCCTACAATACCCTCGTGTCCAGGGACCCAACATAACCTGATTTTGTTTCTGATGCTGAGTGCCTGGAGGGTGTTGAAGCAGTGTAGCACTGAATTGGAGTCAATGATGTATGAGCTAAGGGCTTTTATAGCCGATTGACTATCCGTGAATATGTGGATGTTAGCGCCTTTAATACCTGAATTTAAGATAATGTTTGCGCATTCTTTGATGGCATGGAGCTCTGCCTGAAAGACAGAAGGGGATTTCCCCATAAGTATTGAGACATATCGGTTTGGCCCATGAATACCAGCTCCCACCCCGGATTCCATTTTGGAACCATCCGTATGTTGAAATTAGAGCATTATCAAAGTATGCTTTATGATTTTGTTTTAACTTATGTCAATTAATTTTTTCATTCTAATAAAATTCGTCTTTCTATCAACATTTAAATAACAGTTTTCTCCAATAGGTTATGGGCCGTTAAATTGGTTTCAAATACTGTTATTATTGTTGAAAATATTGATAACGATGGGCGACGAAGCAAAAATCATCAAATTAAATAATGAAAACTATTTCCAATGGAAATTTAAAATGGAAATGGTTTTGATCAAAAGCCGTTTATGGACACATGTTCTTGGAACGGGAATCCCTACTCAAGCAGAAGAGTTAGTGAAATGGAACCAGGCTGACGATGAAGCGAGGGCTACAATATGTCTAAGTGTGGAGGATGACCAGATTGGTCATATTCGAAATTGTAAAACAGCAAAAGAAGCTTGGACTAATTTGAAAGAATACCATGAAAAATCTACTTTCACTCGAAAAACGCAGCTTATGCGGATGATCTGCGATATGAAGATGGGAGAGCACGATAACATGGAATCACATATAAGTAAGATGAATGAAATGTTTGAAAAGTTAGCTTCTATAGGTGAAGAGCGTTTGTCTGAATCATGGAGAGTTCCAATGTTATTACGAAGTCTCCCGAAATCATATGACATTTTGGTCACTGCTTTGGAAGCACGAGACGAACGAACGTTGACTTTGAATATTGTGCAATCAAAGTTGATTGAGGAATACCAGAAGAGAAAGAACGATATTCAAGTCTCTGATGCTCTTCTTCATGTATCTTTAAGTTCCGGCAACAATGTCATCAGATGTCACTTCTGCAATTGTGAAGGCCACATTCGCAAGGATTGTGAAAAGTTCAAGCGTTGGTTAAAGAAAAAATCAGAAGGGAACCAAAATGGAAAAAATACTGGAAGTCACAGCGGAAGCAATAATGGAAATCAAAGGGCTAATTTCATAACACCAAATGAACAAAATTACCTTTTCATGGTAAATGGGTGTCGAACAAACCGCTGGGTAGTAGATTCAGGAGCAACATGCCATATTTCTAATGAACAAAGTATGTTCACTGAAATTGATTATACAGTGAAGGAGGAAATATCTGTGGCAAATGGACAGCCGGTGATTTCTGAAGGAAGAGGTACGTGTGTAACTAATTTGTATAACTCTCTTGGAGAAATGTCTTCAGTTACTATACAAAACGTCTATTATATTCCATCTATAACCTCCAATTTACTTTCTGTTAAATGTCTTTCAAATAACCGTCTCAAAATTGTGTTCGAGAAAAATGCATGTAAAATATTTTTGGGAGACAAAGAAATTGCTGTTGCTGTTCTATCTCCGAATTTATATGTTCTTAGAGATGTTTCTTTTCAATCTGTATATTTGTCACCTAAATCATGTTCATTAAAATGTATACATTACTGGCACAGACTTTTGGGACACAGGGATCCGTCTGCAATAAAAGAAATGGTTTCTAACGGTTTAGCTGAAGGCGTTGAATTTGAAAATTGTGATTGTATACGACAATGCGATGTTTGCATGAAGGCTAAGTTCAGTCGCTTACCATTTCCGCAAAAATCTTTTACGACTACCTCAAGCGTTTTAGAGCTGATCCATACAGATGTGTGTGGTCCCATGCAAACTGCTTCACATAGCGGTATGCGATATTTCGTTACTTTTATCGATGACTACAGTCGTTATAGCGTTGTTTATTTCATAAAACGTAAAAGTGAAGTCTTTCAAAAATTGAAGTATTACATAGCTTGGGTACATAATAAATTTCAAAGGTTTCCTAAAAGAATTAGATCTGATAGAGGAGGAGAGTACTTATGTGGATCAGTAATTGAATTCTTACTCGAGAAAGGAATTGAAATGGATAAAACCAATCCATACACACCGCAACAAAATGGTGTTGCTGAACGCAAGAATCGATATTTGGTTGAAATGGCTAAATGTATGTTATTGGATGCTGAGCTTTCAAATGTTTTTTTGGGCTGAAGCTATATCAACAGCAAATAGACTTCAAAATAAGTTACCATCTAGAGCTATAAACAATACTCCGTTGGAGCGATGGGATGGCAAGAAACCGTGCTTTGATAACGAACACATTTTTGGTTGTAAAGGTTATGTGTTTGTACCTGTTGAGAAAAGAAGGAAACTTGATAATAAAGCCAGGCTAATGACCTTCATAGGCTACGATAATGGAACTAAAGGATTTCGCATGGTCGATGTAAAATCTTCTGAGATTCAAATATCAAGAGATGTGAGATTTGTTCTTGAGAATGGAAAGGTAAATAATGAAATTTCAGACAAGAAAGATACACTTTTAAAGCCGTCACAAGAACCAACGGAAAGTAATTCGTCAACAGTTTCCTATTCATTTCCTATGAGGGTAGAAAATCTCGAAGTACCAGTTGTTGATGAATTTCCAATAGTAGATATTGAAGAAGGAAATGATAGTTTTGAATCAGCAGAAAGTGAAAATGATGTCGATGATGAAGTTCCGCAAGAAAAGGTTCAAGTCAGAGTTTCAAATAGGTCAAATAAAGGTATACCTCCAGCTAGATATGAAGCAAATGCCGTGATCCTTTCAAAAGAGCCTTCTAATATTCGAGAAGTCATGTGCCTTGAGGAGGAGGATAGAACGAAATGGTTGAATGCAATGAAAGATGAATTTGACTCCCTTCAAACAAATAAGACGTGGGACCTAGTTGACATTCCTCCAGGAAGAAAAGTAGTGGGATGTAAATGGGTATTTAAAAGAAAACTTAATGAAAAGGGAGAAGTAAGTAAATACAAAGCAAGACTAGTGGCTCAAGGATTCTCGCAAAAATTTGGTGAGGATTATGATGAAGTGTTTGCGCCTGTAGTTAGACAAACCATTAAGATGCTTATTATCATATGCTGGCAAACATAATCTCAAAGTATTTCACTTCGATGTCAAGACTGCCTTCCTGAACGGAAACCTGACGGAGTCTATATATATGAGATAACCACCTGGTTTTGAAGTAGAAGGTTCAGAGGAAAAAGTGTGTCTACTCCAAAAGAGTCTGTATGGTTTAAAGCAAGCAGCGAGAGCTTGGAATCAGATGATTCATTCAGTTCTTGTAAATTCAGGATATATTCAAAGTACAGCAGATCAATGCCTTTATATTTTAAAGGAAGATGATACAAAATGTTTTGTTCTTATTTACGTTGATGACATCTTGGTTATTTCAAAAAGTACAAAGCCCATTATGGATTGTTTTAATGTTATGAATAGCTCTTTCGAAACAAATAATCTTGGACCTGTAAAGCACTTTTTGGGACTACAATTGGAGCGAGATTCAGTAGGTAATTTTCTCATAAGTCAAACTAGTTACATCAAAAGGGTTATTGAGGAAACTGGACTTTCAAATGCAAAAGATTCAAAAATGGCACTTAACCCGAATTATAATAAATCCGGGAATGAGGAGGAGCTGCTGCTGAATAATAAAGTTTATCAAAAGGTAATTGGTTCGTTGTTGTACATTGCTGTGAATTCTCGACCAGATATTTCTGCAAGCGTGTCAATTCTTGCTCGAAAGGTTTGCAAACCAAACAAAGAAGATTGGCAGGAACTTAAAAGAGTATTGCGATATCTTAAAGGAACAATGGATCTGAAATTAAAGTTATCAAATTCAAGTAGTGGTGGTGAATTGTTCTTCGGTTATGCAGATGCTGACTGGGCAGAAAATAGGCAAGATAGAAAATCTAATAGTGGATTTGCATTTATTTTTAATGGTGGCTTGGTTAGTTGGAGTTGCAGAAAGCAAGCGTGTGTGTCTCTGTCTTCTACAGAAGCGGAATTCATTGCTTTGACGGAAGCTTGTCAAGAAGCGGTATGGCTCAGATCGCTTTTGAATGATCTTGAGTGTAGAATTGAAAAAGCGATAACTATTCTGGAAGATAATCAGAGCTGTTTAAAATTATTGAAATCTGAAAATTTTAGTAATCGTACAAAGCATATAGATACAAAATATTTTTTCATCAGGGATTATATCTCAAGAAACATTATAAAGTGTGATTATTGTCCAACAGAATCAATGCTTGCGGATATTATGACCAAACCTCTTCCCATTGCAAGACTTGAAAAATTGAGAGCTGAATGCGGACTTGTAACATTTGATAATGAGGAGGAGTGTTGAAATTAGAGCATTATCAAAGTATGCTTTATGATTTTGTTTTAACTTATGTCAATTAATTTTTTCATTCTAATAAAATTCGTCTTTCTATCAACATTTAAATAACAGTTTTCTCCAATACCGTATACCACTTTAGGCCGTTTTGGCAGTTGGGTGGGCAGTTGCTTGCCCATGCTTCTCTGCTTGGGATCTCCGTGGAGAACTGTCTGTCGAAGCATAGAGTTTTTGGGATGCGGTCATTGACCGCGCAGGTCATTTCAAGTTCAGGAATTTCTGAGAGTAGTGTCGTTAGTTCCGGGTGGTACTTAAGACTTATCTCTTTCGCTTGTAACAAACTTGCTGAGCTGCGAATTGCCACTTTGTTGATATATATGTGGAGAGGTGTTAGTCCTATAATAGCTTCTATAGCATCCGTAGGACAGGTGCGAAATACCCAGACATGTTAGGCGTTGTACCTTCTTAAGCTTTGAGATGGCGGTTGTTTGTTTGACTTTGGTCCACCATACTAAAGAAGCATATGTTATGATAGGCCTTATCATCACTGTATAGATCCAGTGAGTGATTTTTGGGGAGATCCCCCAGGTTGTGCTATACATACAGTCTGTCACGAAATTGTTTTTACAAATTTCTTGACAAGCTCATTTTTGCGTATTTTTTATTACTTTCATAATGTAGTATTTTTTGTTACTGTTCGTTAGTAGATATATCAATAAAAGGAAATTTATTAAAAAAATGAAGTAAAGCATGAAAGAAGCTCTTTTGTTTTATAAAGAAACTGTCTAAATTACCAGTTGTTTTCCTTTGTAAAAACAATTCCTTGACAAACTGTACATCGACAAGCCCATAAAGCTTTAGTTGCTTTTGTTATTTTATTGTCTATATGGGAGTTCCAGTTAAGTCTTTTGTCTAGGATTACTCCTAGATATTTGACTTCATCGGAGTACTCAATGATTGTATCATTTATTGAAATTTGACCTAAGTTTAGATTTCTTCTTTTCGTAAAAGGAACTATGACAGCCTTACTGGGATTTATTGACAGATTTTCGTCGTTGCACCATTCTAGTACTGTCCTAAGGGCTCGTTGCATACGTGAGGTAACTTTGTTTGCATCAGTGCCCGTAATGATGATGACCAGGTCATCGGCGTATCCAATAATATTGTAGGCTAAATCGCTTAACTTATATAGCAGGTCATCTATGACCAACGACCACAAGAGAGGTGAGAGTACTCCTCCTTGTGGGCAGCCTTTGATGGCTGTAACAGATACTGAAGTTTGACCTGAGGACGCGGTTATTTTGCGATTTTCCAGCGTCGCTCTGATCCAGTTTATTGTGTGATGGTCTATTTTTCGGTGGTGCAGAGCGTTTGATATGGAGTTGTATCCAGTGTTGTCAAAAGCACCCTCTATGTCCAGAAAAGCACACAGCGCAATCTCTTTATTGCAAAAGGCTTTGTTAATCTGTGTAACTAGATCAAAAAGTGCGCCTTTTGTTGATTTGCCTTTCTGGTACGCATATTGATAGGGGTGTAGAGGAATGCTACTAGTTAGACATTCTCTGATATGAACGTCAATTATTCTTTCCATTGTTTTTAGGAAAAACGATGTCAAGCTGATGGGACGGTATGATTTAGGTAGGTCACTAGGTTTGTTGCCTGGTTTGGGGATAAATACTACGTTGACCTCCCTCCAAGTTCGTGGTATGTAGCCCCAGTTGAAACTAACTCTAAATAAGGCTATTATGGTGGGCAGGAGAAAGTCCAAACCTTTTTGGATGAGGGCTTGAAAGATGCCATCCATGCCAGGTGCCTTATATGGCTTAACTGAGGTTGTTCCGAGCATGGACCTCTGGTATATGTTCAATTGTATGAGCCATTAGAATAGAACTGGGGAAATGGACTTGGAGCAAAGTAGTCAAAGTCTCTTCTCAGTCGCATGTGGTTGTACCGTCGGGTTTGATTAGTAATCCCATGCAGTTTGAAGGATCTTTTGAAAGTGCTTTTTGCAGACGTTTTTCCAGTTTCTCGCAATTTTCACGCCAGGAGGCTCTTTTGGATCTTCTCAACTCTAGGTTATATTTAGCTAGCAGAGACCGATATTGATCCCACTCGCCAGTGCGTTTGGCTTTATTGAAAAGCTTCCTCACTCTTTTACGAGTAGCTTCCAAACTTTCATTCCACCATGGAACGCTTCTTTTGGTCACAATACGCTTTGCTTTACAGCTGCTTGTGAAAGCGGATGTAATGATGTTGTTTAGCTGACATTGTGCAGCGTCCGCATCGCACGGTGTTTGCGGCCGATTTGGTAGCAGTTCGGATTTGACCGCTAGGTTTTCCCTATAAGTTCTCCAATTTGTTAGTTTGTTATTGTATCGAACTGGTGCGTGCTCGGTGTTGCATCTCAGCCTGAACATAATATGCATATGATGCGATAGAGATGCCTCATCGGACACGTGCCAGCCCTCTACAATGGTTTGTACATATGAAGATGAGATAGTAAGGTCTAAAACTTCTTCTCGTATACGGTTTCTAAAGGTGGGTTTATTGCCCTTATTTAGTATGACTAAATTTCTACTATATAAGTACTCTAATAGAGACTCACCTCTTTTGTTTGTGTCGCGCCTGCCCCATAGTAGATTGTGAGCGTTGGCGTCGCAGCCGATGATCAAGTGTACTCGCTGGTCTTGACAGTACTGGACGAGTTCCTGTACTGGAGTTGGTGGTATCTCTTCGGTATCCCCTGCAAAGTACGCCGATGCACATACGATCTTATGCAGCTCTCGGCCGTTGTGGCGTTCGATTAGTACGGCCACCAGGTTCCTAGTTTTGAAGCCTGGAATGAGAGAGAATTTTATATCTTTCGCGATAGAAAGAGCAGCCCTAGGCCTAAAATTCCCTTTGGCAAAGATTAGTTCTCTGGCTCTTCTATTTAGACCAAAAATCTTACCTGAAGTTGCCCATGGTTCCTGAATTAAACCAAGAGCGATGATAGATATATCTCTCAGCCTTCGTCTTTTTATTTTTTCCTGTGTATATTTATTGCTCTCAATCTGCAATGCCGCAGCAACTAACATAGTACTCATTATAAGATCCGTTTATAATAAAACTAATCTTTTAAGACACACGAACAACAACATTTTATTATCAAACAATTTTCCAAAATAAAAACACTTTTACGATGTCCCAAATGACAGATGTCGGCTGTCTGCAATTTCACGAAAAGTGATATCGAAAAAATTTCGGAGTTACCGAATCGCTCGAAATGCAGAACACTGAAAACGAATTCACTCGATTTGCAATTTCGATTTCGATTTCATTTCACTCGATTTCTGGAACCTAGCTGATAATACATCGAAAACGTGGATGTTTACTTATCGATACATCGAATAAATCCGATACATCGTATACTTTCGATGTTTAACAATGCATTGATACATCGAATGAAAACATGCACTGTAGTACATAGTACCGAATTTTCAACCGAACAATAAACAACAATGCAACACGACGCGACGACCCGACCCGACCCGACGCCTACACGTTCGTACAACAGACACAAAAGTCCGAAACACAGCAGACTGTGCTATCATGTCTATAAAAGAAGGGCAAGGGAATAGCAGAAGAGTTGATCTTCTTAGATCTCTTATTGCCAACGAAACCTCTATAGCCTTCGTTCAAGAGACAAGGCTAAAATCTAAACACAACCCATTAATCGACTCGTTCCACCCAATGAGGGATGGCTCTCCTAATCAAAAACAACATCAAGTTTGAACCTGTGTCCTTTAAGTGCGCGGCCTTCCCCTCAATTTTTGCAGAAATCGATATGAAAATCGCGGGCTCTCCGAAAAGGGTATTGTTAGGATTTATTTATATCCCGAGTAACTACCCACCCGCTCGTATGATCGAAGACCTAAATAGGATCAAAGTCCTGTCTGACTCTTTTGATAATTGCATCTTGGGGGGCGATCTCAATGCAAAACACTAAAGTTGGGGTGACTCAACTTTAAACCAGAATGGGAGAACATTTTACAACTGGCTAGTCTCTGTGGCCCCTACTCTTATTAACATAAATGCTGACACCCCCTCCTTCCCCAGAGGTCTGTCCTTCTTGGATCATTTTATTATTTCTCCTGAATTAATCAACCAGGCAAACCCGAACTTCGTTATTAATACAGTAGCTTCCTTCTCCGACAATTACCCTCTGAATTTGAAAATTAACTTTTCAAATCTCGAGATTTAAGCTCCTATCAAGTGCGTATCTAGGTGCTTCAAATCAATGTCGTGGCCAACCTTCCGGAGGACGATTGAAATTAAGCTGCAACACTTCTTCCCCTCAGCAGATATTTGCCTTAGCAACAGTGACATCGATTTCCTAATCGATCCCCTTTCCGTAAATCGCCCCTTGGAAATCAAAAAGTACAAATCCCTACCTGAAAACATTAAAATACTATATAGGATTAAAGCGAGGTGCCAAAGGAGGCTTAAAGCAATTTTTCACGCAACTTACAATCGTCACTCCCCGGAGTATAAAGTATTAGAAAAGCAAATTTCCCTCCTTAAGAAAATCACCCAAGATAACGTCAGAATCTGGATTAACAAGCAATTTGAAGAGAAGCTGGGTAAGATTAAACCCAGTCCGCAAGCTTTCAAGGAAGCTAACAGATTCCTGGGTAGAACCCGCAAATTTGCCTGCTCGAAACTGTTGGTGGACGGACGTCCGATCCACGGGGTTCAAAATATATCCAATGAATTTAGAAACTACTTCTCTGAGGTTTATAAGGAAACAATTCTCACTTTCGATCCCATTCTAACTGAGAATGTCCGTTCCACTACCAAAAATATTAAGAGCACAGTTCCACCTCGCATATTCAATTTTTGCCCAGCGGACCCCGCTACTGGCTCTTCTGCTCAGGAGTTTTTCACTTCATTCACGGAAATCCAAGATATTCTTAAACGATTGAGTGGGAAAAAATCAGCCGGTCCGGATGATATATCAAACTTCATTCTAAAAATAATTCCCAACAAGGCAATTCAATTTCTGGTCATCTTAATAAACAACTGCATCAACAATGGCTTTGGCTACTTCCCTAAAGTCCGGAAACTGGCCAAACTAATCCCGCTTCAAAAAAAAACTAATTGCTCCGAATTGAAAAATTTCAGACCCATCTCGATGTTGTCGAATATTGGGAAAATCCTTGAGGATAATCCTTAACAAAATTGACTCCCATGTCGATGATAACATCGACTTCTTATCCGACTTACAATTTGGGTTCCGTAAGGGACACTCCACGGTACATGCCCTTCTGAAACTCCACCAAGATATCTCTGACAACCTCAAGGATAAAAAATGCACCACTGCGTGTTCCCTGGATGTGGAGAAAGCTTTTGACAGCGTCTGGAGAGACGGTCTATTATTCAAAATTTCTCAAGTGGACTACCCAAGACATTTGATTAATCTGATTATTAGCTTCTTCTCTGAGAGAGAATTCTTTGTACAAATCCAAAATTCAAGTTCGGACCGTGCTTGTTCCAATAGCGGTGTCCCACAGGGCTCTATCTTGGGACCGAGACTTTATAACCTGTCCATGCATGATTTCCCGCATACTCTCTTTGAAAACAACTCCATATCCTCCCAAGCTATTCTGTATGCAGATAACACCTTCGCCTACGCCAGTGCTAATTACCCTTTAGATGCCCTCAGGTGTCTAAAACGTCATATCCACTTCATTAGTGAGTTCTATAGTAAATGGGGCATTAAAATTAATAAACAAAAATCTGAGTGCGTCTGCTTTAGAAATGCTAGCGGGAAAGGCAGGGAGGGGGTCGTTCACGAAAGCAAGGACCTCACCTTACAACTAAGGTCCAATCAGGTTATATTTAAAAAATCATTAAAATACTTGGGGGTTACCTTTAATAACCTATTTAAGTTTAATACTCATGCTAGAATCACCTTATCCTGAGCAAGAAAAATATCCTACAAACTGATGCCCCTCCTGAAGAGCAACACACTTAATAAAAAGGTTAAGGTCTTATTTTACAAAACCATGATAAGACCCCTCCTAGGGTACGGCTTCCCAGTATGGTTCTCCATCTCCCCGACTGTAGTTGGAGAGTTGGAAGTTCTGGAGAGAAGGGTTTTAAGACTCTGTGCCAATAAACATTACGAATCGCGAAATAAGAAATTTTCTAATTATCATATTTATAACGATACCAACACCATTCCGTTTTCAAAGTACGTAGCCTCTTTCCTGCTTAAATCCCTGAATAAAATGGAGTACAACGAAAATGACACTATTAAACAAATTTATGCCTCTCAATTCAACTTGAGATTGGAAGAATCACCTTACGTGTCCCCCTTCATTCTTTTAAATGAAGAAATGGATCTTACTGCCGATGGGCAGTTCGCATTCTACCAAAAGCTCATAATTGGCCAAAATCGCGGATAACTATATCAGTAGTCGCTGAACTTTGTTAAATATGCTCAGATTAAGTAACTCAACAAACCATTGTGCAATATATCATTATCCAATTCAAAATAAAAATAAAAACATTGGTCCGGTTGGCAACGCTCACATCCCTTACCTAGACATAAGTTTATTCTACACACGATCAATGTTACTTGTCAATGTTACTTGAATGACTCATCATTCAAGCAACATTGATCGTTTGTATGCTCTTCAATGTTCTCGTCAAGTAACATTGATACATTGATGAAAACCAAAATTGTTTTGGTTTTCGTCAATTTTAATTGACAATTTTAATTGATCGTGCGTAGGGTGCATCAATGTTACTTGTCACTGTTGTCATTTTTTAAATGGTAATCTTGGTGAAAATATGTCCAATTTACGAAAATGGTCGACAATAGAACGTCAGGTCTCTGAAATGATAGAAGTGTTAAGTGCTCTAAGTTTCTGCCAGTACCTAGCTACAAAACGTATGTTAATGAGGCGCTCATATGGCTTAATACACTTCCAGTCCTTCAAAATTAACAATCTCCATAAAACTGTCGTTTCAATAGATAACCCCCTTTTTTTATACCTTTTCGATTTTTTATACCCGGTACCACACTGTGGTGAGGGTATATTCACTTTGTCATTCCATTTGTAACGCCCATAAGGAGGCGTTGTAGGTATGACAAACTATATATATTATTGATCAGCATCACTTTCTTAGTCGATCTAGCGATGTCCGTCTGTCTGTCCGTCTGTCTGTCCCTCTGTCTGTCCGTCTGTCCGTCTGTCTGTCCGCACGATTACGGCCGTAATTTAAGAGCTATCGTCTTGAAATTTGGTATGTAAGCTTTTATCCACCAAACTGAGGCTAAGTTCGAAGATGAGCAAGATCGGATGAAAACTACTACTACCTCCCATACAAAAATATCAGATTTATATAGCTTTTTATGTTAAAAATTAAATTTAAATAGCTACAGTAAAGATAGCAAGTTTAAACTTTGCACATATTGTTTTAATAATATTTAAAAATTTTTGACAAAAAATTAGCTTGGTCGAATAAAAAGTACCCATACCTCCCATACAAATATATAATTTTTTAATACTAAAATATTTTTTTTATTTTACAATAATATAGTACCGGGTATTTGAGCTTCGGCATAGTCGAAGATAATTGTCTTACTGGTTTTCATTTAATATTAAACATACGCTGGCTGCAAGCAGTTCAAGCAGATAAAAATTATGTATAATAGCATAATCCATCCTCATTCATATATTTGAAACGACTGAACATAATTCAGCCAAAAACATTGTCAATATTCATTGATACGTGTGTAGGAGATTTATCATCAATGTTACTTGATGAAAAAAATCGTCAATGATACTTGTCAAGTAACATTGATCGTGTGTAGGGCCCTTATAGCTCACTCAAACATAACTGAATTCTCACAGGTAAAACGAAAATCAAGAGAAAAAAAAATAAGTAACTAAAAAAATCTATGTAATCGCACTTATGCATATACCTTTTTATGTTAAAAATTAAATTTAAATAGCTACAGTAAAGATAGCAAGTTTAAACTTTGCACATATTGTTTTAATAATATTTAAAAATTTTTGACAAAAAATTAGCTTGGTCGAATAAAAAGTACCCATACCTCCCATACAAATATATAATTTTTTAATACTAAAATATTTTTTTTATTTTACAATAATATAGTACCGGGTATTTGAGCTTCGGCATAGTCGAAGATAATTGTCTTACTGGTTTTCATTTAATATTAAACATACGCTGGCTGCAAGCAGTTCAAGCAGATAAAAATTATGTATAATAGCATAATCCATCCTCATTCATATATTTGAAACGACTGAACATAATTCAGCCAAAAACATTGTCAATATTCATTGATACGTGTGTAGGAGATTTATCATCAATGTTACTTGATGAAAAAAATCGTCAATGATACTTGTCAAGTAACATTGATCGTGTGTAGGGCCCTTATAGCTCACTCAAACATAACTGAATTCTCACAGGTAAAACGAAAATCAAGAGAAAAAAAAATAAGTAACTAAAAAAATCTATGTAATCGCACTTATGCATATACCTAGATATCTGTTTATGTTTTCTTTCTCTACATAATTTTATGTATCTATGTATTTATGTTCAATGTCGTCTATAATAAGTAATTTTAGGCGTATTTTTTTGGGAAGTGAGTATAACAAAACCAAAAGAGAGTATAACAGTTTTGCATGTAAAACCAAAAGTGAGTATAACAAAACCAAAAGTGAGTATACCAGTTTTGCATGTAAAAGTAAAAGTGAGCTAGCTATAGATTCCCAAAAAAATACGCCTTTTATGTATCGAACAAACCACCTAGTGGTCTAGATCTAGAGTGAGGGATACAAATCAGTAAGAATAGACCGTCGACTCCTCCCACATAACGGACTTTGCCTACAAGCTGCCGGCGGGCCCAGGATTTTTCATGGATTGGTGCTGTACAAAATCAAAGGAGCGCCATTAACGCACGCATACTTGAAAAATCCTAGGCCCATGGTATAGCATGTAAAAGCATTC
The DNA here is from genome assembly GCA_955612985.1 of Cheilosia scutellata. Lineage (NCBI taxonomy): Eukaryota > Metazoa > Arthropoda > Insecta > Diptera > Syrphidae > Cheilosia > Cheilosia scutellata. Next base: position 21,937,556 of record OY015314.1, on the reverse strand, counting down.
CCGCCATTAATTTTGACATTTACACGTATTCACAGACAGGGTAATTTTTTCCGGGGGGAATCGGGCAGGTGCACGGGAAGTCGGCAGTCTATTCTTACTGGTTTGTGGTGAGGGATTCCCAATGTTCCCTCTCTCTTTCGCTTTCCCTTTTTACATTAACCCACCATTTGTATATATATACACTCAATTGTATATTCATGTAGTCTAACGACCATTCGCGTCGAACAATACTATGCTATCATGATACAACAAGACAAGATAGCGCAATGAAGTTTTCATTTTCGATTTGTTCTGCGCATATACGTCATCAGAGCCCGATGTTCATTTCGACATTTGGCATTTACGTGTGTTTTATATGGAACGAGTTGCGTTGTTCCTTTAAATGTTTAAATAAAGTGGAAAATATAGAAGATAATGTAGTTTAGGAATTCTGTGAATGTGTTTGGAAAAACAATTATCGTACGTATATGTGTCTTTTTTTTTAGTTGTTCCTTTCAATTAAGTCGCAGAATTACTTATTTTCTGCTCTGCTCGACGCGTCGCCGTCGTATGAAAAAAATTGATAAAAAAAAACTTGTATTTTGAATCGAATGTGAATAAAATGTTAATTATTTATTATATTTTCGTGTTATTGTGTTTTTTCGTCCACTATTTGGAGGTTAAGGAAGCGAATGCAAAAGTGCATGCGCGAGCCTAAGAAGAGTGTTTTTGATACGGCTATTGCAGTTAAATAAATTAAGTGGTTCATATAGTTGCGTTAACTGGTATCATCATAGCTCCCATAAGCTGCAGACTCGAAATCCTACCAAAGAAAGTGCATTAGTAAGCATAAATGCAACTGCATTTATAATGACAGTTTACCTACCCATTTCATATTGAATAATATTTATAAAGTTATTCTTCTCAAAATGCAGTCTATAAAGTCTTTATTTTTCTATTAATTGGGTCTCATCGTTTAAAGATAATCTTTATTTTGCCTTTGTAAAGATAAAATCACTCTAACTATAGCGCCATCTACCGAAGAACACTGCCGCTTAAAGCGATGTAATCCGACACTCACCCGAGATATTCGCCATCTGGTGACGAACATGAGAATGTCGCGGTGAGGCCGGAGGTAGTGTGTCAGCCATCTTTGTAGCGAGTTTTTTTGAGAAAAATAAAGATCTTATAACTCAGATGTGGGGTCTACCACGAAATTAAGTGATAGATAAATTATAGAAACAAAAATTGAAAATCGTGCATCTCATTGATTGTTCGCCACATTATATTGTATAGAATTTGTGTTTTTGCGAATCGGAACAAATTGTAAAACAAAAATGGGGTGGGATTCTGTAAAAAACGAAACGAAAAACGCTTTCGTTTTTACTAAACCTGTCTCTATCATACCTGTGGCAATAGACAGAGACTGCTATTGTCGAAACGAAAACGTTCGATCGTTTTCGTCTTACATAATCTGGCCCATGGTTTACACACGTGCAGATTTAGCGAGGGCCTTAGAAGAAGCGAGGGATAAGCTTTCCAAGTAGCGCAACTCCTGCTCAACTAAGGAACCTATTGGAAGATGCTACAGGACCAGCAGAAACTGTTCACACTGAAGCCGTACAAATTGAAGATTCAACAATCGAAAATTCCCCAGAAGCCAAGCCACAAGCAGCTGTCGCAGTAGTACCCAATGCGCCATTGGTCCCAGAAGAAGACGATTATGTTAGAATGATCGCTCATCTCGAGAAAAAGAAGAAAATAATATCTCTACAACAGGAGCTAAAATTATTAGAAGAACAACATCTCAGCACGCAGATGCAGCGACTCACAATCAGTGATATCGATGGACTGGTGCCAACCTTTACCGGAGATGACGCATACGGTGTGGAGAAATGGATACAGGATTTTGAGAGCGTTGTGGTAACTGGAGAATGCAGTGACCAAGTGAAATTTATGTCCATGCGGCGCCTGCTGAGGGGCACTGCGGCAGTGTTCCTTCGCACTAGTAGTGCATCTAATTACAACGAGTTGCGACAAGGCTTACTTAAGCAATTCAGGTACACCATTTCCGCGAGCGATGTGTACAAACAACTCCAAGAGCGCAACAGACGTAAAGGCGAAAATGTGATCGCATACATGCTATCAATGCAAGAAATCGCGGCCCAAGCAGCTGTAAGCGAACACGAAGTAATCAGCTTTATCATCGAGGGACTTCGCGACCATACGGCATACACAACAATGCTGTACACTGCATCGACTCTGGAACAGCTGAAGCATTTGCTAATTAAATACGAAAAAAAAAGAATAAGTGACCAGATAACAAAAACACAAACAAAAGTAGCCGATACCACATCAAAGTCGACGTCTTCGATCCGGTGTTACAACTGTTCAGAGTTTGGCCATCTTTCATCGCAGTGTACCAAACCCAAGCGTGCAATTGGGGCTTGCTTTCGTTGCGGAAGCACTAAACATGTACTAAAGGATTGTCAGCAGAAAAAAGGAATACATCTTGTTAACAAGGACGAAGAAGACGAAGAGGAAACAAATCTATTGCAGCCGTTCCAAAATGTAAGTATTGCCTTCTGTGACAGTGTCTTGAGTGAGGTTCCTTTTTCTAATTTTGACTCATTAATTGACAGTGGGAGTCCGGTTAGCTTTGTATCACACAAAATTATTCCATTTGACGTTAAAGATGAAGATTTGGTACTCTCCAGCCTAAGTAGCATCACGAACACTGAATTAAAAACCTACGGTAAAATTGATTGTTACATTTCATTATTCGATAAAGTAAATAAAATTGCACTTTTCATAGTTGAGGCTAATATCTTACCGAAGCCATTGCTACTTGGGCGTGATTTTCTAAAAACATTCAATGTACAATTTATTGTAAATCCAATACGTCAAACTACAATTAAAAACATCGAACCTACTGAGTCTAGTTTGAATTTAAATACTTTTTTTTTCTCATTTAATAATGCTACTCAAGATACATTTGAGCCATTTGAGAGGACGGGTGATTGTGATCACAAACCAGAGAGAAATAGACCGCCAGCTTCGGCCAAAAATGAGAGTTTCATAGAGCCAGTTTTGAAATAAGTAGCTCCGCCTCTTTTTCTATCTGTGAATACGTGTGAATAAGCAAAAAAAAATAAATTCTAAAATGGCAGGAGGTGAAATAATTGACTGTCATCAAACTGTCATAATGCCGTGTTGACAGTTCAGCTGAAAGAAAAATATTTTATTGTGCGTATTTAAAAGAAAAACCATAAACTGTGAAGTAATTCGTGCGGCTTCGGTAAAACCAGTCGATTTATATCGTAGTAATGGTTTTTGCAATTGAGCGTATCATTAAACGCATAGGAAAACCTTTGAGAGTGGTTCTATTGAGTTACTCAATGAAACGAGATGCCGCTCCCAGCTATGTTCCGCGGATACAACCGGAAAAGTGTTTCGCATTTGATCATCCGATAAGTACCTACTGAGCCAGATCGGTGGACCACTGTCGTTGGAAATGTTTAATCTGCTTGTTGGCCACCATGGAGCACATTTCTTCTGTTTGTCACTTCTGACAGGATTCCATTCTGTATCGCCTTCAGTTCTTCGAGGAACAACCATTCGAGAGTAAGTAGACGAATGTTTGTACTACGCCTTTGGTTTGGCTAAAAGTTGCTGCTTTTCAATAATTGCAGATTGTATGTAGTCATGCGCGCACTGGAACTAAACTCGAATAACAATGACGAAATCAAGAGGAAAGCTGCTGCGATACATAAATCCAGGTTCCTGCAGGTACTGGCGAAGCAGTATTTAGTTTAAGTGTATGTGGGTGTTGTATTCCTGTGGTATTCACGAAATAAAACATAAGCTAGGTATATGAATCATTTTTTGTTTAAAATTCAGAATATGCTACATTGTAGAAATCTCTGCTGCAAACGTTGAATCAGTCTGAAATATAGGTAATGGTATTGTCCGCTGAATCTTATTAATGAATAAAAGAACAAAACTTGCGAAAGCATGTCGATAGCACACGACCAATGTATTTTTCAATAAAACTTATAACAATGTAAAAAAAAAAAAAATAAGCAAAAACGGGACACTACCCACTCTGGTGCTACTGCCTCGGCATTTGTCCATTGCTGTTCAACAATTTTAACAGCACTCTCGCTTATGGATGGTTTTCCATCACTTACAGCATCGGCCCCTACGCCATGACCTACGGGGACTGACCTTCCGCCTGCGACTGCTCTTGCGTGGCGATTGGCTCGAATTGCTCTTGGATGACGAAGATGAGGACGTGCTGAACAAACGGTTTATACTTTTTGTCTTAACGCTGTGGTAGTCTCCATTACAACAGCACCTGAAGACGACGACAAGTTACTTACGGCTAATCTTCCAACTATATGCAAAGAGTACATGAACTTTTGAAGATTTCCCGGATGCAGAAGTTCATACAGTTTTCTCTTGATCGCGTCCTTTCTGCACTCTCGCTCCTCCAGGTTGTCAGCTGTTTCATACTCGAACAGATCCACAGTGAGACTCTGAAACGATTCCAAAATGTTGGGGCAATATCGCCAGGATATCCCACACGTGATAGCAACTGTGCTTTGGCGTGGTTCTGGATGTTGTTGTTACCATGAATTTGCATGTCGCCACGAGTTTGCATTAAACGGAAGAGTTTCTCAAAGTACTTTGGATGAAGTAAAAGTACTGTCGGCAAACACTCCTTGCGTGGGGGCGGTTGCAATGTTGGATGATCCAAGGGTTCCTTGTGTCGAGCTCCTCTTCCACCCAGTGAAACGTACACAATCTGAAATAGACAGCAAAACTTGTTTTTTATATAGATTTTTGTTAATGGGTAGAGGATAAGTAGAGTTTCCTTTTTTTTTACACTGGCCCGCAAAAATTGGATAAGAAGTTGCCAGTGCAAGAGTAGCCCTCGCTCGAGAACACAATTTGTACGTAGACAGTCGTATCTTTTACAACACAGAAAGTAGACATACTTTTCTCAAATTTTTGTTTTCATTTTAATTCACGGGCACGCGAAAGAAATAAATATTGAGAACGGATAGGAAAAGGATGTCATCAGTTTACATATTAGTGGAAACTCTAATTGTTGTTGTACTTACCTGATTATCCTGATTATCTTAAAGCCTCCGTCACCCAAAGTTCTTTCATCATACTCGCAGGTCAACTCTTGTCCTTGAGTATGATTCGTAGTGGCCCCTCGCTTAAGAGGGGTGCAGTTACACCAGATAAATAAAAAATTATACAGTTTACTATTCCAAGGGTAGGATTATTAATTAAAGAATGAAATTGTATTAAGAAAATAAGTTTAGAAAGAGTTTAAATAACGAAATTTCCAATTCCAAACTTCTTGTCGCGAACGAAAACACCCTTGCAGCGAATTGTGGTTTCATTAGCGACAAAAAGTTTGGAATTGGGAATTTCGTTATTTAAACACATTCTAAACTTGTTTAATTAATACAATTTCATACTTTAATTAAAAATATCCTACACTGGGAATAGTAAAACGTGCAAATGGAAATGCAAAAATTATAAAACAAAAAACAGCAAACATATTTTTCAATTAACAATGACAGCTAAAAGTGTCAGTGGTGAGTTTTTATCAGCTGATTGGAGTTTCGATAGTAGAATGGATGCGTTCCAAAAATTCGATTAAATTTTAATTTTTTTTTTTTTGCACCAAAATCAATTTTTTTCTTGATAAGTGTGCATTTTTAAAAACTTGATATTTTTTAAGATTTACACGGACTTTCACTAATACCAATGACATACGGTTGGGGTTTGTGAAATTATTTAATGTCGGTTCTGGGTGTTTTTGAATTTTATTTTTCCTGTTACAATATTGGGAAGAGTTTAGTTAAATAGTCGCGATAAGTCTTCAAATAATTTGGATTATCGGTAGAAGAAAAAAAAATTCATTTTTACGGCTAACTCAATACAAACTAAAGTATACTATGTTAAATTCGGATTTTATGTTTGATTGAGCAGCGGATAACTCAAATTTCAGATCAAAAGTTTGTTTGCGTATTCTTTTGTTTTTTATGGTGCAATAGATATAAATCATGTCGATGTGACGCTTTAGAAGTTAAAAAAAATATATATATAAAAATTCTTTTGTTTTTCAAAATGAAATCATATATTAATCCAAAAATTCAATAAAACACAAATATAAATAACATTTGCGTATTTCTGCTATTTAAATTCTCGTTTTGCCGATCACTTACTGTGCACTTTTACTCCGGGCTTTTCAATGTTGTTCTTTAAATTATATTTGGAACAAATTAGTATGATCGAAAATTATCAAATGATAAACAAATTCACAAACACTATTATGTAGGTATGCTCGAATCAAATAATTTACATATTAAATATTCGGTAATTTATAGGCATATTTTTTTTGACACAATGCTCAATTTTTTTTTTTTAAATGAATTTTGTTATGTCAGATGTCATTTATGACAGAATTGATCACATTTTCAATAACTTTTAAAGCAATGATAGTTTGTTTGCACAGTTTTTATCGGGGCTAAGGAATAAGCTAACGAAATTTATATAGAATTGAATTTGTATGAAATTATTTTTCTAAGCCTATATAGAATAGCAAAAAAAAACACACCAAGTACAATATTTAGGAATACATATTATATGACAATGCGCACTTACGATTTGGTGTTATGTGAGTCCAAAACGTATTTCGTTTTTAGAACGCAAGTTTGCTTAAATTCCGATAACCAATTTATTTGTTGTTCAAAATCAATTGATCCCATTTTCCTTGTGGATGATATATAACAATAAACATATTAAGACTGACAAAACAAATTTTCTCTCTGTTTTTTTTTTAATTATTTATTCCAAAACTCAGTACACTTTAATCAAAGAAAATAAATAAATTTTCGTTAAAATATTTATAGAGAAAGGTCTAAATGTAGGTATATCAGAAAAACTAGTAACAATCATGTTTGATGATTTTTTTTCTGATCATGCATTTTAGTTTTGCAGCTTAAACTAATATTTTTTTGTAATAATGTCAAAGAAATTCACATTATTACAGTAACTACCCATTTATATTTATATGCTTTTTAATGAAATATAATTTGGTAATAAATTCACCACACCGAACACACAATTTGCTTAACACGTCCCGATAACTGCCAATTATTTGAATTGCTTCAAAGTTACCACCGAATAACGGTAAATGTTACTATGTGCCAGTGTATGCGTGACCAAATTCACCCTCCGTTTACTTTTACATTGCACCCATACTTAACCACGCAGTAACTTTTTGAAACTGGCTCTATGAAACTCTCATTTTTGGCCGAAGCTGGCGGTCTAGTTCTTACTGGTTTGTGATTGTGATGTGGGCCTGCTTAGTGATTTTAATCCGGCAAGTAGTTTTGAAGCAAACCAAATTGATTGCTATGGGAAATTTGATAGTCAAAGTGATTCATTGGGTAGTAAGAGTTGCCATAATAGTGTAATTGTTAGTGCCGATACTGGTGGTGTCGATTGTGCTCTGGAGTCTATTGATTGTGATTTTTGTATTGTTTGCCAAGATGGGGCCATTGGTCAAATACCGTCAACAGAGTCTAGTGAGTGTTTCCTAAATATTGAGAGCAGTGAATCCTCCAACGGTGGTAGCTTACTCAACGAATCAAATAGTACTGAAGTAACTACACCCGACATATTTCATATCGATATTAGTTTAGAGCAAGCAGAGGAGTACAGTATTGACTCACAATTATGTCAAGAGACTCAATGCCAAATAAAATTTTTGGTTTCGGACTATAAATTAAAATACCTTTGCCCAACAAATTTTAACAAACCTCTAGAAATGCAAATTAAGCTTACTTCCGATGTCCCAGTGTTTAGTCACCCAAGAAGATTATCCTATAGGGATAAATCCATAGTTCAAGAAATTATTGCAGAGCTTTTAAAGAAGAATATTGTTAGGCCTAGTGACTCGCCTTATGCGTCCCCTATAGTACTCGTTACCAAAAAAAATGGTGAGATCCGCATGTGTGTGGACTACAGAGACCTCAATAAAATAACCATACGTGACAATTTCCCTATTCCGTTAATAGAAGACTGCCTAGAATATCTAGGTAATAAGACATTTTTTAGCGTATTAGATATGAAAAGTGGCTTTCACCAAGTCAGCGTTGCTGAGGAGTCAATAAAGTTTACTTCATTTGTAACTCCTAATGGTCAGTTTGAATACGTCAAAATGCCATTTGGCTTAAAGAATAGTCCATCGGTATTCCAACGCTTTATTACATTGATTTTTAAGGATTTTATTGAAGCTGGATTGATTGTTGTATATATCGACGACATACTAATTGCTACACCCACTGTTAAAGAACACCTGAAGATATTGAAACTGATTCTGGGACGCTTGGCTGAATATGGTTTAGAGCTTAAATTGAACAAGTGTAAATTCTATTACACCAAAATAGATTATTTAGGCTACAACGTGAGTGACCAAGGGATAAGTCCAAATGAGGGGCATAAGGCAGCAATTCTAAAATATCCTATACCAAATACAGTGAAACAGCTACACTCATTTATCGGTCTATGTGCGTACTTCAGGAAATTTGTCCCGCAGTTCGCACGCATTGCTAAACCTTTGTATGATCTGTTGAAGAAAAACTGTTCGTTTAAGTTTGATGAAAATTGCATACGGGCATATGAGGATTTAAAAAATCGGTTGACAAATCCCCCCGTTCTCGCAATCTATGATCCCCATAAGGAAACAGAACTACATTGCGATGCAAGCGCTACAGGTTTTGGCGCAGTGTTGCTGCAAAGACTATCAGACAGCAAATTCCACCCCGTTTTCTACTTTTCTAAGCGAACATCTGTTCCCGAGAGTAAATACCACAGTTTTGAGCTAGAAACGCTCGCCATTATTTACGCCCTAAGTCGTTTCCGTATTTACCTCGAAGGAATCAGTTTCAAAATTGTTACAGATTGCAACTCTCTTACTCTTACGTTAAATAAAAAGACCTTGAATCCCCGGATAGCTCGTTGGGCACTAGAGTTGCAAAATTTCAATTATACTATTCAACATCGAGGTGGTGGTAGCATGGGACACGTTGATGCCTTAAGTCGCAGTGAGGTGGTTCTAGCCATTAGTGATGTCGATATCGTATTTCAATTGGAAGCGACTCAAAGTAGAGACCCTTGTATAACCAAGATCCGTGATATTTTGGAAACAAGAAGTATGAAGTTTTTTGAATTAAGGGATGGGCTCGTTTATAAAAAAGGCGGAAATGGAAACTTGTGTTTTTGCGTTTCGAAAGAAATGGAGGAAAGCACAATTAGATTGACTCATGAGAAATTAGGCCACCTGGGGGTTGTGAAGTGTTATGACCAAATTAAAAGACAGTATTGGTTTCCAAAAATGAAGGAGAAAATCGAACTACAAATAAGGAATTGTCTGAAGTGCATACTTTATTCCGCACCAGCGAGCACTAATCAAAAAGACCTACACAGCATTCCGAAAAAGCCAATACCATTTGACACCTTACATATTGACCACTTGGGACCATTGCCTTCCATTAAATCAAAGCGTAAGCATATTCTAGTCGTCATTGACGCGTTTACGAAATTTGTAAAATTGTATCCAGTGAACTCCACTAGCTCCAAGGAAGTAATCTGTTCGTTGATGAAATATTTTGAGTATTATAGTAGACCTATGCGAATAGTGTCCGACAGAGGAAGTTGCTTCACGTCCTTTGAGTTCAGTGAGTTTCTTGTCAAGAATAATATTACTCACATTAAGGTGGCAACAGGGTCTCCGCAAGCGAACGGCCAGGTCGAACGAGTGAATCGTGTAGTAACTCCAATGCTTAGCAAACTGACTGAACCAATCGAGCACTCAAATTGGTCTAATAAACTTAAAGAAGTTGAATACGCAATTAATAATTCAGTCCATAGTACTACTCGTCAGAGTCCTTCTGAACTTCTGTTTGGGGTTAAACAGAAGGTGACGCTCGTGGTTTGGCTTTCAGAATATTTAGATGAGATAAGCAACATTGATCGAAACCTTGATTCCTCTAGGCTGACGGCCCTTCAAAATATACAGTCCTCACAGGATTATAATCATGAATATTTCAGGGACAGGCACAGGCAGGCTCGGAAGTTTGAGTGCGGTGACTATGTAGTAATTAAGAATATAGACGTGTCACCTGGCAACAAAAAATTTGTACCCAAATTCAAAGGGCCATACATTGTTTATAAAAAGTTACCCCATGATAGCTATGTAATAAGAGATATCGAAAACTGTCAGGTTTCCCAACTTCCATATAATGGAATCATAGAGTCATGTCACATACGTAAATGGAGAGATGCATCAACCGTGTAGGCTTGCATCGCAATCGCCCCTCCCCCCTCTTTTTTAATATATTTACAAATTTTGTCACGGAAGGTAATACAAGTAAAATTCATATTGTATTCATTGTATTTTTGTATTCATTATTTATTTGTGTATTGAATTAGCAAATGATCGAGGTCGATCATTTTGTCAGAATGGCCGAACTGTAAAGATAAAATCACTCTAACTATAGCGCCATCTACCGAAGAACACTGCCGCTTAAAGCGATGTAATCCGACACTCACCCGAGATATTCGCCATCTGGTGACGAACATGAGAATGTCGCGGTGAGGCCGGAGGTAGTGTGTCAGCCATCTTTGTAGCGAGTTTTTTTGAGAAAAATAAAGATCTTATACCTTAAAACATTTTTTTGTCTTAGGAAATGTATGGAGCTGTTTCTAATGTTTCTTTTTGTTTTCCATTAATTATATTTGCACTCAAATACGGAGCAAATATCCCCTTTACACATGTACTAATATTTGTTTAATTAATAACAATAATAATTTAACAAAATCGCTAATTTGTACTTTCGCGCCAATAGTCTTGTTGTATCATGTGCACAGCCTACGTCATAATTGGTTGACAGATGAATTCCTATGAACAGCAAGAATGAACGACATGCGCAATGCCATATCTTGTCTTGTTGTATCGTGCTATGCTATAACTCTATGAGCGAGAGTTCTCTATAATAATAATAATGTCACTTTTAAACATGAGAGAGCCATACACTATAGCCTTATTCCTCTTCACTTTACTTTAATGTCAAATACTTTCGTATTATCCAGATGTCAATGTTATAATTTTATATAGATAATGTCGTTTTCGATTGGTAATCCAGAAGCGTCCGGAAGAACTCTCCGCGATTCTGAATTCAAATCCAGAAGCAAATTTCTCTTCTTTTCAGTAGAAGAACTGTCAGTTGAGTGCCAATCGAACGCTTTCAGAACCGTTCGGATTGCTTCCGGACGGTTCTGGATTACCAATCGAAAACGACATAAGACTCAATAAATAAATCTGAATGACCCCTTTTACACGCAGAGTGTTTTCACTTTAGTGTCGAGAATGTGTTGGTAAAGGGGATGAAAAGTGCAGGGGATAGCCGAACACTGATGGGCCGCGAATTCCCATCCGATTCTTGTATTCTCTTTCGCTCTCTTTCGTTATTTTCAGCGTTGCTTTATTCTCAAACCGTACTCAGTCGCGATAGACGTCTGCATTTGCTCTATTTTCGAACTGTATGCGGTCTGCGCCGCGAGCGACGAATGAGAAAAAAAGGAAACAAAGACAATTTGACAATCAAGGCACTAAAGTGAAAACACTGAACGTATAAATGCACCATAAGTGCCCAAAAGAGAATTAAGAAGAGTCATGAGTGAAAAAATTCTGCGTGTAAAAGGGGTCAATCTGGGCAATGGAATAATAATAAACGCATGTTACTGGACTGGGCAGTCGATTTCGGTTTCAGATGCAGTTTGGTTTGTTCTTTTTCGTGTATACCTAGGTATCTTTGAAAACTAAGAAAAAAATTAAGGCACCGATTCTTATAAAGAATAATTATTGTACGAGTTGTTAAGTAAACAATTGTAGGTGCGTTTGTATTATTTATTGATCAATTTTAGGAGTCCTGTTTTGCGCAAATTATTGCCTGTTGATATCGTAAATTTTCAATCGCCTCGCACTGTTTTTGGTTTGATTTCAACTAAATTTAACGTTTTTTGTTGACATCTATGTCCCTAATCAATTTTGTTAAAAACGACAATCATATTTTTGTTCGAGTGTCCTTTCACTATTCTTTTCTTGTTCTTCTAGATTTTACTCTATTGTTGATTTCGATTCGCCAGAAAAAGCACTTTTTCTTGCCCGAGATCACTTTTTTCGTTCGATTCGTACCAAAAAAAGCTATCTTTTCAAGATTCGAGAGCACTTTTGCGAATCTAGATTTTTTCTCAGAGTCGCTCCAGATTTACCAATCCACCTACAAATGATTTGACATTAGGCGTTTGTTTGTTTACGTTTTACGGATGGTCTTTGGCCGAAGAAGTTAGAACTAGTGAAAAAGCATATTAAATTAAATAATTTAAACCAAAATTTGGATAAACATGGAACAAATAATAGATATGTTATTTTCATATTCATGATTTGCCACATCTTCATCGTCCTCGTCGTCGTCTTGGGATAATACTGGTTCATCTTTTTCATACCAGCAATTTCTCCAGTTGCTGTATTTATTATTTGTAAGGGAGAAAAAGCATCGCCTTTGTGATTTAGTGGAAAACGTGGTGAACTTATATTCGGAGCATATATTATATTATGAGATATCTTTTATAATTATTTGAAAATGTATGTAAAACTTGCAAGTTGCAACCACTCTACGAAAAAAATCCTCACAGCAAAAAAAAGGTAAACAAATTGTGGCAGCTACACCACTAACACCAACAAAGAACAGCTCGGAGCAATTTTTTTGTTCGATTGGGCAGCCGAAATCTGACATCTGAAATAAAAATCTGAGATTGCGAATCGAAATCAACATATATATTCTATTCTATGTCTCGGAATGGTAACTTGACTTTTTCTTCACATTTATTCTTACTGGGCATTCCTAGAAACTGAACATCTCTTGACAAAATAATTTTATGCTCTTCTTTCAAATAAATTCTGTACCGCTCATCACCATCATATCCAGCAATATAACCTTTTATTGCTTTCTCGTCCATATTTTTCTCCTTTTTTTGGAACGTGTACATAACAAATCGTTCCGATAATCGGCCCTAGCGAGGTATCCGTCGGAACGGAAAATTCTCCGCAACGCATACTCCGTCGGAGACTCAAATTACATTCGAGTTATCCGCTTTCGGAAAGAATAATTAAAATGCGACAACGCATTGATTTGATATGATGTTATTTCGTGGTACATCGGGATTTTCCTATTTGGTACTTATTATACCCGGTACCACACTGTGGTGAGGGTATATTCACTTTGTCATTCCATTTGTAACGCCCATAAGGAGGCGTTGTAGGTATGACAAACTATATATATTATTGATCAGCATCACTTTCTTAGTCGATCTAGCGATGTCCGTCTGTCTGTCCGTCTGTCTATCGCTATCGACTTGAAATTTGGTACGTAAGCTTTTATCCACCAGACTGAGGCTAAGTTCGAAGATGAGCAAGATCGGATGAAAACTACTACTACCTCCCATACAAAAGTATCAGATTTATATAGCTTTTTATGTTAAAAATTAAATTTAAATAGCTACAGTAAAGATAGCAAGTTTAAACTTTGCACGTATTGTTTTAATAATATTTAAAATTTTTTGACAAAAAAGGAGCTTGATCGAATAAAAACTACCCATACCTCCCATACAAATATATAATTTTTTAATACTAAAATATTTTTTTATTTTACAATAATAGGCGTATTTTTTGGAAATCTGTAGCTAGTTCACTTTTACTTTTACATGCAAAACTGGTATACTCACTTTTGGTTTTGTTATACCCACTTTTGGTTTTACATGCAAAACGGTTATACTCACTTTTGATTTTGTTATACTCACTTCCCAAAAAATACGCCTAATATAGGTAGTACCGGGTATTTGAGCTTCGGCATAGTCGAAGATAATTGTCTTACTGGTTTTTTCGTTTGTTTTTGCCCTGGAAACACACATTTAAGCAACAAATACAACCAATAATAATACTTTGCTAATAAATAATTTTCTTTATTGCTTTCATATATCAAAACTTCGCTGCAAATAGTAAACAAATTCCGCAACCAATTCCTGTCGGAGCATATCGGAAGAAAATTCGTATGAAGCTGTCAAAAATAGTAAAAACGCACTTCATCGCACTGAAACGCAAAATGCCGAAAAGCTGTTCCCAAGTATACCTCGCTGCAAAAATCCTCGGATTCGTATAAAATCGGAGAATTTTCCGTTCCGACGGATACCTCGCTAGGGCCGAATACGTAGATGTCTAATCCTTGGATATACAAAACATTAATTTTGACATTTACACGTATTCACAGACAGGGTAATTTTTTCCGGGGGGAATCGGGCAGGTGCACGGGAAGTCGGCAGTCTATTCTTACTGGTTTGTGGTGAGGGATTCCCAATGTTCCCTCTCTCTTTCGCTTTCCCTTTTTACATTAACCCACCATTTGTATATATATACACTCAATTGTATATTCATGTAGTCTAACGACCATTCGCGTGGAACAATACTATGCTATCATGATACAACAAGACAAGATAGCGCAATGAAGTTTTCATTTTCGATTTGTTCTGCGCATATACGTCATCAGAGACCGATGTTCATTTTGACATTTGGTATTTACGTGTGTTTTATATGGAACGAGTTGCGTTGTTCCTTTAAATGTTTAAATAAAGTGGAAAATATAGAAGATATATGTAGTTTAGCAATTCTGTGAATGTGTTTGGAAAAACAATTATCGTACGTATATGTGTCTTTTTTTTTAGTTGTTCCTTTCAATTAAGTCGCAGAATTACTTATTTTCTGCTCTGCTCGACGCGTCGCCGTCGTATGAAAAAAATTGATAAAAAAAACTTGTATTTTGAATCGAATGTGAATAAAATGTTTAAAAAACAAGTAGTTTAGTTTACTTATTTATTTATTATATTTTCGTGTTATTAGGTCTGTTCCTTTACTTTTGTAGTAAAAATGGAAATGACTGTCAAAATGGCAGTGGTGGGGATGAAATCTCTCTCAATAGGGAAAACTTACGAAAACGTTAGGGAACGCTTTTGTAGTGACTATGAAAAATGACAGATGCATTTCCTGTTCCTTTACTTTTGTAGTAAAAATGGAAATGACTGTCAAAATGGCAGTGGTGGGGATGAAATCTCTCTCAATAGGGAAAACTTACGAAAACGTTAGGGAACGATTTTGTAGTAACTATGAAAAATGACAGATGCATTTTTTTTCCACAAATTGCATGTGAGTATGAATCCAAGTATGTGCAAGAGTTTTTACAGACTGAACTACATGCATTCGAGAAGAGAAAAAATGCTACGTTATTTTCCCGCCTTCTGATACCATTTTCATACCAATTTGTTTCTCATATCGCAAGAAATCAAAAGACAAATGCAAATAGCCGTTACACGCATTTCAAATCAAGTTTCAAATCATCTGTCAATTTTCAGGCGATGACAGTTGTTTCAATTGTTACTCAAAGAAATTTGTTGAGTAAAAACTAGTAAGATTCCCAATGGAGGGGTAATATCTTGCTCTCTCGATGCCGCTCTCTTTTACGAATTTTTCAAGTTAGGGAACGACATTGAGTAAAAATGCGTAAAAATTCGTAAGAATTAGTAAATATTCGTAAGATTTAAAAGTAAAGGAACAGACCTATTGTGTTTTTTCGTCCACTATTTGGAGATTAAGGAAGCGAATGCAAAAGTGCATGCGCGAGCGGAAGAAGAGTGTTTTTGATACGGCTATTGCAGTTAAATAAATTAAGTGGTTCATATAGTTGCGTTAACTGGTATCATCATAGCTCCAGATGGCTTTGGGAGACCACCCATAAGCTGCAGACTCGAAATCCTACCAAAGAAAGTGCATTAGTAAGCATAAATGCAACTGCATTTATAATGACAGTTTACCTACCCATTTCATATTGAATAATATTTATAAAGTTATTCTTCTCAAAATGCAGTCAGTAAAGTCTTTATTTTTCTATTAATTGGGTCTCATCGTTTAAAGATAATCTTTATTTTGCCTTAAAACATTTCTTTTGTCTTAGAAAATGTATGGAGCTGTTTCTAATGTTTCTTTTTGTTTTCCATTAATTATATTTGCACTCAAATACGGAGCAAATATCCCCTTTACACATGTACTATTATTTGTTTAATTAATAACAATAATAATTTAACAAAATCGCTAATTTGTACTTTCGCGCCAATAGTCTTGTTGTATCATGTGCACAGCCTACGTCATAATTGGTTGACAGATGAATTCCGATGAACAGCAAGAATGAACGACATGCGCAATGCCATATCTTGTCTTGTTGTATCGTGCATTAGGTACCCAAAACGGTTAATGGTAAACTGTCGAAAGTATGTATGAATGTACATAATGAAAAATGTAATAGAGATGAGATGATAGTAAATGCCTAATACCATAGTGGTTAATACTTAGTAGTTAATACAAAATAATAGATAATGAATGAAATAATAATACGAGGCGCCACACTACTCCCCTCCTAGTTAACAGGTTAACGAATGAAAGAAAAAATATATATACAGTTCATAATTATTAGTTATTGATACCTATTCGGGATTCGAACTCTTCTTCCAGATCGAGTTGTGCAACTGGGTTGTTGTATGCTTGTAGACGTCTTCGAAGCCATTAGCGGTTGATGTTGTTGCGGGCATTTTGTACCTGGTGAAACTGCCGTTGCTGAATATGGTGAAACGTCTTTGTACAGAAAAGCTGCTTTCAAACGGTCTATTGATATTTTGGTTGTTCGGTTGGGTAGTTGGATTTTGAAATATTTGTCGCTTCTTTCCAGAACCTCATACGGGCCCTCGTAAGGCTGTGTTAGTGGCGATTTGACGGCATCATTTCGGATGTAAACATGTGACGCTGTATTTATATTTGGTTGTAGGAATCCTCTGATGTCATCATGTGCAGTCGGTGTTGGTGAAACTGTTTTTGACATGGAACGTTTTAGGCCTTTTACGAACTCTGACTCGATGTATGTTGACTGTAGGCAACCAAAAAACTCGCCTGGAAGTCTCAATGATGTCCCATAAAGCATTTCGGCGGGTGTTGACCTTAAATCTTCCTTGTAGACCGATCGCAGACCAAGCAGTACTGATGGCAAAACTTCGCACCAGTCTTGCGTTTGATAGCAACGGATGGCAGTTTTGAGTGTACGATGCCATCGCTCTATCATGCCGTTCGCCTGGGGATGGTAGGGGGTTGTCTTCAAATGTTTAATCCCAAAAAGTCGTGTTAGCTCCCTGAAGATTGAACTTTCAAACTGGCGGCCCAAGTCTGTCGTAATTCGCAAAGGGACTCCAAACCGCGAAATCCATCCAGATACCAGAACTCTTGACACGGTTTCGGCTGTGATATCCGGCAAAGAAAAAGCCTCTGGCCAGCGAGAAAATCTGTCGATGCATGTAAGAAGATATCGATTGCCTTGCGATGATGGCAGCGGACCAACAAGATCAACGTTAATGTGTTCGAATCGACCTTCGGGATGCGCATATGTTGCCAACGGTGTACGGTTATGTTTTTGTATTTTGCTTCTTTGACAACCTGGGCAGGAGCGTACGAAAGCAACGATATCCTTCCGCATACTTGGCCATACGTAACGCTCGCAGATGACGCGTGCTGTTGCCCTTATCCCTGGATGTGATAGGCTGTGCAAAGACTTCATGACCATATTACGTAAGGTTTTAGGAATAATTGGCCGAATTCTGCTCGTTGAAACATCACAGTAAACAGGTGATTTGGATTCTGGAAGACTAAGTAGCTTAACGGTTAGTGAATTCGAACCAAAGTTACCTGCTTTAACTTCTTCTTGGAATTTCCCGTCTTTAATTTGCTCCATAGCGATAGCGTCCAAATCGATAACTTGTGTGCTGACCTCCTCCACTCGTGATAATGAATCAGCTACATTGTTGTCCGCACTGATGAAACGAATGTCGGTGCTAAACTGAGCAATGAAATCGAGTTGTCGGCCTTGCCGCGGCGAAGACTTCTCACGTTTTTGCTTAAAAGCGAAGACGAGCGGCTTGTGGTCCGTTTTTATACTGAATTCTCTGCCCTCAATTAGATGTCGAAAATGCTTCACGCCCAAATAAATCGCCAGCAGCTCCCGGTCGTATGTACTGTAACGTTTTTGAGTTTCGGTTAGCTTCTTAGTGAAGAAGCCCAATGGTTGTGAAACTCCATCGACGATCTGGTGAAGCACGGCGCCCACGGCGAAATCCGAAGCGTCAGAACTGAGCGAAAGAGGTGCATTGATCGCCGGGTGCGCTAAAAGCGTAGCGTTAGCCAGATCTGCCTTGCATCTATGAAATGCCCTTTCTGCTTCCTCGGTCCATACGACGGGAGTCATGTCGTTTTTCTTATTACCTTTGACGAGATTTTGAAGGACTGCTTGATTTCTGAGCGTATCGGGCAAGAAACGTCGGTAAAAGTTTACCATTGCCAAAAACCTCTTCAATTCCTTAGCTTTCGTCGATTTTTGAAAGTCCTGAATAACCTTTACTTTTTCCTCCAGTGGCTTGATTCCTTCACTGCTGATTTGGTGGCCTAGAAATCGTATTTCGGTCTTCCCTAACACACATTTGGATGCGTTAATTGTTAGGCCATGATAGCTCAGCCTCTGTAAAACCTCTCGAAGATGAGACTCGTGCTCGTTGGGGTCGCGTGATGCCACGCATATGTCGTCCAGGTAGGGAAAAGCAAAATGTTCCAATCCCCTAAGTACTTCATGCATGTGACGCTGAAAAGTTTGCGCAGCATTACGCAACCCGAACGTCATATACCGAAATTCGTATAGGCCGAAAGGTGTAATTATGGCCGTCTTCGGAATATCGGCAGGCTCGATGGGGATTTGATGATACGCCCTCTGGAGATCGATTGTCGAAAAGATTGTTCGTCCATGCAGTATGTTAGAGACGTCCTGGATGAAAGGAATGGGGTATCGATCAGGCTTTGTTATGGAATTAAGAGCCCGGTAGTCCCCGCACGGTCTCCAATCTCCATTGGCTTTTCGGACCAAGTGCAGAGGACTCGCCCAATTGCTTTTAGAGGGTCGGCAAATCCCCTGCTCCATCAAATAACGAAACTCTTCTTGAGCTGCCTTGAGCTTAGCAGCATCCAGCCGTCGTGGTCGAGCGTACACAGGTGGGCCATTTGTCTCTATGTGATGAGTCGTCTTGGTACCGGAAACCGGTTTGTTGGCGTTGAACTCAGTAAGATGTTTGTACTCTGTGAAAATTACAGCGAAAGGGTCATTAATGTTAAACGTACTAATGCTTACTTTGTTCCCGGTTATGGCCACTGCCTGCGCTCCAACTTGTGTACTGCTGTCAATTAACTGGTTCTTCTTTAGGTCGATCAAGAGTCCAAAATGTTTTATAAAATCCGCTCCGATAATTGGCCTGGATACATCTGCTATCATGAACGTCCAAGTGAAACCACGCCGAAGTCCCAAGTCAATTGTTAAGCGCCTGTTGCCAAATGTTTTTATTTCGCTGCCGTTCGCCGCAAAAAGTGTTGATTTCGAGGATGAAAAACGATCGTTGTATGTTGGAGGAAGCACAGAAATATCTGCTCCACTGTCGATTAAAAAGTTCTTTTTTGATGATTTGTCGTGAACAACTAACCTACAAATACATTGGCCAACGTGCTGTTCACTTTTGTTGTCGCCGACCAATGCGCCGCAAATTAGTTTTTTGACGTAGGGCACTTGAACTTGCAGGGTTCACGGCAATTTCTTGCTTTCACTCCGAACTGCTGATGAAACCAACAATAATCCTCGTTGATTTGCGATCGGCGGCGATGCTGACGACTGCGACTACGACTGCGGCTTCGGTGAGGTATGCTATTCGTTTGTTTTTTCATCAATTCATTTAACTGACAAGAAATTTGGTGGATTTGACGTTGAAGTGACATTTCATCAGCCGCTGTAGATAATGGTTCGAATCTTCGCTGCGGAGAGTTGACGGCCATTATATCTTTGAAGTCTCCAACTTCCATCACTTTGTCAGCCAGTTTGGCAAGCGCTGTTAGCTCTTCACTAGATGCTTGCAAAATTGCGCGCACCTGGGCAGGGAGTCTTTGCAGCCACAATGATTTTAGGAAATCGCCATTAATTTGCGTTCCAGCCAAGCTACGGAGTTCATTGAGTAACTGCGAGGGGCGTTTATCACCTAAATCAACTTCCGAGAGAAGTTTCTTGATTTTTCGCTGGTCGGAGTCGCCAAACTGTTCGATGATGACTTTTTTCAAGTTTCCGTACTTGTCACTGGCGGGCGGTGAGAGCACTGCGTCCGAAATTTGTGTCAACACTTTTGATTCGATAGCGCTGACGACGGTATTAAATTTTGATAAATCGCGGTGAATTCTTGCTATCTCGAATTGTGCCTCGATTTGCGCGAACCAAATTTCCGGTTTTCCTGCCAAAACGGTGGAATTTTTACTGCGATTCTGGAAACCGTTTCGAGAGAATCGAAGTCTTGGTTACCCGTTAGCGTCCTCCCGTTACCCGCTGCTCCGATACCACTACCGCCTGCGTCATTATCGCGCTTTTCGTCGTTAGACATAATTTTAATTTTAGATTTCGATTAGAATTAAAAGCAATCTCACACTTTTTGACAAAAAATTTACTGATCGGGGTCACCAATTGTGGAGATCGAGAGAACAGTGAGAGTGAATACAAGAGTTTATTCAATAAGATTAATTCACGTTTATTATAAATGTAACTTAAAACTAACAAGATAAATTTGTTTCGAGACGGAGCGGAGAGTAGGCGACTGATCGATTTGAAGGTTAACGCAACTCTGAGAACTTATTATATTAGGTACCCAAAACGGTTAATGGTAAACTGTCGAAAGTATGTATGAATGTACATAATGAAAAATGTAATAGAGATGAGATGATAGTAAATGCCTAATACCATAGTGGTTAATACTTAGTAGTTAATACAAAATAATAGATAATGAATGAAATAATAATACGAGGCGCCACAGTTATAATCGAAGTATTTGGTTTGTGTGAATCCTTTTGCAACTAACCGTGCTTTGTATTGCTGCACATTTCCATTCTCATCCCTTTTAATTTTAAACACCTACTTACATCCAATGGGCTTTCGACCTTCCGGTAATTTCACAAGTGTCCATGTATTATTTTTCTTCAGTGCATCCATCTCCTCCTGAATCGCAGCTTTCCATTCTATCCAGTAGGGTAGTTCGCGACAACGTCAGTGTCAAATGAGAAAAAAAAAAACAAAGTGACAGCTAAAAAAACTTGTAGGAAAACAAACGAAATTTTATATGGCGGGAGATAGGGTTTAAATTAATTTGAATTTTTTTAAACAATCTCTACAAATTTATTTATTGAACTTTTGTAAACACTTTTAAGAAACTCTAAATTTCAAGACTGCAATGTTTTCAATTTGTATTTGGCACTTTATTATAAACTTTTCACAAATAAAATGGGCAGAACCTATTCCCGCCATGTAAAATTTCGGTTGCTTTCCTAAAAGTTTTTTTGACATTTCAGTGAAAGAGAAAGCACACTTCTGAAAGGGATAGCTTCGCGAAATACCCTGTTGTCTGAACTTTTGGCCTCTTCCATGCTGGTTGGTAAACTATCCACATAAGCTTCAGCGTTTAAAGCATACGCCAACGCCATGCACGATAAGTCATAAGCCTCTAATCTGGTTGGTGCTTTGATAGTACGGCTTATCGTTTTGAAACTGGTGTGAGTGTTCGATCGTGTGCTGTTTCTTCATCATTTGCATCAGGTAAATTGATTGTTTCTTGCTGCAAACATTCCTGAAAACTTTCTTCAGCCTCACTATCATCTTCAACACTTTCACTTTTGTTTTTCGCAGTTTCGATTTCATTGGTGCTGATTTCATCTTCGTTGCCTTCTGGATTGTTGTCTTTATCGAATTCGACAGTTACATGTTTGGGTTTTTCACGCGCTACTTCATTTTAGACTACATTACTGGATGGCTGTTGCTATTCGCCCGTTGTTCGAGACACGGGTACGTAACGAAATGTCAAAGTTTATATTGCGTCAAGTTGGGGTATGTGGCTCGCTACGCTCGCGGCAAGGACTCTAAACTCCAGTATAATCATTTTCGGACATAAGGCCGTACGTTTAGGATCAAACTTTTATATTTATAAAGAGTTTTTAATGAAAATAGGATTACGTTACGTTGATTACGTACCCGTGTCTCTAAAATCGGTAAACGTCAGTTCAGTACAAAATCTGTCAAAATGAACGGGCGAATAGCCACTTCGTTACTGGATATAATAATCTTAGTATTTGAATTCCACAGCCTATATCCACTGGGTGCGTATCCAACCATTACACATTTTTGATATTTTGGGTCCAATTTAATTCTCTGCTGCTGAGGAACATGGGCGTAAGCAGTGCATCCGAAGATCCTTAAGTTTGATAAGTCTGGTCGCTTGCCGTACCATATTTCTGCTGGTGTACTGTTGCAGTGCTGCGTGTTCGAAAATGCGGCTTAGATTTGCCAAGTAGACTGAACATAAAACAGCTTCTCCCCAGAGTGATCTTTCCAGTTTCATTTCAATCAGCATCGTTCTTGCCTTTTCCATAACGACTCTGTTGAACCGCTCTGCAACCCCGTTTTGCTCCGGGCAATATGGTGAAGTATACTCTAAACGAATTCCAAGTGAAGAGCAAAATTGCTTAAATCGAGCTGAAGTGTACTCACCTCCATTATCTACGCGAAGCCTTAACATTTTTGTTTGAAATTGGGCGGTGCACAAGGCGTGGTATTCTTGAAACTTTTCCAGAACTTCGTCTTTGCTTTTCAGCAAGAAGGCAACGGCAAAGTGTGAGAAGTCGTCCATGAATGTAACAACGTACCTCATCTCATTGTATGATTCAGGTGTTATTGGCCCCATGACATCACTGTGTATCAATTCGAGCGGCATTTTCGATCTGCTGTGACCAATACTTTTGAACGGTTTTCGGCACTGCTTTCCAAAAATACAAGATTCACAAAAATATGAATTATTATAATCACTAACGCTTTTAATTTGCACTCCGCTTACCATTTGATTTTTTGCCAGTTTAACCACATCTTTGATGTTGAGGTTGCCAAGTCGCCTGTGCCATAGGTCCAGGTCATCGATGCGTTTAGTAATTCCTGCATGTTTGGTGGATGGATGCCCTGATTTAACGTCTGATTTAACGCACGTTGTCATGTTCACTTGGTATAGTTTTCCATTAGATTTTCCTTGAAGAACCATTATTTTTCCCTGGTAAACTTTTACCATTTTATTGTCGAAGACAATTTTCATTCCCTTTTCTTCCAATTTGCTGATTGAGAGTAGATTGTTTGACAGGTCTTTCACAAATAGAACATTCTCCATGGTAAAAACACATTCTGCTCCATTCACGATAATTGTACCTTTAATTTTTCCAATTTTAGTAGCTAATAAATTAACTCCGTCTTTGGCACTGGCTATTATTACTGGTGTATCTAGAACTTTCAAATCGACTAAATTATTTTCATTATTGACCATGTGGTCCGTGGCACCAGAATCCATAAAGAAACGTATTTTGTTTTTAGATTCCTGATCTGAATGCTTTCGTGAATTGGCGAGAAACGCAAATTCTTTGTCGTCTGATTTTTGTGATACGTTTGCACTGTGGTGTAATTGTGAACTGTTACGTTTTTTTGTGGAAATTCGTGGTTTTGATTTACACTCATTTTTCATATGTCCCGCCTTACCACAGTTATAGCACTTGAACTTAAACGATGATTTTGCATTCATAGCAACATTTGTGTGCTCTGAACTATTTCCATTTTGGATATATCTTTTGCTCGCTTCCTCTAGCAGCCTACCTTTAACGAATTCTATAGAAAGTTTGCCTAGGTCTACTGTTTCTAGAGCAGTAACAAGGGATTCGTAAGACTTGGGGAGAGATAGAAGGAGATGGCATACGATGTCTCTGTTTTCTAAATTCGCGCCTACGGATTTCAGTTCTCTGATTATTTTGTCAAAGCTGAGCAAGTGTTGCTCCATGCTGTCTGACTCTGAGCATTTCATAGTTAACAATTTTTTTCGAAGGTATAACTGTGATGCGATGCTTTTCCCCTCAAATATTGATTTCAAACAATCAAATGATTCCTTGGCAAGGGATTTGTCTTTGATATACTCGAGTTGGTCATCCCCTATTCTGTGTACAATCATGGCCTTACAACGCTTCTCCTGCTGCTTGACTTTTTCAAGTTTCCGTACTTGTCACTGGCGGGCGGTGAGAGCACTGCGTCCGAAATTTGTGTCAACACTTTTGATTCGATAGCGCTGACGACGGTATTAAATTTTGATAAATCGCGGTGAATTCTTGCTATCTCGAATTGTGCCTCGATTTGCGCGAACCAAATTTCCGGTTTTCCTGCCAAAACGGTGGAATTTTTACTGCGATTCTGGAAACCGTTTCGAGAGAATCGAATGGTTACCCGTTAGCGTCCTCCCGTTACCCGCTGCTCCGATACCACTACCGCCTGCGTCATTATCGCGCTTTTCGTCGTTAGACATAATTTTAATTTTAGATTTCGATTAGAATTAAAAGCAATCTCACACTTTTTGACAAAAAATTTACTGATCGGGGTCACCAATTGTGGAGATCGAGAGAACAGTGAGAGTGAATACAAGAGTTTATTCAATAAGATTAATTCACGTTTATTATAAATGTAACTTAAAACTAACAAGATAAATTTGTTTCGAGACGGAGCGGAGAGTAGGCGACTGATCGATTTGAAGGTTAACGCAACTCTGAGAACTTATTATATTAGGTACCCAAAACGGTTAATGGTAAACTGTCGAAAGTATGTATGAATGTACATAATGAAAAATGTAATAGAGATGAGATGATAGTAAATGCCTAATACCATAGTGGTTAATACTTAGTAGTTAATACAAAATAATAGATAATGAATGAAATAATAATACGAGGCGCCACAGTTATAATCGAAGTATTTGGTTTGTGTGAATCCTTTTGCAACTAACCGTGCTTTGTATTGCTGCACATTTCCATTCTCATCCCTTTTAATTTTAAACACCTACTTACATCCAATGGGCTTTCGACCTTCCGGTAATTTCACAAGTGTCCATGTATTATTTTTCTTCAGTGCATCCATCTCCTCCTGAATCGCAGCTTTCCATTCTATCCAGTAGGGTAGTTCGCGACAACGTCAGTGTCAAATGAGAAAAAAAAAAAACAAAGTGACAGCTAAAAAAACTTGTAGGAAAACAAACGAAATTTTATATGGCGGGAGATAGGGTTTAAATTAATTTGAATTTTTTTAAACAATCTCTACAAATTTATTTATTGAACTTTTGTAAACACTTTTAAGAAACTCTAAATTTCAAGACTGCAATGTTTTCAATTTGTATTTGGCACTTTATTATAAACTTTTCACAAATAAAATGGGCAGAACCTATTCCCGCCATGTAAAATTTCGGTTGCTTTCCTAAAAGTTTTTTTGACATTTCAGTGAAAGAGAAAGCACACTTCTGAAAGGGATAGCTTCGCGAAATACCCTGTTGTCTGAACTTTTGGCCTCTTCCATGCTGGTTGGTAAACTATCCACATAAGCTTCAGCGTTTAAAGCATACGCCAACGCCATGCACGATAAGTCATAAGCCTCTAATCTGGTTGGTGCTTTGATAGTACGGCTTATCGTTTTGAAACTGGTGTGAGTGTTCGATCGTGTGCTGTTTCTTCATCATTTGCATCAGGTAAATTGATTGTTTCTTGCTGCAAACATTCCTGAAAACTTTCTTCAGCCTCACTATCATCTTCAACACTTTCACTTTTGTTTTTCGCAGTTTCGATTTCATTGGTGCTGATTTCATCTTCGTTGCCTTCTGGATTGTTGTCTTTATCGAATTCGACAGTTACATGTTTGGGTTTTTCACGCGCTACTTCATTTTAGACTACATTACTGGATGGCTGTTGCTATTCGCCCGTTGTTCGAGACACGGGTACGTAACGAAATGTCAAAGTTTATATTGCGTCAAGTTGGGGTATGTGGCTCGCTACGCTCGCGGCAAGGACTCTAAACTCCAGTATAATCATTTTCGGACATAAGGCCGTACGTTTAGGATCAAACTTTTATATTTATAAAGAGTTTTTAATGAAAATAGGATTACGTTACGTTGATTACGTACCCGTGTCTCTAAAATCGGTAAACGTCAGTTCAGTACAAAATCTGTCAAAATGAACGGGCGAATAGCCACTTCGTTACTGGATATAATAATCTTAGTATTTGAATTCCACAGCCTATATCCACTGGGTGCGTATCCAACCATTACACATTTTTGATATTTTGGGTCCAATTTAATTCTCTGCTGCTGAGGAACATGGGCGTAAGCAGTGCATCCGAAGATCCTTAAGTTTGATAAGTCTGGTCGCTTGCCGTACCATATTTCTGCTGGTGTACTGTTGCAGTGCTGCGTGTTCGAAAATGCGGCTGTTGGGCTTAGATTTGCCAAGTAGACTGAACATAAAACAGCTTCTCCCCAGAGTGATCTTTCCAGTTTCATTTCAATCAGCATCGTTCTTGCCTTTTCCATAACGACTCTGTTGAACCGCTCTGCAACCCCGTTTTGCTCCGGGCAATATGGTGAAGTATACTCTAAACGAATTCCAAGTGAAGAGCAAAATTGCTTAAATCGAGCTGAAGTGTACTCACCTCCATTATCTACGCGAAGCCTTAACATTTTTGTTTGAAATTGGGCGGTGCACAAGGCGTGGTATTCTTGAAACTTTTCCAGAACTTCGTCTTTGCTTTTCAGCAAGAAGGCAACGGCAAAGTGTGAGAAGTCGTCCATGAATGTAACAACATACCTCATCTCATTGTATGATTCAGGTGTTATTGGCCCCATGACATCACTGTGTATCAATTCGAGCGGCATTTTCGATCTGCTGTGACCAATACTTTTGAACGGTTTTCGGCACTGCTTTCCAAAAATACAAGATTCACAAAAATATGAATTATTATAATCACTAACGCTTTTAATTTGCACTCCGCTTACCATTTGATTTTTTGCCAGTTTAACCACATCTTTGATGTTGAGGTTGCCAAGTCGCCTGTGCCATAGGTCCAGGTCATCGATGCGTTTAGTAATTCCTGCATGTTTGGTGGATGGATGCCCTGATTTAACGTCTGATTTAACGCACGTTGTCATGTTCACTTGGTATAGTTTTCCATTAGATTTTCCTTGAAGAACCATTATTTTTCCCTGGTAAACTTTTACCATTTTATTGTCGAAGACAATTTTCATTCCCTTTTCTTCCAATTTGCTGATTGAGAGTAGATTGTTTGACAGGTCTTTCACAAATAGAACATTCTCCATGGTAAAAACACATTCTGCTCCATTCACGATAATTGTACCTTTAATTTTTCCAATTTTAGTAGCTAATAAATTAACTCCGTCTTTGGCACTGGCTATTATTACTGGTGTATCTAGAACTTTCAAATCGACTAAATTATTTTCATTATTGACCATGTGGTCCGTGGCACCAGAATCCATAAAGAAACGTATTTTGTTTTTAGATTCCTGATCTGAATGCTTTCGTGAATTGGCGAGAAACGCAAATTCTTTGTCGTCTGATTTTTGTGATACGTTTGCACTGTGGTGTAATTGTGAACTGTTACGTTTTTTTGTGGAAATTCGTGGTTTTGATTTACACTCATTTTTCATATGTCCCGCCTTACCACAGTTATAGCACTTGAACTTAAACGATGATTTTGCATTCATAGCAACATTTGTGTGCTCTGAACTATTTCCATTTTGGATATATCTTTTGCTCGCTTCCTCTAGCAGCCTACCTTTAACGAATTCTATAGAAAGTTTGCCTAGGTCTACTGTTTCTAGAGCAGTAACAAGGGATTCGTAAGACTTGGGGAGAGATAGAAGGAGATGGCATACGATGTCTCTGTTTTCTAAATTCGCGCCTACGGATTTCAGTTCTCTGATTATTTTGTCAAAGCTGAGCAAGTGTTGCTCCATGCTGTCTGACTCTGAGCATTTCATAGTTAACAATTTTTTTCGAAGGTATAACTGTGATGCGATGCTTTTCCCCTCAAATATTGATTTCAAACAATCAAATGATTCCTTGGCAAGGGATTTGTCTTTGATATACTCGAGTTGGTCATCCCCTATTCTGTGTACAATCATGGCCTTACAACGCTTCTCCTGCTGCTTGACTTTTTCAAGTTTCCGTACTTGTCACTGGCGGGCGGTGAGAGCACTGCGTCCGAAATTTGTGTCAACACTTTTGATTCGATAGCGCTGACGACGGTATTAAATTTTGATAAATCGCGGTGAATTCTTGCTATCTCGAATTGTGCCTCGATTTGCGCGAACCAAATTTCCGGTTTTCCTGCCAAAACGGTGGAATTTTTACTGCGATTCTGGAAACCGTTTCGAGAGAATCGAAGTCTTGGTTACCCGTTAGCGTCCTCCCGTTACCCGCTGCTCCGATACCACTACCGCCTGCGTCATTATCGCGCTTTTCGTCGTTAGACATAATTTTAATTTTAGATTTCGATTAGAATTAAAAGCAATCTCACACTTTTTGACAAAAAATTTACTGATCGGGGTCACCAATTGTGGAGATCGAGAGAACAGTGAGAGTGAATACAAGAGTTTATTCAATAAGATTAATTCACGTTTATTATAAATGTAACTTAAAACTAACAAGATAAATTTGTTTCGAGACGGAGCGGAGAGTAGGCGACTGATCGATTTGAAGGTTAACGCAACTCTGAGAACTTATTATATTAGGTACCCAAAACGGTTAATGGTAAACTGTCGAAAGTATGTATGAATGTACATAATGAAAAATGTAATAGAGATGAGATGATAGTAAATGCCTAATACCATAGTGGTTAATACTTAGTAGTTAATACAAAATAATAGATAATGAATGAAATAATAATACGAGGCGCCACAGTTATAATCGAAGTATTTGGTTTGTGTGAATCCTTTTGCAACTAACCGTGCTTTGTATTGCTGCACATTTCCATTCTCATCCCTTTTAATTTTAAACACCTACTTACATCCAATGGGCTTTCGACCTTCCGGTAATTTCACAAGTGTCCATGTATTATTTTTCTTCAGTGCATCCATCTCCTCCTGAATCGCAGCTTTCCATTCTATCCAGTAGGGTAGTTCGCGACAACGTCAGTGTCAAATGAGAAAAAAAAAAAACAAAGTGACAGCTAAAAAAACTTGTAGGAAAACAAACGAAATTTTATATGGCGGGAGATAGGGTTTAAATTAATTTGAATTTTTTTAAACAATCTCTACAAATTTATTTATTGAACTTTTGTAAACACTTTTAAGAAACTCTAAATTTCAAGACTGCAATGTTTTCAATTTGTATTTGGCACTTTATTATAAACTTTTCACAAATAAAATGGGCAGAACCTATTCCCGCCATGTAAAATTTCGGTTGCTTTCCTAAAAGTTTTTTTGACATTTCAGTGAAAGAGAAAGCACACTTCTGAAAGGGATAGCTTCGCGAAATACCCTGTTGTCTGAACTTTTGGCCTCTTCCATGCTGGTTGGTAAACTATCCACATAAGCTTCAGCGTTTAAAGCATACGCCAACGCCATGCACGATAAGTCATAAGCCTCTAATCTGGTTGGTGCTTTGATAGTACGGCTTATCGTTTTGAAACTGGTGTGAGTGTTCGATCGTGTGCTGTTTCTTCATCATTTGCATCAGGTAAATTGATTGTTTCTTGCTGCAAACATTCCTGAAAACTTTCTTCAGCCTCACTCATCTTCAACACTTTCACTTTTGTTTTTCGCAGTTTCGATTTCATTGGTGCTGATTTCATCTTCGTTGCCTTCTGGATTGTTGTCTTTATCGAATTCGACAGTTACATGTTTGGGTTTTTCACGCGCTACTTCATTTTAGACTACATTACTGGATGGCTGTTGCTATTCGCCCGTTGTTCGAGACACGGGTACGTAACGAAATGTCAAAGTTTATATTGCGTCAAGTTGGGGTATGTGGCTCGCTACGCTCGCGGCAAGGACTCTAAACTCCAGTATAATCATTTTCGGACATAAGGCCGTACGTTTAGGATCAAACTTTTATATTTATAAAGAGTTTTTAATGAAAATAGGATTACGTTACGTTGATTACGTACCCGTGTCTCTAAAATCGGTAAACGTCAGTTCAGTACAAAATCTGTCAAAATGAACGGGCGAATAGCCACTTCGTTACTGGATATAATAATCTTAGTATTTGAATTCCACAGCCTATATCCACTGGGTGCGTATCCAACCATTACACATTTTTGATATTTTGGGTCCAATTTAATTCTTTGCTGCTGAGGAACATGGGCGTAAGCAGTACATCCGAAGATCCTTAAGTTTGATAAGTCTGGTCGCTTGCCGTACCATATTTCTGCTGGTGTACTGTTGCAGTGCTGCGTGTTCGAAAATGCGGCTGTTGGGCTTAGATTTGCCAAGTAGACTGAACATAAAACAGCTTCTCCCCAGAGTGATCTTTCCAGTTTCATTTCAATCAGCATCGTTCTTGCCTTTTCCATAACGACTCTGTTGAACCGCTCTGCAACCCCGTTTTGCTCCGGGCAATATGGTGAAGTATACTCTAAACGAATTCCAAGTGAAGAGCAAAATTGCTTAAATCGAGCTGAAGTGTACTCACCTCCATTATCTACGCGAAGCCTTAACATTTTTGTTTGAAATTGGGCGGTGCACAAGGCGTGGTATTCTTGAAACTTTTCCAGAACTTCGTCTTTGCTTTTCAGCAAGAAGGCAACGGCAAAGTGTGAGAAGTCGTCCATGAATGTAACAACGTACCTCATCTCATTGTATGATTCAGGTGTTATTGGCCCCATGACATCACTGTGTATCAATTCGAGCGGCATTTTCGATCTGCTGTGACCAATACTTTTGAACGGTTTTCGGCACTGCTTTCCAAAAATACAAGATTCACAAAAATATGAATTATTATAATCACTAACGCTTTTATTTTGCACTCCGCTTACCATTTGATTTTTTGCCAGTTTAACCACATCTTTGATGTTGAGGTTGCCAAGTCGCCTGTGCCATAGGTCCAGGTCATCGATGCGTTTAGTAATTCCTGCATGTTTGGTGGATGGATGCCCTGATTTAACGTCTGATTTAACGCACGTTGTCATGTTCACTTTGTATAGTTTTCCATTAGATTTTCCTTGAAGAACCATTATTTTTCCCTGGTAAACTTTTACCATTTTATTGTCGAAGACAATTTTCATTCCCTTTTCTTCCAATTTGCTGATTGAGAGTAGATTGTTTGACAGGTCTTTCACAAATAGAACATTCTCCATGGTAAAAACACATTCTGCTCCATTCACGATAATTGTACCTTTAATTTTTCCAATTTTAGTAGCTAATAAATTAACTCCGTCTTTGGCACTGGCTATTATTACTGGTGTATCTAGAACTTTCAAATCGACTAAATTATTTTCATTATTGACCATGTGGTCCGTGGCACCAGAATCCATAAAGAAACGTATTTTGTTTTTAGATTCCTGATCTGAATGCTTTCGTGAATTGGCGAGAAACGCAAATTCTTTGTCGTCTGATTTTTGTGATACGTTTGCACTGTGGTGTAATTGTGAACTGTTACGTTTTTTTGTGGAAATTCGTGGTTTTGATTTACACTCATTTTTCATATGTCCCGCCTTACCACAGTTATAGCACTTGAACTTAAACGATGATTTTGCATTCATAGCAACATTTGTGTGCTCTGAACTATTTCCATTTTGGATATATCTTTTGCTCGCTTCCTCTAGCAGCCTACCTTTAACGAATTCTATAGAAAGTTTGCCTAGGTCTACTGTTTCTAGAGCAGTAACAAGGGATTCGTAAGACTTGGGGAGAGATAGAAGGAGATGGCATACGATGTCTCTGTTTTCTAAATTCGCGCCTACGGATTTCAGTTCTCTGATTATTTTGTCAAAGCTGAGCAAGTGTTGCTCCATGCTGTCTGACTCTGAGCATTTCATAGTTAACAATTTTTTTCGAAGGTATAACTGTGATGCGATGCTTTTCCCCTCAAATATTGATTTCAAACAATCAAATGATTCCTTGGCAAGGGATTTGTCTTTGATATACTCGAGTTGGTCATCCCCTATTCTGTGTACAATCATGGCCTTACAACGCTTCTCCTGCTGCTTGACTTTTTCGACATCCTCAGGTTTTGTCTTCCCTAGAATGATTTCCAAACTGTTGTGGATGAAATCTGCCAAACCTCGTTCCTCAAGATCAATTTCTAAACGGAATTTCCAATTACTGAAATTGGTTCCGTCGAACAAAGGGACTTTATACGTGTACAATTTGTCTTCCTCCATTATTGATTGCTGGGCCCATAACCTGTTGATTCTTCGATGGTTATAAAATAAAAGCTAATTAATTGGTGACAAAGAAGTATAAAAGTGTTTATTAAATAAATTGATTTGTAGAATATGTATTACAAAAAGAGTATGTAAGTACATATATGTGGCGGGGGTTTTAGACTCGCCAGCAATTACTCGTTGGCAACTCCGCTCACATCAAGTGACAGCTCAGCTGGGTGATAGAAGACGCCTGCCCCCAGCCAATCGGAATCGTCCACGTCGACGCCAACCCGGCAACGTCGCAACGATATCGGTGCATGAGGTTTTTCTCATTCGAGTCGACAGCTACGAAACCGATCGGTTCACTTCTATTCTCTTCTCGGCTTTTAATGAATAAAGACAATTTTGTTAAGTTTAATTCAATTTTATTTGCGTTTTTTTATTGCGACTAAAGTGGTGACCCCGACGTGATGTCTTCCGACGAAGGAAACCCAAGCCCGAGTGGCAACGAAAACGTCGCGCAAGCAGTCGCAAATGAAAACGTGGATGTGGCCGCAAACTACTACGCTCGCCTCCAGATGCCACCATTCGCGGAATCCGACATCGACAACTGGTTCTTCCTGTTAAATTATTTCTTCCGGGCATCGGGAATAGCACAGGACAGTCGCAAATTCGACACAGTTTGCTCGCAGTTGCCGCTTGCACGGATTACGGAACTTCGTCCGATAATTGAGGCCGCACCAGAGCAAAAAAAATACGATTACATCCGTACACAGCTCACCAACTATTTCGCCGACAGTCAGCAAAAACGACTTCGCCGCGTGCTTCACGATATGCCCCTCGGCGACAAAAAACCGAGCCAGCTCTATTATGAGATGGTACAGGCAGCCAAGGGCTCACTAAGCGAGCCCGTGTTACTCGACCTATGGGCAGCGCGCCTACCGCAATCCGTCCACGCGGTGACCGTCATGGTAAAAGGCTCCGCAGCGGACAAAACACAAATCGCGGATACAGTTATGGAGAACGTAGAACTCCGACAACTGAACGCAGTCGCACACAGTACTTCATCACCAACGCCCGTCGAACACCAAGCTCCCTCGCCCTCAACCGAAGTCGCTCACCTGGTAACAGAATTTTCCAAGTTGCTAACACAGCAACGCCAACAACGAACTTCACGACCACGTACTCGCACATCATCACGACCCGCTCAACCCCGTATCTCCAGCCAGCGCAGACGGGAGCAATCCATCGAGCAATTTGACGACTGCTGGTTCCATCGCAATTTTGGCAACAGGGCAACTAATTGTCGCCCGCCATGCCGCTTCCGAAAGCAACCAGTTACTCCACCTTCGCAGTCTCAAGCATGACTCCGTTGCGCACTCTCGGATAATGTGGAGGAACGCCAACCGACCTCAGCCTCCGTCAACAGATTATTCTTACGTGAAAACAATACTAATCTTTCCTTTTTAATCGACACAGGTGCCGAAGTCTCATGCATCCCGCCATCTTCGTCAACCAAGAAGCCTCGCCCTACTACCATGCAGCTGTTCGCCGTAAACGGTTCGCCCATCAAAGTCTACGGAGAAGTTACTCATGAACTCAGTCTTGGTCTTCGCCGTTCATTTGTTTGGACGTTCATTGTCGCCGACGTAACCTCCCCAATCATCGGAGCCGATTTCCTACAGCATCACGACCTAATGGTCGACGTTAAAAGAGCTCGTCTCATCGATTCACGCACCAACGCTCTTTCGAAATCGCTTTTCGCCATAACCAGCAATCAACCGTCCCCGCAGCTCGTCGATCGAAATGCACCATTCGCAGACATCATAACGACATTCCCGAATATCACGCGCCTCGCACCAGCTGGGGCATCTACCAACTCAGAAGCACTGCATTACATCGAAACAAATGGCCCACCGTGTTCGGCACGTGCACGCCGCCTGCCGCCAGACAAACTGAGCGCCGCCAAGAAGGAGTTCGAGCTACTCATGCGCGCAGGAATATGCCGACCTTCGAAATCAAATTGGTCGAGCCCGCTTCACATGGTGCGTAAAGCAGACGGTTCGTGGAGACCTTGCGGAGACTACAGAAGTCTCAACGCGATTACGTTACCCGACCGCTATCCACTCCCGTACCTGCACGACTTCGCCAACATACTTCGAGGTAAGTCCATTTTTTCAAAAATAGACTTACAGAAAGCTTTTCACCAGGTTCCAATTAACCCGGACGACGTTCCTAAGACCGCCATTATTACGCCTTTCGGTCTGTACGAGTTCACCCACATGACATTCGGGTTACGCAACGCAGCTCAAACTCTTCAGCGGCTGATCCATGAAGTGCTACGGGGAGTGGAATTCGCCTTTCCCTACATGGACGACATCTGCATCGCATCATCGAACATCGCCGAACACCGTCAACACCTGACAGAAGTGCTAAAGAGGCTCGCCGACCACAACTTGGCAATCAACGTAGCCAAGTGTGTCTTCGGACAACCACAATTAGAGTTCCTTGGTCATCTTATCACAAGACAAGGAATAGCTCCCCTGCCATCACGAGTGGACGCCATCCAACGCATTAAACGACCAGACACAGCAAAACAACTGAAAGGTTTCATCGCGACGATAAACTTCTATCGGAAATTCATCCCCCACGCCGCCGCCGCACAAATCCCTCTGTTGGCAATGATTCCGGGTAATCGAAAAAACGACAAATCTGTACTGAACTGGACACAAGCTACAAACGAAGCCTTCAGAGACTGCCGCCAACTCCTAGCTCAAGCAGTACGTCTGTCGCACCCCGTAGCGGAAGCAGAATTGAGTCTGGTCACAGACGCATCGAACCTAGCAGCGGGGGCCGCCCTGCATCAACTAGTCAACAACGTACCAGAGCCGCTTGGCTACTTCTCTAAGAAATTCTCTCCGACGCAACAACGGTATTCCACGTATGACAGAGAGCTCACTGCGATGTACCTGGCAGTCCGCCACTTTCGTGATTTATTAGAGGGGCGCAGATTCCACATCCTAACAGACCACAAGCCGCTTATCTTCGCCTTCAAGCAACGACCAGAGAAATCATCGCCACGACAAACAAATTACTTGTCATTCATCAGCGAATTCACTACCGACATTCGCTACATTAAGGGCGATGATAACCACGCAGCAGACCTGTTGTCACGTATTGGCGCTGTCAACGCCAAGGAGGACCTTTATTCGAAACTCGCAGAATCGCAGAAAGAAGACGTTGAGCTTCGGCAGCTCCTCGAAGGTAACTCTGTGCACTCAATGCAATTAACATTGTTTTCCTTTCCTCACCTAGACAAACCAATCTATTGTGACGTGTCACACAACCGATTTCGACCGTTCATAACTAAGGATCTCCGCAAAGCATTCTTCGACGCGACACACGACCTCTCACACCCAGGCCGCCGCGCCTCAGCACGCCTTATGACCGAGCGGTTCGTTTTCGCCAAAATTTGCGTACCATGCCAGAAGACGAAAGTACATCGACATTCGAGAACGGAACTACAACGATACGCACCACCCGACGAACGCTTCGCAAACATCAACATCGACATCCTAGGACCGTTCCCGCCCTCCGACGGGTATCGCTACCTTTTGACGGTCATCGATCGTTACACCAGGTGGCCAGAAGCGTACCCAATGGTAGACATGACAGCTGTTAACTGCGCAAGCGCCCTCATAAATGGCTGGATCTCACGATTCGGATCTCCAGCGCAAATCACGTCCGACCAAGGAAGACAATTCACCTCATCAGTCTTCACCGAGCTATGTAAGTACATGGGGACGAACCATACGATGACAACCTCATATCATCCTCAGTCCAATGGAATCGTCGAGCGATTCCACCGGACCCTGAAGGCCGCGATCAACTGCAGCGATTCAACGAGGTGGACAAAAAGCCTCCCACTCATATTACTCGGCCTTCGATCAACTCTGAAGGAAGACATCAACGCCACTCCAGCAGAGTTAGTCTACGGCACAGCACTCAGACTTCCAGCCGATTTACTAGCACCGACGCTCGACAACCGCTCGCAAAGCGAATTCATCAAAGATCTCCGACATATGATGCATCAAACTAGACCGCAGCAGACAGCTTGGCATTCTCAACAGCGCCCATTCGTTCACCAAGACCTACAAACGTCGAGTCACGCATTCGTTCGCAACGACTCGGTCAAAGCATCGATAGTTCCGCCATACGACGGACCATATAAAATAGCCGAACGCCACGACAAATTCTTCACTCTCAACATCCGAGGGAAGCTCACGAAAATTTCAACGGACCGCTTAAAGCCAGCATATCTGGAGATCGACCAGAACGAAGACACGACACCGCCTACACCCGCGCCGTCTAACCACCAACCGCCACAACTTACACCAACTCAGCCTTCTCGCACCCGTACAGGTCGCCGCGTCCAGATTCCTGCCCGCTACCTGTAGAGCGCGTAAGTCTTCTGGGGGGCCTCTGTGGCGGGGGTTTTAGACTCGCCAGCAATTACTCGTTGGCAACTCCGCTCACATCAAGTGACAGCTCAGCTGGGTGATAGAAGACGCCTGCCCCCAGCCAATCGGAATCGTCCACGTCGACGCCAACCCGGCAACGTCGCAACGATATCGGTGCATGAGGTTTTTCTCATTCGAGTCGACAGCTACGAAACCGATCGGTTCACTTCTATTCTCTTCTCGGCTTTTAATGAATAAAGACAATTTTGTTAAGTTTAATTCAATTTTATTTGCGTTTTTTTATTGCGACTAAATATATTTCAAGCTGGTGACCTTACACCACGGCGTTCGCAGAAAGAAGAAGGAAACGATGGTGCCGGAAAAAGGTTGAGCGTAATGATGGCGAAAAGTACGATATATAAATAAACGATAGGTGTCGTTAGTTATGTTGAGTTGCATACGCAGGGTGGTGCAAAACCACATCTCAACACTAACAGTCAGTCGATCAGATCTCGTATTTTTCGTTTCCAGATGGGCCAATCCGATTCTTCAGTTAATGGTCTTATGTGTTTTGCGAAATCCATATTTTTCTAAATTTGTCTGCACAAATTCGCTTACGCATGATTTTTGAACTGGAACTCATACCCTATTATATTTATTTATTATTAGCGGTATTCACGATTCGGTGTATCGGGTCTAGTATCATTGTGAAAGTGTAACGGCCGATTTCTTCACATGAGTACTAGTACCCGGTCTAGCTAGACCTGGTATTAGCTCTGATACTCGGTACAAACGAAAAGTTAGTACTTTTGTATTTCTTCACATTGAGCTAAATTTATCAACCGTACTAACGATTAATACGTCTAAAACTGGTCTAGTACCCATTTTTGACTATGAAATGTCATAACGCTGACATTTTTATGCTCATTTGGTGTCAAACAGTTTGCAGGATGACTAATTTTTATTCATAAAAGCAAGTATTTTTTTTTAATATTTTTGTTGCTTTCCTGTTGTAAAATATTTGTGTATAGGGGTATCCAGCATGGGATAGCATATGATAGCGTATATATGATTGGTTGTTTTTCTTTTTCTTTTCTTTTTCTATTATTGCACATATGGAACTACACTCACCAATTCGGTGTTTTAACAATTAAACAAGAGTGGACTGCACCGATTGTCCGTGAAGACTATGCAAAGCGATAAAATGCAGCAGCGGCCATGTCCTGTTCTGCCAATGCTGCTGGCATTTGAATAAATCCTTCCAAGTGGCGTGTCAATGGCAATACATAATACTTTTGGCAGTATGCGACATACACTAGCGGCAGATACGCGAATTACGTCGGCAACCGCTATTTACATCCATCCACTTGCCATGATGAATCGCAGAGTGATCTGATCAGAAATTGCTGCTCAGGCAATATTTAACGATTTCTGGACAACCGAAATCGCCGAAAAAATATACATACCTACATCGTCCTAAGTATTTACTGTATTCCATTGTAGAATAATATGGTAGATGCGGAGCTCAGATCGACGAACTGCCACCCCTTCTTCACCATTCTCGTTCTCATTGTCGTCATCGAAATTGTTGAACCAATTATCCCTATCAAAAATGAAATCCATTTTCTAATCTTCATTGGACTTAAACCTACTATAGGCGTATTTTTTTGGGAAGTGAGTATAACAAAACCAAAAGTGAGTATAACAGTTTTGCATGTAAAACCAAAAGTGAGTATAACAAAACCAAAAGTGAGTATACCAGTTTTGCATGTAAAAGTAAAAGTGAGCTAGCTATAGATTCTCAAAAAAATACGCCTTATGTATTTACTTTTTCCACAAAAATAGGCAAGAGTTGAAGCAATGAAATCGATCTAATTCCGGTACTAACGACGTTAGACTGCCGACTTTGAGGGTCCAGCTAATACCGAGTACTAACTTATACTCGGTACCAAATTCAGCTTAGTACTTCGTGAAGAAATGACTTGATACCTTTTTGAGTATCAACTTTTGGTCTAATACCGGTACTAGCGCTAGTACTCTGTGAAGAAATCGGCTGTAAAAGTGTGAAGTTTTCTTACACTAGGCGTATTTTTTTGGGAAGTGAGTATAACAAAACGTAAAGTGAGTATAACAGTTTTGCATGTAAAACCATAAGTGAGTATAACAAAACCAAAAGTTAGTATACCAGTTTTGCATGTAAAAGTAAAAGTGAGCTAGCTATAGATTCCCAAAAAAATACGCCTACTATAACAACAAAATATACTTGCTACACTTTTACACTTTTACAATAACCCACACCTATAGTAACAAAAAAATACAACAGTGTAAAATGTATTGGTTCACAAATAAATCACTTATTTCAGAAACAACATAAGTCAATGAGCACTAACTTTTCAGGAGCAACAAAAAACTTTTATATGAAAAAATTCAACTACACTAAAAATTTCGAGTATGCCAAGTTATAATTTGGCTTAAGATGCATTCGAAACCCGCTAAAATGTTTAGCTTTTTTTAAGTCTTAACTGGTTTTCAGCCTTTAAAGTCGCTTGACTTATGTCGTTTCTGAAATAAACGAACTTTTTTTGGTAAAACTTTTTTTTTTTTTTTTTTATCATTTATTATAAGTTCTAAACAAGAAAAAATGTTTACGAAAATATAAAACAATACTATTGATCTGTATCGAATCCTTTTTACAAGTTGGCCAAGCAAAAATTTCATCATAGTACTCTTGAATGTTAACGTCTTCTTGTAGATACGATTTTAGTTTTTTTATTGCATTCATCTTCTTAATATTGATTGGCACCTTTCCAGAGGGATAAGGTTTGCGGCAGAGGTGCCAGTTCATCTCTTTGAAGGTTTCCCAGTGTTAAAAATTAACTATCATGAACATCTATTATTTACCCTATCATTTTAAATTGTCAGTTTATCTCTCTTATTCTCTTTTTCTTATTGACATATTATACCAATTACTTTCTATATAAACTCATTTACTTTTCTTAGGCTTTTAGTCGCAATTTTGAATTCTGTTATGTAATATTTTTCCGCATTTTTATAATAAACTTAAAGAAAAGATTTTACTCGTTTCATTTTCCACGGGCTTTTTTACATTTTGGTGCCGAAACCCGGGAAGGAAAATCGAGATGGAACTATCAGCACGTGCGGCGTACAGAGGTCAAGTGACCAAGGTTGTCAAAAGTGCGCTAGATTTCCTTAAGGATGATAGTTCGCAATTATCTGAAGCCAATGCTGATAAATTCGATGAAATCGAGGAAGAGCTGGTTTCTTTACTCCATAGGCTGACGGCGGCTAATGAAAGTTTAAATAAGGTAAATGCCGACGTTCAGCAAAAGGGACTGCTAAAGTCAGATGATCCAATTGACAAAATTGCTGATTATCAAGATCAGGCCATTGGAGCACTTGCGCGCCTCAACACGCGATTGGAAAAATTGCGCCAAAAGCAGGACCCTGTCCCAGTTGTAGCTCAGATGTGTGACGCTAATACTACTATCAACGCGAGGCAAATCAATAGTGGATGCAAGTTACCAAAGCTCCCCCTAAAGCGATTTGATGGTAGTTTTCACGATTGGTTACCATTCTGGGAACAGTTTCGTTCCGCTGTCCATGAAAATACAGCCCTGTCGTCGCCAGAAAAATTCAACTATTTGGAGTCGGTGTTAATGGGTGACGCAAAAAAGACAATCGCTGGCTTTACACCATCCGAAAAGTGTTACGAAGCAGCCGTATCTCTTTTACAGGAGCAATACGGAAATTCAGAAAAGCTCATCGACAAGCATATACACCAGTTGGTAAGCCTCACACAAGTTCGAGATCGAACCGATGCCACCGGCCTTCGTCATCTTTATGCCTCGGTTATTGCTTGCACCCGTTCGCTCACCGCACTGCAGGTACCCACCAATTATTATTATGTTATGCTGAGATCGATTCTCCTTCGTTGTCTACCGACCGAATTACGTATTGACTATCACAGGCAAGTAGAACGAGAAGAAGAATTAGAAGAAACCGTTCGACCTTCAAACACAAGTGAATCGTCAGCCTCACTCTCGTTAATTGGCGGCGAAGAGGTGAAAAGTATTTTACGGTTCCTCAAACGAGAAGTCGAGTCATTGGAACGAAGCGGAGTAATACACACAAAATCAAAACCAAGTACATCGAGCCCTATGGGAACGGCATCTAGTCTGGTGGTAGTGAGTGAGTTTGATAAATGCTTGTTTTGCGAATGTAAGTCTCATAAAACGAAAGACTGTGACAGCAACATCTCTCTCTCGGATAAGAAAAATGCATTGCGTAGTAGTGGTCGATGTTTTCGGTGTGCTAAGCGGGGACATTCTGCAAAAAAATGCAGAAGCGGTATATACTTGTCTTGTAGCAAATGCAAAGGCAAACACATGACGTCTATGTGCGATCCCGAATATAAAACTTCAGTGGAGAATGCAACAAAAAATATTGAAGCAAAAGAAGGGGAAAACGAACTCCAGAGCAGCGCTTTGTGTTTGAGTGCGCCTAGACTTAATATTACAACCAATGTTTATTTAAAAACAGTTAGGTGTGTGGCGATTGTGGAAGCTTATAGATGGTGGAAGCCAACATACATATATACGTCAGAGTGTTGTCGGTAAATTAAAATTGAAGACCATCGGCACAGTCAGATTATCGGTGATTCCATTTGGATGTAATGCGGCTAATCCGCAAAAGGAATTTTTTAAAGTAAAAGTCAATTTACAAAATAAATTAAATCTTGGTGAAGTCATTTCGTTGGAGGCGGTTGTAGTTCCAGAAATTTGTGTCGACGTATTGGAAGTACCACCTGGAGACTGTCCACTGTTTGAGAACATTAAATTGGCAGATGTTCCGCCTAAGGACGTAGACATGGAGGAGGGTCTGAGTCTTCTAGTAGGATCAGACTATTATTGGACAATTGTGACAGGAAGGCAAAAGCGTTTAACTAAGCGACTACGAGCGATTGAGACGGTGTTTGGTTGGGCGCTTCAAGGAGCTCACATCTCCGTAAGTGATTCTAATTTTACGTCTAATAACAAACTTTGCTCTTCTTCCAGTATGCTTCTAAGTTTAACGTCCAGAGAGGAAGATCCGTATAACTTCTGGTCGCTGGATACAATTGGCATCAGAAGCAGCGAAGACGAACAATCTGCATTATCGGAGAAACTAATCGAAAAGTGCATCTCGAAGGAAGGTCTACGCTACGTTGCCAAGCTGCCATGGAAAGATTATGATGCCGATCTCAATGATAACAAGGGACATGCAGTGCAGCGTTTATACGGGCTTATTCGACGCTTATCCAGAGATCCGGCTAAACTCTTGGAGTATGACGTTGCTATTAGACAACTCGTTTGTTCCGGAATTGCAGAACCAGTTGAGGAAGAATTAAGTGAAGAACATGCACGGGTATTTTACTTACCTCATCGACCGGTGTACAAAGAAGCGAACGCATCAACAAAATTACGTGTAGTATTCGATGCGTCCGCTCATACTGAAGGGTTTCGCTCTCTCAATGATCATCTATGGACGGGAAGTAATCTGCTGCCAGACGTAATGAGGGTATTATTGAATTTTCGCTTGGGTCCCTTTGCAGTAGTCGCAGACATCGAGAAAGCGTTCCTGCAAATTCTTCTGCACGACAAGGATCGTAACACCCACCGTTTTCTATGGTATTCCGAAGCCTTAAAATCAGCTGAACACAAACCAAGCATCAGTGCATTTAGGATGACCAGAGTGACGTTTGGTATTAATTGCAGCCCCTTCATTTTGTGCGCAACGATTAGGCGTCATCTCAACAGTGAAGAAGAGAATTTTCCTGCGACCTGTGCCGCATTGAAAGACAACATTTACATGGACGATCTGGTCATCAGCATGGACACAGAAGAGGAAGGAAGGCGTATTTGTAGTGAAGCAGCCATCATTCTAAGAGGGGCATCGATGAATCTCCACAAGTGGAACTCAAATAGTGGACAGATTAGAGACGCCATGAATTCCAGCGCAGCTCCGATTATTCAAAAGGTCCTTGGTCTATCGTGGTTTGTCCACAGCGACGAGTTATCTGTGCCAATGGAATCAGTGGACAACATGTTGGCTTCGCATTCGACAAAGGGGACAAAACGCAATGTGTTGCAAACAATAGCAAGGATTTTTGACCCTATAGGTATTCTCGGTCCTACTATAGTAAAACTAAAAATTCTCTTTCAGACACTGCCCTTCAAGCAAGAGAGTCCGTTTTCGGTTCATAAACGGAGTCAATGACATATGGAAGACTCCGCATACGGCTCCGCATACGGATCCGCGAAACTGCGTTTGTCGGCTCAAATTAGTATGGAAATTAGAATCACCGCGGACCCACTTTTGTATGTGTTGGTGAGAGAATGAGAGAGCGAGCTCGCCGCACTCAGCGAAAAATGAATCCAAATCGGATCCAAAAAAAAATTAAAAAACGAGGCAAGCGCTGTCAGATGACAATCGAGTATCGAAGATAATTTCAGACGAAAAAATACAAACAAGTTTGTTTACATTTGCATGCATTTTTTTTAGGAATTTATTAATTCGGTAAAATAACACTATTATCACAACAAAAACGTTTTTTTTTTCGGCGGATCCTGTCTTTGGCATAGTGGAACCATTTCTCTACGGCACTTGTGATGTCGCTTCCTCTGGCATTCGGGAATTTTGTCCTTGCACATTCTGAAAATAAAAAGGGTGTTAACGCGGCAATACACTTTGTGAACAATGAGCACTTGTTTCATTAAAATTCACTATTTCATCTAAATTGTCTTCATCATTACCTATATTGGTTAAAAACACTGTTTTCGCACAAGTTCATTGTTGAGCCTCCCGATATACCCGAAATTTGTTCCCTGTGATCTTCATCACTATATTTCCTTGCACGTTTGCAAATAAAGGAAACATCACGGATAATTTTATAATAATCGCTCGAATTCATGTTCTTACCTTATTAATTAATTAATTCGTAGAGAGATTTTATCACGGTCATCACCACGAACGTCAACGAAAGATTAATCACCGGCTGATGTTCACTCTCTCATTATTCTCAATCCATTGCATAAAAAAAGACAAAACAAAAATTCACG
The DNA here is from genome assembly GCA_955612985.1 of Cheilosia scutellata. Lineage (NCBI taxonomy): Eukaryota > Metazoa > Arthropoda > Insecta > Diptera > Syrphidae > Cheilosia > Cheilosia scutellata. Next base: position 21,893,486 of record OY015314.1, on the reverse strand, counting down.
CGACTCTCGCTCTACTTGTTGTGTAGATACAGCGAATTTACAAATGTGTGCGTGGAACGCCTCATATTTAGGATCATTTTGCGGATCCAAAAATGACGGGAAAAGTTGGGTCAGCGATTTTGCTTGAAGGGTGTGGAAGAAAAAACTTCAATGGGACGAGATACTTACCGGAGAACTTCTTACCGAATGGGACGACTGCATTAATGCTGTTAGGGAGCTGAAAGATATGACCTTCCCAAGAGCAGCTCTACCAGTTCGTTCAAATGCAGTCAATATAGAGATACACATTTTTGCAGATTCCAGCACAAAGGCATATGGAGTTGTTGCGTACCTTAAATATACCACTTCAGATGGACAAGTCAACGTTTCGTTCCTCTGTGCAAAAAATCGAATTGCTCCCTTAAAGGAAAACAATGCCAACGATTTGACGTTACCCAAACTAGAGCTAACAGCCGCCCTAATAGCTGCGCGTCTTCAGTCTTATTTGAAAGGGTGTCTGAAGCTAACTGATGTCAAGTACTTTATGTGGACGGACTCTAAGATCACTTTGAGTTGGATACAAGGTGAGATTCAACGCTGGAAGCCGTATATCCAAAACAGAGTCGACGAGATACGACGACTTACGACAGTGTCACAGTGGAGACACTGTAAGGGAAAGGAGAATCCAGCAGACCTGCTCACTCGAGGTATTCGAGGTGAGCTTAGAGACCAAACCGATCAGTCATCTGTTTCTATGGTTCTTTTATTGGATCAAGCCCCGTCTACAGCCACCGAAGCGGTTGACGAGCCCTTATTACGCTATCACGACTACAGTACCTGGGATCGCTTGTTACATGTAACTGGGTACGTTCTTCGCTTCACGTTGCGGATTAAAGAAAAGCGGAACAGACTGCCAGATAGGACAAATTTATCGGGAGTCATGGCTGCTACACAATCCTTATCGAGCTCCGAGATCCAAAGTGCAGAGAACTACTGGTTCAGGTATATTCAAAAACTCACATTTGCTAATGAAATATCTGTATTGCAGAAACATGGGACTTTGATGACATCTTCAAAGATTCGCGAACTTTTTCCCTTCCTGGACGATAAAGGAGTTATGAGATTGGGAGGTCGTCTTCAATGCTCTGACCAATCCATGGATGTGAGACACCCGATCATCATTCCCTCTAATTCACATATCGTTGATCTGATTATTGATGACTGTCATGCTCGGACACTCCACGCCGGGGTCAACATCGTCCTATCGCAACTACGACAACGGATGTGGATTATAAAGGGTCGTCAAGTAGTTAAAAAACGCATTAAGCAATGCGTAGTATGCAGAAAGTTGTGGGGCTCACCTGCGTCGCAACCGTTTGCTCCGCTTCCAATTGAGAGGATTACTTTGTCACGACCATTCGATAACGTTGGAGTCGACTTTGCTGGTCCTCTATATTATTATGATGACCAACATAATGGAAATAAAGTCTACATTGCCATCTTCACTTGTGCTGCAGTGCGCGCTGTGCATCTGGAGCTGGTGAAAAGTCTGTCAACCGAAAACTTTCTCATGTCATTCAGGCGTTTTATTGGCAGACGTGGGTTGCCAACAATGGTGCTTTCGGATAACGCAACAACTTTTCGAAGAGCTGCTTTCGAATTGAGGAGTTCTGACAGTCTTTGGGATGATGAAGCTATACAAGGATTTCTTTCGCATAGGAGAATTCAATGGCGTTTTATAGTCGAACGCGCGCCATGGTGGGGCGGATTTTGGGAGCGGTTAATCCGAACGATGAAGAATCTATTGAAGGTGACCATCGGCCGAGCAAAACTGGACTTCGAGCAACTAAGGACTCTTATCGTAGAAACCGAAGAAATAGTCAACAGCCGTCCTCTAACTTATGTTAGTACTGATCCTCTAGACTTAACACCGCTAACGCCTTCTGATTTTTTAAACGGATCTCGAAGTAAGTATTTGTCGTCATCACCGAACAAACATGATGCGGACATGCTTCGCCACGCCTGGAAACATCGTATGAGGTACACCACGAAGCTGAGAAAGAGGTGGCGGTTGGAGTACCTTCAACTTCTGCGCTCTTTCCACCTTAAACCTCACTTGCCCTCAATTTCGCTGAAAGCTGGTGATGTGGTTTTAGTCACCGACGTATCGACCCCACGAGTTAACTGGAAGATGGCCATTGTGGAGAAGGAATTCCTTGGCAGAGACCAAAGGGTAAGATCTTGCCAATTAAGACTACCGGATGGGAAACAGTTGCGCAGACCAATTCAACTACTTTACCCGCTTGAGTTGTCTTCTTGCCCGGCGGAGGGTGTTAAAAATTAACTATCATGAACATCTATTATTTACCCTATCATTTTAAATTGTCAGTTTATCTCTCTTATTCTCTTTTTCTTATTGACATATTATACCAATTACTTTCTATATAAACTCATTTACTTTTCTTAGGCTTTTAGTCGCAATTTTGAATTCTGTTATGTAATATTTTTCCGCATTTTTATAATAAACTTAAAGAAAAGATTTTACTCGTTTCATTTTCCACGGGCTTTTTTACACCCAGGTTAATGTTTGACTTGTATAGGAAAATACTGTTCGATATTCTTGAACTTTTTTAAAGATAGGTACTAAAGATGACAAAAACATTATCATTGTGTGATTTTTATTTTGACCAACACAGCCATCTGACAAAATATGCAAGCCATGGCCAAGAGAATTATTCTCGAGAAAAACAAAAATAGGGCAGATCAAAGATGGTCGGATATAGTAGGGCACAGGGTCGCACAGGCTCTGTGGCCTAAGCTATGTAGATCGGAAAAAATCTGGGCACTGTCTTCTAAGGAAGCACGCTATGAGATTAGGTTTAACAGATACGGACACATGCGAAGACTTACATGTCGCTGAAGATATAACTCATCTCCTCTGTGAATGTCAAGCTATTGCTCTGTACAGGAGGAAATACCTTGGAAGGTATTCGACAATTTGAAGGAGGTTGGCCTCGCAAACAAAATTTAAAAAAATATTAAGGTTTTGTAGGGAAATTAATTGTTTGGGTGATGGGTGCGCACCCCGAGGGATGGCGATGGGCCCAATATGGTGCCTAGTCCAATGTGATGAGCTCACACCCTATTCAACCTAACCTAACCTAACCTAATGGTCGAATAGAACTTATTAGCCCGTCTTAGATGTAGTTTTTTTCAGCAACTGCCATCCTCTCTGCCACATCGTTCAAAAAAGTGCTTTTTATCTTTACTTCTAGCTCCTCACACGTACAATATGTATCCACCTGAGGACGTCCAAAGCATGATGGAATAAGTATAAGGTGGTCTCGTCGGCTGCCGACTCGTTCGTTTTTTGGTCCCTTAACGCTTCGTTAACGTACACTTACTACGCTGAATAAAGAGAAAAACGTGTCGTTAAGGGACTACTTTTTGCCGACGAGACCACCTTATACTTATTCCATCATGGTCCAAAGTAAACAAGTTTTGTGGAGAAACAGCATAAGTCAATGATTTATGTCGTTTCTCTTCAAAACACTGAAATAGTACTCTCAGCTTTCGTACTTTGAGGGGTCTGACAAGTATAGTTTCTCTCTAACAGATGAATAACTATATAAAAATGAGAAATTTGCAAAAAAAAAAAAAATTGGAAAAGCTGACTTATGTTGTTTCTGAAATAAGCAATTCAAATGTCAGTTCGATTTCCAATGTTTTTTGTTATTTTCTAGTGTTGCTATAGAGATTAGAAAATGTCTAGTATTGCTATAGAGATTAGAAAAAGTGTGCTCACGATGTGATACAAAAAATACAATTTCACAATTTCACTAGACCTAGATACACCGAATCGTGAATACCCCTATTATAATATTTAATTGTCGTCTCTACAATGTTTTCTAAAGGACAAAATGAAAAACTGAAAATATCTAATTTTAATATAAAATTCATATGAATTTTTTTTTTTTTTTTTTCATATTAATACTGATTGCTTGTACGCGCGGATGTTTTATTGCTGCTGTTTCCGCAATGATCTGCGCTGTATTTTTCTAAACGGTATTGCTTTAGCAGTGATGGTTTTCTTTCGATTATTTTTTGATTTACGCGAATATTTTGCCGATTTCTCGAAAGGGAAAATCGTTAACCGAAAAAAATAACCGACTAATATAAAATTTTCGGCTAATCGTGCCATCACGAGTTAATAATGGTCATGGCGCCCTGTAGTCGATTTTTAGAGGATCCCTTTCGTTCGTTTCATTTATATTTTTCAATAATACACTCAACCGGCCACTGACGTATGTTGCTCAACCACACAGCTTGTAGTGTTGTACCATGCAGGGTGGCCCAACAATTCAATTTTGATAATATTTTTAGACCGGTAACCTGTAACGATTGTTAACGAGAAATTGGCATTATTGTTTGTTTGTAGCACAAAAAACGAATTTGAAACCTTTTGAAGTTCTGCGAAGAAAACTATGTTACAATAGTTTCAGGTTTTTCAAGTTAGAATGGTAGAACTTAGAAGATTTAGCATCGATTTATGACTTTTTAAATGAAACGAAAATGTATTATCAAATAAGTATTATTTTTTTATTCACGAACATTCTAAGCTGTTTCAAACAAAATAAAGTGCTTAGCACAATTTTATAAGGAATCATAAAAAATTGCAGTTCGATAAAATAGATGGTGTGTGTATTTATATATCATAGTACATATATATTAATTAATAAAAGATCCACAATATAAGGGTTCATTCATAATCAAAGGAAACAGAAACCTAGTCGTGATAATTATACATGTTTAAAAAAAGAAAAACAGTATATGCCAATTGGACACGTCCATTTCAAATAATCCTTACGCTGACAAGAAAAGGTTACATGAGACATCTGTAAGGAACAGATATAAAAATATAAAATGCATCCATATTATAAGATAAAATTTCTGAAAATCAAACTGACGAAAATTACATCGCTTGGGAGTTCAACAGAAAACTATTTATTTTTACTTAATAGATGTTTTAGGGAATTAACAAATTATAAGAGCGGATAATTGAATTGAAAGCGACGCTAGGAATGCCTACACTTTCGGTTTTTTTTGCTTGTGCTGCTTTCCTTTACAATATATTTATATCATCTATATCTATCTGTTGAGTTTTCAAAATAAGAAGTAGGTTTTTGATTTTGATTTTCTGTTATTTACTGCTCTTCTTCGCCTAATTCGTGCTTAATCTTAGAGAAATCGAATTCTTGCCCAGTACCACGTTTAAATATATCCAATACGTCTAAGCAAGTTGTCTCGAAATGTGTTGTTGCATCATAAGATGTCGAAATAAAAACTTGGGAATCGGTTCCATCACTATTTGGCTCCAAATAATCGGAGATCGTTACGAACTTCTTTGTAATTGGCTCGAATAGATCAAGACCGGGCTTGATTTCATTTTCTGGATTATCGGTCTCAACAGTTGTCGATACCATACCGAGGAACCAGCCTTTAGCAGCTACCTGGTGTGTGTAGCTGACTAACGACACGTAAATATCAGACTTGCGACCAACTTGTTTCTGCGGAATGATTATTTGAGTGGAGAGAGCATCTTTGGTGTTTGGAATTGGATGATCCAAAATGCAGATGCATCGAATGACTTGTCCAGTTTTGCGAACCTAACAAAAATATGTTATACATTACAGTTTTATCATGTTGGTAGTTTATAAACTCTCACCTTATTTGGAACGTAACTGGGATCACAATATACTTGCTTGCACTTAGCCACCTCTTCCCCAGAACGGACGCCAACCACCTTACCATCTTCACCAAGAACGATTTCATCAATTGGCTTATCCAGCATATATGTTCCACCATAAATAGCAGAGAGACGTGCAAAGCCTTGTGGCAATTCACCCAAGCCGTACATCGGATAGAGGTATGGAGATTTACCATACCGAGCCAAAGAATCAGAGTACAACTTTATGCGACGTATTGTATTCACAGCTGGTTCATTGAGATATTCATCGTCGCGGAAAAGCGCTAATGCATGCCCCGTAAAGTCTTGGGTATTTTTATCTAGACCGAATTTGTCATAGAGGGTTTGCATATTTGACTTAAAAGGATCGAAATCTTTCCATGTCTTCGGGTCATCTTCTTTGAAGTCTTGCACGTAGACTAAGAAATTGCGAAAACGCCTCTTTTCAAACATTCCTGTAAAAAAAATGTATTTCCCATGTTTTACAATATGTATTTATTTTAAGGTGTACAAAGTTATACGTTGAATTTGAATTTAATCTCTATTTTTAGAAATAGTACCAGGATTATATGTAGTTACTATTTCGAATTATAAACTGGATCTATCTAAAGGCTAAGTTTAATACAACCTAAATAAAAGAAAAGATAGATTATTCATATAAGAATACTGTAATGCAAGATGAGAATACAGCTTAAGGCCGTGTGTCAGCTGAAAATTCGCTTTCCACCACGATAGTGTCAGAAAATTATCCGAGAATGATTATTTAGCCCAATTGACACACGGCCTAAATTGGAGATTCTAGCGCGAGTAGTTGAAAAGTGCATGGGTACGCATCTCGATTCTTACACAAACAAAATCATACTTATATGACTTCGTTGTTTAGAAAGTTTTCGTTGATTATGATGATACTAGTTTCTTCCCGCAGCTTCGCTTGCGCAGCCCTCAGGATTTTATCCACAGAGATTCCTCTTTTATATTTAAATATCGCGAAAGAAACCTTACTGTGAAAGTACCTGAGGAGCATTTCGTAGATCAGTGATCTAAAACTTCGTAGTGAAGTATGTACTGGCTAAAAATGGTTTCCATTTTGTTTGTATTGATTTAGTATTATGATTATGCATATACGTATTTTACTTCTTTATCAATGTACAAAGTTTCAAATTGATACGCCGAACGGTTCGTGATTTATGAAAAAGGCCTCTTTGGAAATACCTATTTCTTATATAACTACACAAACCGAGTTTGAAGTCGATCGGATGAAAAATAAAAATGTTCACATGCAAATTTTGACTCCCCATTTTACCCCTTTAAGGGTTGAATTTCGAAATAACCTTCCCTATTGCTTGAATACATTTTAGAGGAAAGCTCTGTGCAAAATTTCAGGTTTCTATGGCAAAGGGTTGTTTTTATTTATTTCCTTTTGAAAACACTTGCCGAGCATCAGTTTCATTAAGTTTAAAGTTGAAACCACGAAGAAAATTTAAATACATATATGAAAAGTAGGCGGTGCGTATTTGAAAAATGAGAATTTTGAAAATTTTGAAAATTTATTCAAATACCCACCGCCTACTTTTATTTAATAAAAGAAAAATACGAAAATAATAAAAGAAAAATAAGAAAAGTAAGGGGCGTTACAGAGTCAGTAAGGGTAAATATATATAAAAAATGATGATAAGTTGTTTACCTAGATTTCTAATTTTTTAATCGATGTTAAGTTGCTAGTACACGGCATGTAGCAAGCCACATACGTATGTAGCTCTGACGTCAACAGAGAGTCCATTGGGACCATTCGCTGACGTAAAAATTACGTCAGTGCTACATACCTATGTGGCTTGCTAAGTGCCCTGATTACCAATATCCAAGACGTTTTGCAGACGGCTATAATATAATATAATATAATATGCAGGCGACCTTCTGCCACTTCGGTGTTTGTTCCAACTCTTACCTATGGTCATGAGGTTTGGGTAATGACCGAAAGAATAAGATCGCGGATACAAGCTGCCGAAATGAGATTTTTCCGTTGTATTGCTGGTGTGACCCGTAGAGATCGCATTAGAAATACCAGAATACGTGAGGACATCGTGGAATCCGCCGGGGGGAATTACTCACGGAAAAGAATATTTTGGTATCGTCAAAATCGCAAAGGAAACAGTTCCCCGTGTGGGTAATGTGAATGAGTTTCACTGTATCGTCAAAAACGTTCAAATTGGATTTTTCCCGAACGGGGAACTGTTCACTTTGCGATTTTGACGATACCAAAATATTATTTTCCGTGAATAATTCCCCCCGGCAGATTCCACGATAGGGGTGATTATTTCCCTATCATTGACGGCAACCATAGTTTTGCACTCACCACATCAGACACCAATTACTGTCACTGAGAATAGAAAAATGCAAAAGAGAACCAAACGAAAAAGCAAATTAAAATTAAAAAGAATATTTTGGTATCGTCAAAAACGTTCAAATCGAATTTTTCCCGAATGGGGAACTGTTCACTTTGCGATTTTGACGATACCAAAATATTCTTTTCCGTGAATAATTCTCCCCGGCGGATTCCATAGGGGTGATTATTTCCCTATCATTGACGGCAAACATAGTTTTGCACTCACCACAGACACCAATTACTGTCACTGTCACTGCCACTGAGAATAGAAAAATGCAAAAGAGAACCAAACGAAAAAGCAAATACATATACTACGTTTACATGAGCGAATTGAGAGATCGAATTCAAACTGAATCGAAAGTCAATCACTGTTTTCGCTCTCACCGGATTGAAAAATTGAATTGAAATAGGATTGAGTTATACGGAATACGTGTATTGTATAGTTGTGTTAGTAGTTAGCAGCGTTTTTAACATTGCAATAGTTTCGTCATGTGTCCATACATTTCTTGTCGCCATTATCGCAATAAATTTTTTTTTCACTCTGAATAAATCTAAAAGTATCCACCAGCCGAAACAAATCACAAGCAAATAAACAGAACGAAAAAAAAAACACACACACACTCTCACATGATAAACTCGATCCCTCAATCTACGTTTACATGAACATTTTAAATCCAATCACGGAAAATTTTGTGATCGGATTGACTCAATTCCGTTTCGATCCGATCAGTGTTTACATGGGATTCAATTCGAATTGAATCCGGATTGAATCCCTCATGTAAATGGGGTAATACAATTAAACCACCCCTACAAATGACAGGATTTTTAATTAGATCTGAAAAAGAGAAGAAAACAGAAGCACTTCTGTTCGCATGAATGATGCTGATGTGTATATGTACTCATATAGTTGTGTGTGTACCCATAAAGTGCAACACAATTTCCTTTATTATGCGAACAAAACGATATGAGATAATTTGTGTCTCATCTCATCTCGTATGCATGTACAAATAATTTTTTTGTTCTTCCGATCGTTGCTTGTTGGTGATATTTTTTGGATGTATGTGTTTTATGGATGTTTGTGTGTCACAGCGCTCGTTGAAAAAATTCCTAACTTTGACAATTTTTGGGTTATCTGATTATTTGGGTAATTGGACGAAAATATTAAATTTTTGGATGTTTTAGGTAGGTATGCCAATAAAAGAATTTCCACGCCCTTTCTGTTGGAAACTAAATTGCACTTGAAATACCTATACAGCAATCGGGTAGACATAGGAAAGAATTGATTTAAAAGCATTGCAAAGTGTTTTGCCATTTATTTTGAAGTAAAGGTAACAAAAATTCCCCGCTAAAATTGTATTAATTTACATTTTACATTTAGAAGTTTCGCATATTTAAAAAAGTGAATGCGTTTTAAAGAGTGAAGTAACGCACGCGCTACAATTAGAAAAGACTAAGTGGTGTGCTTGTTTTAATTAAAATACAATTTTATTTACAGTGGCCGGCACAAGATCTTGACAAAACTATAAAGTTAATTCTGCTCATAATTTGAAACTTACTTCATGTAAATTTTGGCACCAATGGAACCCATTAAGTACCCATTTAAAAATTTTAGAATTTAGAATTTTTCTGAATGTCTACTTTTTTAACTTTTTTCCTCGGTATAAAAAAAATGTTTTGATGCAAAAAGTTTCTCCAATATAATAGTGACTGCAAAAATTTTTTTTCAAAAATCTCTTCGCTAATATTTTTTATGATTTTTTGAAAATTGCTAAAAATTAAAAGTGGCTAATTTTTCCTCCTTTTCATAAAAAATTTTTCTGAGATAATCCCAAAAAAGTAGACTTTTACATAAGTTCTAAATTTTCAATGGGTACTTAATGGGTTAAGGAAAGTTGTGTATCATTCCAATTTAATTACCTTTCCATTGATGCCAAAATTTACATGAAGTAAGTTCAAATTATGAGCAGAATTAACTCGTTTCATAAGTGCTTCTGGATCTTTTGGGTCCGTAAATATATACATATAGTTCCTTGATTTACCTTATTTATAGGTGCATACTTCATAATTATTATATGTAGATATTTTAGCTCAATTATTATTAGATATTTTAAAGTGCATACGCCCTAAGGTAGCGTTTTAGACAAAAATGCCTGTTAGATGTTCCTACACTCATTGCCTCAGCGTAAAAAAACCGTTTTCGTTATCATTTTTTCAAGTTCCGAATCACCAGCGAAGGGAAATTTGGTTAAATTTCGGAAAACAAATTTAAAAAAAAACTGTCCATTTTTGCGAGAAACATTCATTCATTTTTCAAATTCATTCATTCATTCATTTTCAAAATGGTCCGCTTGTCCATTAAGTGGGTCGCGGGTGTAGGTTGCTCAAGTGGACCCTCCATAGCTCTCGATCCTCCGCCATCGACTCCAAATCATCAAGGGCAATCCCCATACGGATAGAGGAGAGATTATGGACTTGATCTAACCATCTCATCCTAGGTCTACCTAGAGGACGCCTGCCTGATGGTACGGATTCCATAGCACGTCGTGGAATCCTGGTCGGGGACATGCGTTTAACATGACCAAACCACCGAAGCATGGACCGCTCCGTCCGGAGAAGTAGCTGCTCGACATTGAGTTCCTCACGTATTCTGGTATTTCTAATGCGATCTCTACGAGTCACACCAGCAATACAACGGAGAAATCTCATTTCGGCAGCTTGTATTCGCGATCTTATTCTTTCGGTCATTACCCAAACCTCATGACCATAGGTAAGAGTTGGAACAAACACCGAATTAAAGACTGACAACTTAGCTTTGACACCAAGTTCAGTCCTCCTAATAACAGAATGACCAAGCTGTCTCAAAATTGACCCAGCCTGACCAATCCTACAGGAAAACTCGGCACTGCTCCTTCCATCACTCGTGAATAAGACCCCGAGATACTTAAACTTCTCCACCTGTTTCAATGGGACTCCACTAACATGCAGAGTGCATTGAACATTTTTATCCAAAAGGTATAATAACATTACGAAAATGCCTTACTAAAAATGCTATTCCAATGTCAGCTATAACTGTGTGCAAATGTACTGACACTCTAATTGATGATTCGTGCTTTGGAGTTATACATTTTAGGGAAGTGCAGGTGGAAATAATATAACTGTTTTAAAAGTTGCTACTGCGATAGAAGAAATTCAAAATGATTCACCTTCATTATTAGTAAATAAAACATCTTCTCAAATTATAGCTTACCCTTAAATATTAATGATTGAGGCCTCTTCCTCGCAGTTTCCATCTCCCCATCGACAAACAAATAACAAAACATTAGAAGCAAATAGCATTAAGACGACCATACCTCGTTTTTTGTTTGATACCCCAAAAAGATTAAAAGAAAATGGAGAATACAATTTGCAAAAAAATGTCGAGCTTCAATTAGAAAATACAAAATCTGATGTAAACACGTTAGTGAATATGCAACTATATCACAAGCCTAAGGCACATTGGAACAAAGAAAAGGATATTTGCTTACAATTTTTTTTATAAATTTCCATCTCTTTATACCCATATGCTAGATACGGGATTTAGTATATGTACCAACAACAAGTACAATTTATCGTTGGCATTCTGCATTAAGCTTGCCAACAGTATTTTCAAGGCAAATTACAATGTTGCTAAAAAAGAAAAGGCGACGACTATGACGGACATAGAAAAAAGTGCATTCTGCTCTTCGACGAAATGGAGATAAAGCCCGAACTAAAATAGAAAGAAGAGAAAACAGACCTACTGGGTTTACTGATATTGGCGAGCTAGGTAGGCGCAATACAGCTGCTTCCAAAGTGATGGTTTTCACCTAAATACAAATTGGAAGCAGACGGTGTCTTATTATATAGGATGCCCATCAATAGCAGATATTGCTGAGCTATTGAAAATAAATATAGCAAAATGCATGGAGTGCAATCTGTCAGTAATTGCTGTATGATGTGACCAAGGTAGTAATAATAGAAAGGCATACAAAACACTTGGAATGAGAATAAGCCATTTTTTAAAATTGAAGAAACGAGAGTCTAACTCCTATATGATTATCCTCATCTATTTAAGAGCGTAAGAAATTGTTTACTGAAGAACAATATCAAGATTTCTGAAGAAGTAGTATCGTGCGGAATAATTACTAAATTGTTTGAAGAAGATTCGAAGAATATATTTCAAGTTTGTTTTAAACTAACAAAAAGCCATATAAGCCCGAATGCGTTCGAAAAATTGTCTGTCAAGTTGGCCACGGGAACTTTCGTAAGCAATATGAATTGCTTATTTGATAATTTAAATATCGATACTACTTTGACTTCAAGCAACCCTCATCGTCAACCTTTAAGCCATTATAGTGATACATAAGCCATTATAGTGATACATTACCATTATAGTGAGTATTACAAATGCAAGAGAGTCAACAGGGAATATGAAAAAACCATATTGTTTTATTGGTTTACAGCAAACACTCCTAGGTATTGAACAAATATGGGCAAGGTTAAAGAACGAACAGCAGTTCCTTCTCAATTCGCACTTCAATACTGATGTTGCAGAGAATTTGTTTTCAATGGTAAGAATGAATAGAGGCTCATATAAAAGACACCCGTCAGCTTATCGATATCGATCTTAAGCAAATTATATTTCAGAAACTAAAATCCGCAGAACATTCAGCCTATGATGACCCTGGAGCTGAGTCATTGCTAAATGATGCAGATTGTGATGAAGAATTTGAAGATTAAGACGTTGAAACTTCAGAGGAAGTAGATGTCTTGGAAAAAGATCTTTTGAGCACAATTGAATATAAACAAGGTTTAGATGATGAAATGGAAGAACTGACAAATGAAAACAAAACTGAAATAGTTATATCTAAAGGCTGTTCGAAAAAGCTACAAGAAACTGTCTTAACATATTATGCGGCCTATAAGATTACCAATAAATTTAATTGCGAAATTTGCAAACAATTTTTAATAAGTGAAGCAAATACAGCCAGAGAGCGAACGAATTTAATTAAATTAAGGGCATACAAATCGCATAAAACGCTCTCAGAAATTGGAAATTTAACAGTCCCGTCGAAAGCATTCGAAAATATGGTTTATAGGATCAAGAAAATATTTGAAAGTCAATTCGAAAATAGGCAGCATAAAGAAAATGTTCTGATAGATTTTATAAAATTCTTGGCCAAAACGGAAGTCAGTAAACCTTTAGCATGCGAACACAAAGATTTTGTTTGTAAGTTTATAGTAATTGGCCTTATAAAATGTTCAATAAGAAAAAAAATAAAGATTTTAATGGAATGAAAAGTATGAAACACTTATAAAACCCTAATCACTGTATATATATGTAAATATGTAATCTCTTTTTTATGCATTAGCAATCCATTGAATTAATATACAGTAGAATTCGCGAATAGCGACCTCGGTTATAACGACATTTCGGTTATAACGACGAAGTTATAAGCTAAAGTTTGGTTTGCCATTCAATACTGAATAAACTCTATCGGTTATACCAACTTCGGATATAACGACCATTTCGGTTAAAACGACCATTTCTTGGTGGTTGTTTGTCATAAAGTTCGGATATAACGACCGAAAATAAAAGAAAACGAAGGAATTTTCAGTAGTGCGAACAACCGTACAATATGTGTCTACTGTCTATATACATCAGGACTCAGTTATGTTTATGCATCTGGAGTTTATTTCCTTTGATTTTTGTTAACAATAACTTTGTATTCCTTTATTTAAATGAACCATATTATTAACTAAAGGTACATAAATAAAAAAATCCTTGATTCGGATATAGCGACATCCGCTTATAACAACGGAAAATTTGTCTCCCATGAGTGGTCGTTATAACCGAATTCTACTGTACATTATGATGTAGCAACAGAACGAGGCATACAGGGGAACCTCAATAAAAAAACGTATCTTATTTTACCCCACTGGGTGATGTGGAAAAAAAGACATTTACGTAGGTATATTATGTATTTACTATTTTAAGGTCTATTCTGGGGCATACATATTCATTTAAAGAGAGACTTACTTGGGCTATCTAAATCGTGGGGCATATACATTTCTCAAGAACTTATGTCTTTCCTTATGATACACTTTCAAACTATTATTGCTAGTTATTATAATCAAAATTCTGAATAATACGTTTCGTTTTGTTGAAAAATTGGCGCCAGGTAAAATTACGCTGTTTCCTGCTACCGCTTTCTACCATTATCAGATAAAACCACATTTTTTTTTTTTAATTTTTTTTAAGAATCCAATTAAATACCTATCTATACCTAATAATAATATTTATGGTGCTGTTAAGTTTTTTTAAATGTACTCACCTATTTACCTTTTAATCTTTTACTGAGAAATATACTTTCCCTTTTTACGTTGAAGGTTTTTCCTAAAAATCATGAAAACTGTAAGATTGCAGCAAAGTAAGGTTTTTGCGCTGTATTTTTTTCGGAATAGGTTAGGTACGTAGTCATATAGATCCCAGATTAAGATAATGAAATATTTCGGAATTAGTACATAACAACTTGTATATAAATAATACCTACTAAGGCCGTGTGTCAATTGGGCTAAATAATTTATCCTCGGATAAGCTTCCATTCGGGCTGAGCGTTGATCACCCAGCAGTCAGGACAAAGTATTTTATATATGAGATTAAATATGCAAATATTATCAGACGTATTTTCTATTAATGCAAAAATCATATCCTGGTACATATGCAGTTACAAAATCAGAAGAATAATCTAAGTGCATTACATATCCACGTTTCAACAAACGGGTCTATGCAGCAAAGCACAGCAACGTCGCTTATTTCAAAGAAATAATGAAGTGTAGCAAAGTTGCGGAAAAATACCAATCATCATTTCGGCAAGAAATATAGAAAAATTAAAGATACACATCATATCTCATCAGAATGGATCCACATTGAGCTCAGTGTAACAGGTATAGCCCGTCCCAACTTAAGTGAAAATTTCTTGCGCAGGTCTCTTCACATCAGGGATTTTATTCTATTAGCGACAACAAACAACTTTTCCAACCAAAACTACAGCTAAAAAAATATGTGTGCATTTCAAACAACAAACATACCCCTGCTTACGAAGACAGCTCTCTAGATCTACGATCGAGACATGACTGATTGTCTACACAGCACCGTCGTTGGCGTATGCCAAAGATACACATTTACCAACCCCAAAGAAAAGGGCCCACCCCAATTTTCTGGGCGTAGAGAAAAGCATACGCAATTTCATGCGATCAAAAATACCTTAACGGACAAATTTCCCTTAAATAAAGTGCTACTGCGCATGTTGGGATCTCTCTTTTGCTTAGGGACGGACTATACAGGTTTCTCTTGTTTTGCCAACTTACAGCCTACATCATATATCTCAAAACCTCACGAGTGTGACGAACTATTCTGCTCACATCACATATCACAAACCCACAACGAATCCAAAAACAAGTACGTATAGGTACGATACGAGTTACCACGAGAAGAGTGTGTGTGTGTTTTTTGTCGCTTTCTGTCCTTTCGTTCACTCAATACAACTCTCCTTATCTGTGGGAAAAGGTTATAATATTATTTTGCTAACCATGCGAGCATACGCCTCCTACATTCTAACGGCCCAAAGAAAAAAATTCGTCTGATGAGAATACTATTAGATTTATATACAATGGTATTACTCACCATTGCCCCCAATACAGCAAGCAAAAAATTTCAAAATGCATTAGACTCATGTGATTTTTCATTGGGCACATCAGATTTTTATTTCAGATCTCAGATTTTTTGTGGCACATAGAACATGAAAGCAGATTGATCTGCTTTTGTAAATGTATTAGTGCGTTATTTGACAGTACATCAGATGTGCAAATTGTTTTGGGGAAACATACGAACTTTATATGGATAATCATATCTACGAAGAATCGAAGTCCACAGATGACGAGGATGAAGAAGAAGATGACGAAGATGATAGTAATTGCTCTAAAATTTAGTCCATGTCCATTATATACGTTTTTGTTCTGAAAACAAATTCTGAATGACGTAAGACAGCTGTGCAAGGTATATTGGTATTAGTGAGAATATGTGTAAATCTCGAAAAATATCAAGATCTGCAAAAAGTGATCCGGATCAAAAAAGGTTGATTTTTTTTGCCCAATGGAAGTGATCTAAATTAAAAAAAATTTGTTTTTTGTCTCAATGGAATACCACATCAGTTTGCCTCCCATTTGGAAGCTCGTGCATTCATCTATATATATAAAATTGGTGTAGCTCGGTTTGACTTGAATCGAATTTGACTGTCTGTCTTTAAATAAGGAAATCTTAAAAATTACTGATCGTATTCGGGTGCCTTTTCACATGTTTATAGAGAATATGTTGCTGACCGATTTTTGCGTTAGGGTCGCTGCTGGCATGCGAGTTCCCACCTTAGCTCGTCGGTGGGTGTGGGACTTGACCCTAGGTACGTACAACAAAAAAAAAACCATGCCAGTCTTTACGTCAAGGTGAAGTTGACGCCGCGAGATATTTTTCTTACCCTCCCTACCTTGGCTACTCTACTCGCCTAATTAGCCCCTTTGGTTCTTAATGTTTTTTTTCTCTTAAGTGATTCAGTTTTTCGCTGTATAACAGTTTAGGTTGAAACCCCCGACAAACAACCCTGTTGTGACAGCTGACTTTCCATCGACTGGGCTGGCAATTGTCATTCATTTCCAGATGGAAATAGTTTCGTAACAAATACCTAGAGCCACAATCTTCACTTTATTTCAAGTCGAAATCTCTTCAGCTTACGGAAAAATGGGGAGTCATTTTTTTTGTGTCGGCTTTGAAAGTTAACTCCTCCGAAAATACTGGGTGCATTTAAATATTTAAAAAAAATTAAAGAGGATAGCCACGGTTCTGTTTTAGGCTATCTTTTATCTCGATAACTTAAGAAGTTTTGAAATAAATCACAAAAGTTTTAAATTGTATGGATTCACTTTAATGTCAAAGTAAACATACCTTGCGGGAGATATATTTCCATTATTCTTTTACCTTCATTCCATTTAATTTTTATACCCTCCACAGGAAGGTATATTCACTTTGTCATTACATTTGTAACGCCAAGAAGGATTCACCGGAGACCCTATAAAGTATATATATTCTGAATCAGGATCACATTCTGAATCGATTTAGCCATGTCCGTCTGTCCAAAACACGATAGCGTCCAAACGAATTGACCTAGGTATATGAAATTTTGTGGGAGGACTTCTTTTTACCGTCGTCAGGGCTATCTCGGTCAAGTAGTTCTGGTACTTCCCATACAAAACCACTCTTAGACCCATGTGTCTCTCTATCTATTGAAATCACGATAGAGTCCAAACGAATCGACTAAGGCGACTGAAATTTTGTGAGAGATTTTAATTTTACGGTTGTCAGGTTTGTAATAAAAATGGTCCATGTCGGTAAAGTAGTTCCGTTACTTTCCATACAAAGTCAATATTCGACCAATTTATCTCTCTAGCTGTTGGAAACACCATAGCGTCCAAACGAACCGAATTAAATGAATAAAATTTTGTGGGAGGACTTCTTTTTACCGTTGTCAGGTTGGTATTAAAAATTGTCTATGTCGGTCAAGTAGTTCTCGTACCTCCCATACAAAAACAATATTAGACACAGGCGTGTACCTGTACAGTACATACAGTGGAGGGTATCAAAGCATCGGCCAGGCCGATGATAACACTGTTTGTTTGTTTTTCGTTTTCATTGTATGTGAGCAAGAGACAGAAGTATGCTGGGAATTTTGTTTGCACTCTTCGACCACTTTGTGATTTTAAGCACAAATGTGTGAGGTGTATATTTTCTAGATGCTACAGGGGGAATGGGAAAGACATTTTTAATAAATCTCATCTAAAATACGTGCGGGTAAAAATATTGCAATAGCTGTAGCATCCTCCGGCATCGCAATGTTTAAAATACCGATAAAAGCGGATGTATTTTTCCAGATAATTTAAAAGAATGTGGAATACTACCTATACCAAAAGAACCTAAAAACATAAACTGTGATAAATTTAGACCTATAAACATGCTACCAATTTTAGAAAAAATAAATGAGAAAGTTGTACATGAACAATTATTTCAATATTATTTATTGCAAAACCGCCCTTAACTTGTTGATTATGACTTTAAAAAAGCAACGACATGAGAGAAAAAAAAATAATTTCAGTGACTTTCGAAGAGCTTTTGAAACAATAAATAGATCAGAACTTCTAACAAAATTGAACAAATACGGCATCAAAAAAAAAGTGTCGAATAGTGCAGTTAATTCATTCGGAGTGTCACAAGGAACAATACATGGCCCATTTTTATTCCTAATCTACATAAATGATATATGTCAAGTTCTTAAATATTGCACAATTTCATTTTTTGCAGATGATGCGCTCTTACTTGTTTATGGAAAAGATCTACAATTAATTACTGAATATTTAAAATAGGACTTAAATAAAATGTGCGTGTGGCTAGCCATGAATAAACTTAAACTCAATGTAAATAAACCGAAGTGTACGGTTATAAACGCTGATTTAGATCCAAATATACAAATAATCAATAATAATCAAATTGAAAAAGTACAAGTACAAAAGTGGGCTTTCTGAAAAGGATACGTAAAAATATATCGGCAATGTGCGCTATAAACATATACAACACAATAATTAAACAACATTTTGAATTCTGCTCAACTATACTTTACAGGGGTAAATCAACCGAAATCAGTAGGCTACAAACACTTCAAAACAAGGCGATGAGAGTAATTCTCAAATGCAGTTTTTACACACCCATCAACTGGATGCTATCGTGTCTACAATGGCTCAATATCAAACAGATGATAACATTCAACGCAGCAATATTTGTATTTAAGGTTAAACATAGAATGGTTCCTGAATACCTTTCGTTAAACTTAAATGTAACCTAAGAAATTCAACCTTACAACCTTAGAACTACTAATAACAATTTTAGATTGCCACTGTATAGAGACAGTAGAACGCAAAACATGGTTATGTACAAAGGCATTGCATTTTTAATGAATTGCCAACTGCGATTAAAAATAAATCAAATTAGAATTCTTTAAAAGGATTCTAATAGTCTACATTAAAAATAACGTATAATTGTAATTAAATCATATTTATTATTATTATTTAATTACACAACAACCTAGTGATTAAAGCATAATGCATTTTGTAATGAATAGTAAATATACTAAATAAACGAATACATACATACAGTAGTTTGCAATCAAGATGAGGCAGTATACTATCCAAGCGAGTTTTTAAACAGCATTTCAGCCCATGGCCTTTTTGCTCACAAAATTGACTTCAAAATTGGAGTTACCATTATGTTGCTTCGCAATTTGAATCCCCCAAGCTTTGTAATGGTACTAGATTGAAAAACGTTTTGAGGCAGTTATTTTGAATGGGCGTGTTAAGGAGATACAGTGTTCATTCCAAGAATACCAATAATTGCCAGCAATTATCCATTCCCGTTTAAACGGATTTAATTCCCTATTAATGTTTGTTTTGCAATGACAATCAATAAATTGCAGGGCCAAACTTTAGAAAAAGCTGGACGTGACTTAAGCAAAAATTGCTTCACTCACGGACAGTTGTATGTACCGTGCTCCCGCGTCAGTAATGCAACAAATATTGCCATCTTAGCCGATGGAAACAAAACCGCTAAAATAGTGTACAAACAAGCGTTGCGTTGATAAACTAACTAGTTGAATAACAAACCTTCGTTTATCCCTTTCAAAAAAGCTCAAGTAGAAATTTTGTTTACAAAAATATACAGCCCTATTGCGAAGATCAACTATCAATTAATAGTTGTAACTGATCAATCCATTTTTTCAAATGGTATTGCGACGATCAATTGTCAATGAAGTGTTGATCGATTGTGAACGTGCATCAATTAGCGATAGTCGGTTGACAAAACGGTATTGTGATTGTCAATAGTGAACAATTTTATTGCTAGCTGTCAATTTTTCAATCAATTCGGTGATTTGCGAGATTTGCGAGGCAGAAATGGCAAAGGGTACCTTGTACAACATTTCCAATAACTTTATGATCAATTTAAATTTCTACATTTGTTTAGGCATGGATCGACCTGAAATGCAAAACAAAAAGAAAAAAGGTTGAAAATAAAGTCGAAATATCTGCGAATGGTGGTGGCCAAAACCAATGTCACCAGATTAATGATATGGAAGAGGCTGTGATTCGTATCCCTGAATTGAATACTTGCGTGGATCCTCCTGGTAATGAATTCTTGTTGAACGAGCCAGATGCAGCGCTAATACCGAGCTCCAGTCAGCAAAGATCCCCAAATGATGTCATCCAAAGAGCAGAACAAACAACAGCTCAAACAAAAGCAAAAGCACCTTAACCTCGAAGCATTGCAATAGAATCGCATGACACTCTTAGAAGATCAAACTTCTTTTCAAAAACACTGATATGACAATATGACAGAATAAGCCAAATTACATTCCTTGGAAATTTCATTCCTACCTTCGGTTTTCCAGTTCCAAAGGATTAGATGCATCTCGCAAACTCCTTCGTATAGAAGCCAATTCCGCACAATTTGTCTCGCCTTCATCATCAACAAAATAAAAGTAATTCCACTGATGACATGTTTTTCAATAAATTGAACAATCGCAGATTTGTAACACTGTTAATTATGTGTTTAAATAATTTGTTTAAAAGTCGTAACAATCACTCTTCAAATTAAAAATATTTTAGAACTGTCAAAATTAAGTTTTCATTCACAATAACTTTATTTTTTGCGTTATGTTCACAATAGCTTATATTTTTATCAATTGTATTTCGCAATACCAATTTCAATCTTAATTGATCAATTTTGTCAATCGTCAACCGATTGATAGTTGATCTTCGCAATAGGGGTGATAATTTAAAAACATGATAATGTATTTTTTTTTTTAATGTTTGAAACTAAATTTTGAACGGGCGAAGCCGGGCGGGTACAACTAGTTTTGATATAAAATCTGTACCCATCATGACGCTATACGGTTGGCACGCCTTGGAGGGAAGTCGCTGGGTAAAACAGGTCGCGTGACCATACCGACTCCTTTTTGGTCGCGGTATTTCGTGTGCACTGTTCAATTGGCTTGTGTGGCATTAGCCTAAGGCCCATTTCACACATACCCGGCAGCCGGCTAATCGGTACCGACTACCCGGTCGTTGGGAATACATTGGTATGGGCGCGTTCACACCTGCAAACCGAAACCGTGCATAAAAATGTACCCTTTGCTCTAGAAAGCTGAAATTTTGCAGAGGTTTCCTTTAAATTTTGGAAATTTTGCTTTGCGCCGAGTTATTGATCCTAATGAGGCCTCACGAACTATTCGTCGTATCAATTTGAAATTTTGTACATTGATAAAGCTTAGTACGCTGTTCGAGCTAAATTTTAACTCCCATACAAAATTCGGCCCAAAATTTTGCTGAGCTAAATTTAAGCGAAAGTTTATTTCAGACTGTTTGCATGTAGATCATTTTAGGCAATACTTCGCTACGTAGGTATTTTTAGATAACTGATCTACTAACTGCTCTCAGGTACTTTCATAGGAAGGTTTCCTTCGTGATATTTAAAATCCTAAGGGCTGCGCGAGAGAAGCCGCGGGGAGAAACTAGTACATATGTATCAGTGGCGTGGCGTCCATATAACCCGATTCCTACCGTGTTACCTTTTAAAAGTTTCAGTTTCAGCTACACAACAATGTTTACTTAAAAACGAGCAACATAAAACCCACGGGATAAACTTAATAATATGTATCTATTCATCTGCGCAAGCTACATACCCCGACCCCACCAACTCAATTGAACTTTATACACACGGAAACACACACCCTTCGGGCCTTCTTCGCCTTCATTATTATTAGTATTATAACTGCCCACACTCTCTGAGCGTAACCCAAATCTAAAATAACCCGAAATATGACGGGTTATAAAATCTCTCACTGGATAGAACAAATTTGTTTCCTTTCTCTTTTGCACACTTGCGTTTATCTGAGTTTAGTCCTCTCTTTTCAACGCCCGCTTTCTTATGCAAAAAAATAACCCGCTTTTCTTCGGGTTATTTGGTGGGTTTTGTGTGTATCTTTTATCGCTGCGCTGTGGTGTAATTGAGTAAATGTATCTGGAAAATAACACGCTTTTCTCCGACATATTTGGTGAATTTTGTAAGTATCTTTTAAAAAATAAACATACTGATCAGTGTTGCCCCCCTACTACAATTGTAGCGTTTTCACTACATTTTTCGCCCTCAAAAAGTCACTACGAAAATTCGTAAAATATTCACAAAACGCTACAATTTCAAAATTTTCGAAAATAAAAATCTAAAAGAAAAATTAAAACTTATATCGAATATTGTGTTTGGCCCTTAAGCACTTGCGAAGCACTTTTGATTTTCATGCAAACGCAGACGCACGACATTATATTTCCACAGGAATATTAAAATGAAGATATTGTGCAATTTTGGGTAAATTTGAAAAGCGCCAAGAATTTCGAAGGAAAGCCAGCATTTACAAACTTATGTAATTACATGCTAACGTTATGTAGTTTGCCTCATAGTAGTGCAACTGCAGAACGATGCTTTTCAAACTTAAATATAATTAAAGACGACTTACGAAATAATTTAGATATTTCTACTGTGGATGCAATAATGCAATCGAAGGAATTATTAAGGCATGTAGAAGGAGTTTTTGACCCACTCTCATCATTAATAACCTACGCTAATAATTTTTTTTACCATAATGCAACACATTATAGAAATAATATGTAAATATTAGTTCATAAGATATTGTATTCTATACTATTCTATTAATTATTTATTTTTCTTAATAATCTTCTTGAATTAAAATTATCAAAATTAAATTATCGTTGAATAATTAATTGTTTATTGTTTTTCTTATGTAAACAATTGCTTCCACAAGTGTGTTTCCGCGTTTTCAAGTAAATTATATTAACCGTGTTTTATTGGACATCTAAAGGGTCCGCCATCTAACGTTGTTTTTTTTTCAACTAGTGCTTATTTCGCGAATGGTAACACGTAACTCATGTCTGATTTGACAGATAATTAGTTTTATCCTTCCGCTGAACGAATATGGTTGTGTATACGCTTGAACAACGCTGGGAAATATTGCGACATTACTTTGAAAATCATAGTAATGTTGCAGAATGGGTGCGAAAATTGCGTACGGATTTTGGAAGAAGAGAAGCACCGTCAGCTCCGTATGTTCGTTATGTTGTAAAAAAAAGTGAAAGAAACTGGCATCCTCATCGATAAACCAAAGCGTGAAAAGCCAAAAACAGTGCGTACATCCGAGAAAATTGCTGCTGTGGCAGAAAGTGTGCGTGAAGCGCCATCAACATCAATTCACCGTCGTTCTCAACAATTGAACATTTCGGAGACATCATTGAGACGAATTTTGCATAAAGACCTTGGTACGACGCCATACAAAGTCCAATTGGTTCAGGAGTTGAAGCCAACTGGCCATCCAATGCGTTTTCGCTTCGCTAAGTGGGCCTGCGATCGATGTTTTGCGCCCTGTTTTTGAAGATCGCATTATCAGCCGCAGAGCTGATGTCGTTTGGCCACCGCGGAGCTGCGATTTTACACCTATTATTTGTGGGGTGCCGTAAAAGATAAGTGTTACGCCGACATGCCAGAGACAATTGACGCTTTAAAGGACAATATTCGTGAAGCCATTGGTGAAATACAGCTGCACACAATCGATAATGTGCTTAAAAATTGGACCGATCGTGTAGGCTACTGCATGGCCAGCCAAGGCAGCCATTTAAATGAAATTATTTTCCATTATTAACCGGAAGGATTGTACTTTCAAATAAAAAAAGAAAAAAGAAAATATTCAGTAGTTTTTTTTTTATAGCATTTTCAAAACAAAAAAAGTTATTTGGCGGACCCTTTATATCTCAGCAAAGTAAAGTAAAGTAGAATCTTCAATACACAATTACAACAACTACACTCTACTTGTCACTTCCGTAGTTGTTGTAATTGCGTGTTGAAGATTCTACTTTACTTTACTTTGCTAAGATAGATTTCCAGTAATACACGCCTCTTGTTTTACTACACTTTAAATCCGCCACGCTACATTTTCAACCAGTTGGGGGGGGCAACACTGATACTGATGTGTTTATAAAGTTTATAAACAAGTCGCTAAGTGAGAAATCAAGTGTTTTGAGTCTTGGCTATGATCTTCGTACCTAAATACGTTTTAAGAAATGTTTCAAAGAGTAAGTAGGTTATTGTACTGAAGCTCCACAAAAACCCCAAATGCTCGATTTAAACACTCATTTAAAGAACCTTTATGTAGAAATAAAGGACAATATTATAAGACATGATATAAATCATGTTTACACGAAATACATACGAAAGTTTTGCACTCAAGATGGAAAAATATCTTCATTAATTTAATTTCTTCCTGGAGTTTTCGATTGTATGGCTTTAAAAAATAACTAAAGGTTTTGTATACATAGATAGGTACTACCTACATCTTACCTTCGACATTTTGATATTTTTCGACTTCGACTTACCATTTAAAATTATTCACGCCACGCCACTGATATGTATTATATATTATTATGTATATACATATTTACCCGTACTAACTCTGTAATGCTTCTTACTTTTCATATATTTTTCTTATATTAAATAAAAGTAGGCGGTGGGTATTTGAATACATTTTAAAATTATCAACATTTGAGTTTTCTTATTATTCAAATTCCCACCGCCTACTTTTCATATATTTAAATTTTCTTCATGGTACAAACATTCAAACTTAATGAAACTGATGCTCGGCAAGGAAATTAAAATTAGCACATAAGCCCAAACCCTTTGCCCTAGAAAGCTGAAATTTTGCACATAGGTATCTTTGAATTTTGGAAATTTTGCTTTCCGCCGAGTTATTGCCAATGATCCCAATGAGGCCTTACGAACCATTTGTAGTACCTACTATCAATTTGAAATTTTGTACATTGATAAAGCTTAGTACGCTGCTCGAGCTAAATTTTAACTCCCATACAAAATTCTCCCCAAAATTTTGTTGAGCTAAATTTAAGCGAAAATTCATTTGAGACTGTACTGCATGTATGTCACTCGCCCATTGATTGTTCGGCACATTTTTTGACGCTAAATTTTAACAAAGTATGTAGATTTTTTTCCTATTGTGTTTTTGTGCTGCGGAAAATTAATAAGTATTCAATGAATACCTCGATGAGAAATCTACACAAGGAAAAAATAACAAGGAAAATATAACACTTTTTCGCGTCTATGAAATTTTGAAGGAAGTTATTTTCAACGAACTGCTGTTTTTTGTTTTTCACTTATAGTCCACAGCGCACTATATGTATAAATTTAGCTAGGATTCTGGCTAAGGTTTGGAGAGAAAAATAGGAGAGCACCTAAAATTGAGTTTCGCTCGAGCAGCGTATTTAGCTAAGAAGTAAAAAATATGTACATATTCATAAATCTAAATCAATACTAAAAAATGTAAACCATATTTTTAGATAACTGCTCTCAGGTAGGTACTTTCATAGGAAGGTTTCCTTCGTGATATTTAAAACCCTGAGGGCTGCTCGAGCGAAGCCGCGGGGAGAAACTAGTTCATAATAACTGCAATTATGTATACCTACGTATAAATAATATAGTTATTCGAAATTTTATCATTTATGAAAAGCTCTTGTAGAAATACGAAAGGTATGGACATTTTTATTCATTTAAAACAATTATGTATTTTAAAACAAGTACACACCATGTTCAAAGATAAATTTAAGGCACACATTTATTAGTGTAATATGATATAAATCAATATTTATCATAAGAAATAAAAAAATATGTGTGAATAGGTAGTTGTAAAACAGGTGTAAAGAGGAGTTGTCTATATTTATATGTACGAATGTTGTACAATGTACAAAGTACATGCACACACCTTAATAGATATGACGTCATATAGAGCTGTCATGAACAGTAACAGACAAAAAGCGCAAATAATAAATAAGAAACAATAAAATGTACCTACTATGTATGACGAAAAAATACATATTTCCAAAGCCTTCTTTAAAGCCAACGAATGAGGGACAAAGAAATTTAAGCAGCAAAATAAGCGAAAACTCGCGAAATGGCCGGTGTATTCCGTTAACTCAAGCATGAAATGTGTAATAGCAATTTCTTCTTGGATCCATTAACTTTATAACTTCGAATCGCATTGTCTTGTGAAATGTATGAACAGTATTTTTTATATTCCGATTGCTAAACAAATTGCAGAGAAAATTCTAAATCCAATTCTCATTCCCAAAGAATAATCAAAATGAAAACCTGAATAACGAATATGATTCATCGGTGAGCTATATCATGTCAATTAATTATTTTACATTTAGTCTAATTGATGTGCAACATTTATAAAGAAATTTGTGAACCAGCATTTTTTCCTACATTTATATGGAATAAGGCAACATTATGGGGTGAAACCGACAAGCGCACAGATGAGTTTATTTTCTTCCCCTACTAAAAGTTTGCGCACCATCATAATCGTCTAACTACGTGTCATGAATTTGAGCAATAACGAATAGTGAAAATAAAAAAGGTACTGCATACAAATTTTTAGATGAAAGAGTATACATATATGTACAATAATAGGTGCAGAAATATGAATTAAATGGAAAACGTACCCATCAAGTCGGAGGCAAGTGCTTCTTTTTGATCCACTGGCACTTTGGAAATTTTTCCACCTTTGTACACGTAACTGCCCTCAATTGACTTGAACTCCAAGTATCGAGTCACACCCGTATGGATAAGTAATTTTACCAGCTGGCCATTAGCCATAAGGAATTTCGGGATTAAATCCACATTCCAATCGCGTCCGCGTCCAAATTCAGCGCCTGGCTCATCAGATAGGTTGAAGCGTTGATACAATTCATCCAAGGGAGTAATGGATGCAGACTCCCCACCGTAGTACTTATTCCGATCGATGTGGAGCACCTTCTTCCCAGAGACCGATAGCATTCCACTTAGGATGCATTCTTTGAGGCCAGTGCCGAGGACGATGGCATCGTATTCATCATTCATGGTGGCGGCTGACAATAAATGTTTTTTTCTGTGATGTGCACGAAAAGCAACTAGAGATTTATATTGTCTTGTTGGAATCTTTCTCTCGTGTTTTTGGATTTAAGAAAACTTTCTTTTTCTTTTATATTAGTTTCAGATTAGAAGAAACCTCTGCGAATCTATTCACAAGTATGAAATATGTCGAATTTTTTCACTGGGAAGAAAAAGACGTCGTACGATTTGACGAAAAATGGGTTCGTTTCGTATCAAAATTAAACGAACGAAGAACGAACGAAAGAAAGGGAGTAGATAGTAAAAATGGCCGATACAACGAAAATGATAAACTTGTGAAATGAAATATAAGGGCAAGTGTTGCCTGCGAAAAAAAACCGCAGCTCGTTGTAAAAGATTTTCAGGATATTATGGGAAGTCTTTACACCGCGTCTCCACGAGCAATATTTCATAGAATGCCATATATCATGCTATGAGAATTGCTCGTGGAGACCACAAATAGTATTCTATGAAAAATGGTATTCCATCTATTGCTCAGCTCATAGCTTGCTATCGATAGTATTCTATGGGGTGTGCTTTCTTTGTCTGACACATGTGTTTTCGTGTGATGCACAAACCAGTATGTGGTTTGTGGTGTGATGACTATGGAAATAGTAAGCTATGAAATGCCCACCCTACATTTTATTGCATACTATCATTATTTCTTTCTATAAGAAATGACAGATGGTAAGCTATGAAATATTGCTCGTGGAGACGCGGTGTTATGCCCAAAACAAACGTGCAAAATTCACTGCGCAGCAGGATTAGAATACACAATAGGGGTATTCATGCAACGTCGTAAACTCGTCGTAAACGTCGTTTACGACGTGGGAAATGAACTGCGTTGCTATGCAGTGAATTTAGAAATAGAGACATGTTGCAGTGCTGCGGTGACTGCAGAATTTACATTTGTTTAATTTATTCTAATCCTGCTGCGCAGTGAATTCTGCACGTGTGTTTTGGGCATTAATGTTCTTATGTGGTGATAAAAATGTAAATTCTGCACCCTCCGCAGCACTGCAACATGTCTGTAGACTCTTTTTACACGCACCGAGTTTTCACGGCACTTCTTAATTGTCTTTTAGGCACTTATGGTACATTTATACGTTCAGTGTTCTCACTTTAGTGTCTTGGTTGTCAAATTGTCTTTGTTTCCTATTTTTTCCCGTTCGTCGTTCACGATGGTAGCTGCATTTTCGACGCGCAGACCGCACACAGTTCGAAAATAGACCAAATGCAGACGTCTATAGGGTAGTTCGCAACAACGTCAGTGTCAAATGAGAAAAAAAAACAAAGTGACAGCTAAAAAAACTTGTAGGAAAACAAACGAAATTTATCTACAAATTTATTTATTGAACTTTTGTAAACACTTTTAAGAAACTCTAAATTTCAAGACTGCAATCTTTTCAATTTGTATTTGGCACTTTATTATAAACTTTTCACAAATAAAATGAGCAAAACCTATCTCCCGCCATGTAAAATTTCGTTTGCTTTCCTACATTTTTTGACATTTCAGTGAAAGAGAAAGCACACTTCTGAAAGGGATAGCTTCGCGAAATACCCTATCGCGACCGAGTACGGTTTGAGAATAATGGTGGCTTTACATTACCACGCAGTCCTATCACGCAAAATTAAAGAGGTGCCAAATACCAAAACGGTAAGGGACAGCAACACCTAAAATGCAAAAATACGTGACACGTATTTTAATCGGCCATCTTATTTACGTGATACGTATTATGGGAAAGCTGTGCATGTTGATATTTTTATAGCGATGGCCTATGGATTTTATCGTTCCTATAAAACAAAATGAACACTGCTATCATATGTTTATACGATGCCATAATACCAAATGTTTGATATTCCTCTGGTTCACATCATCGCACTAGCGATCGCTCTCAAAAATGGAAAACAATTTTGATGGTAATTTAACATTTTGTTAATTACCTAACTAGTGGAAAATGTATTGCAAATAAAATGTTCAGATGAAAATTGGTGTCCAAATGACGAATACCTTGACGACGAAGAATTTCAATTCTCATTTGAGAGCTTAGATACCGGTAAGTACCAGTCGTAACTTTGTTATTTTTGATAACAAACTACGAATTGAAATTGTAATTTGTATATATATGTGTCGGAATCTCCTCACCAGGAGTATTAATCCCGTCCATTTTAGTACACAGTACACACTCTCTTGCCGCTCTCCCAGGGCTCGACTTTTCCTTTGTTGTTCCCTTTTCAATCTCCCTTCTACCTCTACCTACGCCTACTCCTCCCTTGTTCGGCTCCTTGATTCGAGATCGACCAAAACCTTCGAGTCTCTAATCTGCGTTCAGGCGATCTAGTTGTTCTCTGATCTCGCTTAGACATAACTACCTTTGGGTATGTCTACATTTCCGTGGACAACAGGACTAAAGCCTCAAGCACACTCCGACATATGTATGTACTGATTTAGGGTGGTATTCATCGACCACTCGTAAGTTAAGAGCTTCGTAAACCTATTCACCAACCGCATTAGTGCAGATTTACGAGCGCTCGTAGGACTTACGAGTGGTCTCCAAGTTAGGAGAGGATCGTTGTTCGAATTCGAACATGAAGGCAGAGCGCACGCTGTCATATTTAACGTAAACAATTAGGCCTATTCGGCAAAATCTTTTATTCTGTTATGAATCATAAAAGATCTCGACCATAAAAGATCTTTTATAAATCGTATTCAGGGTTTCGAACTTTTATGAAAATCTGTTATGGAAGTTCGAAACTTGAAAATATGTTACGAAGCTGTCAAAACAAACCGCAGAGTTTTTTTTATACATAGCCGGTAGGCACATGATCAAATTTGTGCAAAAAAACATATTAAAATGCAGTCTGAAAAGAGTATGTTTTGAATTATTAGAAACTAAATAATTGTGTAATAAATACTGGAACATCTTTCTAGGAAAAAGACAACAAAATGTAGTGTCGCGAGAAACTTGAAATAAATACCCAACTTTACATCGTCATTAGAAATACAATTTACCTGCATTTGAAATGAAATGGTTGTATTCGCGTTTTTCTAAATTGTTCCAATTTGTTCATTATAATTCTAGCATACACCTTATCTAATCTAAAGAGCTGAGTAAAACGACATTAGGAAGATCAAATTGATTGCTATTTAATCTTTGTTCCAGCAAAAGTGATCGGTGTGGGTGTCTTCGTCTGAACCAAAAATATTCATTCAATCATTTCAATTGTCCGCTTATCCATTAAATGGGTTCCGGGTGCAGGTTGCTCAAGTGGACCCGCCATAGCTCTCGATTCTCCGCCATCGTCTCTAAATCATCACGGGCAATCCCCATACGGGTAGAGGAGAGATTATGAACTTGATATAACCACGCCTGTCTGATGATGGTACGGATTCCATAGCACGTCGTGGGATCCTGGTCGAGGGCATGCTTTTAACATGACCAAACCACCGAAGCATGGATTGCTCGGTCCGTTGAAGTAGCTACTCGACATTGAGCTCCTCGCGAATTAAAGCAAAAATATTGTAATAGGTCTGTGATGGGAAATATAGAGGGCGTTGGAAGTGGATTGAAAACGGAAATCAGGATGTGGATGGGACTTAAGGTAGGAAGCGGAAATAGAAAGGGATGGAGTGCTAAGTGTGAGGAGCGTGGCATGCTGGCGTAGCACGGTTCTACTCGCCGGATGGGGTGGTTCTTGTCCTACACACTTAACAGGACCTACGACAAAACATTAAACATGCCAATAAAAAAATGTGTTACCTTTTTAAAGCAGACGGACGTCCACCACACTGAGAGGGCTGCTGATGGTGATGCAGCGAGAGCCATAGTTCCCACCCTTCCTGGAAATTTTTCGGCCATTTTTTAAACTTCCCCAAAAATGTATAGTTGCCGTTGCCTAGACCATGTTCACCGAAAGAATTTTAGCGGACCTTACCGCACCCCTGAAATCTTGATTTAACAAGCCATTGGGCTCATATGAACCAAATTAAAATCCCAAATTTCAACCAACATGGCGTGATATACAACTTTTTTATTATCGAAAAACTAAATTAACTTTATTAAAGTATTTATAAATTAACGCTAAAAATTTTAACTTTAACATAAGTAAAGTAAATATAACAAAAAATTTTATAAATAACAAAAATTAAATTTAAAATAAAAAAGCGAAATTTCCCCGTCACCGTTCCAAAAAAAATGGTATGCACCTGAAATTGTATATACCCAGTGTACCCTTTTTCTCGCTCTACCTTAATCGCGTTCCTACCCAAAAAGAGCTCTGTTTAGGGGGCTATTTGTTTTTAAAAATTCGACGCTAGCAAAAAAATTTCACGAAAAAGGGGAAACTCACTATACCAAATAACAAAATAGACCAAAAATAAAGAACAAAAGAAAAGAAAAATTCAATAAATAAATAAATTAACAAAAAACCACACCAAGTGAAATAAATAATAATATAAACGATTACAGGTAAGTATATATAGATTATATACTATGTATTTGATTAAATACAAATTAATTTAAAAAAAAAAAATGTTTATTGACGAATTTTCTATTGTTTTTGGCACTGACTGTAATTTCAGTTGAACTATATGTATGTATGTAATTTTTTTTGTTTTGGCATACAACTTCCTTTTATATATATTTGTATATAATAATTACATATATTGTTACGTATGTATTAAGTGTATGCAAAAGGTAGGTATGTTTGTAAGTATATTAATGACAAAAAACTATTGGCGGCAATCATATACCTTTAACACCAAGGAAATATATAAATATATAGGCATATAATAGGCGGATTTTTTTGGGAAGTGAGTACAACGAAACCAAAAATGGGTAAAACAATTTTTCATGTAAAACCAAAAGTGAGTATAACAAAACCAAAAGTGAGTATACCATTTTTGCATGTAAAAGTAAAAGTGAGCTAGCTATAGATTCCCTTTTTTTTTTTTTTATGGCAACTAATTTTTTATGCTCTTGGCCTTATATCTGTGGCAACAAGAAAAAACGGCATAAGTCATTTTTAGCAACTTTTCAGGAGCGCAGGTTAAAGGTTTGACTTCAGGTTACAAAAAAACTGTGCATGGGATGGGAAAAGTTGTGATGCACAAACAAAGATAGTAAAAAGTTAAATTTTATAGAATAATTTTTTTATTAATTTTTAATTCATTTGCAACCTTTTTTGAATTAAAAAAGACTTGTGTCGTTTTTCCTTATTCAAATTTTGCACTATTCGTGAGTTAAGTCGACTTATGTCATTTTTCCTTATTTATTTTTTTATAAATTAGCTTGATAAGTAGACTTACGTTGTTTTTCCAAACTGACATTGAAATGGAAAATTGGTTTAGGTATACTTATGTTCGTCTTTCAAACTACATTCTGCAATTCAAAAGGTTCAACAACACGCCCAAAGAGACAAAAAAGATAATTATTAAAAAAACAAACATTTCTTTCTTTTATTTCATTACAACTTCTGGTTCATTTGGTTAATAAATAATAATAATATAGAATTTTATAACGAATGCATAGGCTGCTACACTAGGACCGATTTTGGCGGACTCTTTGTCCTCTCTTTTACATAATAGGCAAAATCAGCTTTGTCCTGGTGTATTGTGAGTTCGTCTATTAACTGTAATTTCTCCAAGTGTCTAGCAGTGGAGATTTAATTTTTAGGTTAAGACCATGAAAGACCTGGAAGTATTTGGTCAAGCTAACTGGTTCTGATGTTTCTAAGCAATACAGCTCATACATTCTTGCTATTGTTAAGTCAGATTGTAAGTACCTACTTTTTTAAAGTGTATCGCCTAGTATAATGGCTATGGTAGACTGGAAATTTTGTTGTTTTGTGCTTTTATATCCTGTAGTTTCGACTTGGAACATGCATTTGGGGGTTTCGAACATCCCCTTCTGTCTATTAGAGTTGTACATGGTGCATTTCTTTTCTTGCTAATTATGTTCCTTATGAAACTGTTTGTTTCGCCAAAACAACATAACAGTTTTTGCGTACAAGTATCCGTTCACCCGATAGCTCAATATAGTATTCACAGATAAGCTGGCGGTTTTTCGGTTTGGCACCTAACTTCTTAGCCTTACACACAGACTTTTCTTTTAAACAAATCATAGAACTTGTATAAAGAACGCTTGCATTATAGCTTCCTAACGCCCAGTACTGATTAAATAAACTGCTTTGGTTCTGTTCTGACAATTTGCTTCTGCAGTCGTTTCGACAGAATGACAATGGTTTCGATTTTCTTGCTTCAACATTTTTATTTTTTTTTTTGTTTGTATGGCATGCCCGTATTTCTTTATCGTTGGCGATATTTTTTAGCCTCTTTTGCTTTGTTGTTTGAAGAACCAGCTATATTCTCATTTTCTTGCGAATCAGATACGTTATTACCTTCGAAATTGCTTGTACCATCAAGAACCATTTCTAGCTCGCCTGACTTAAGCGAAACGTCATTTATGGACTCCTCAATAACCTTATCCCAAAATTCCGTGCTTTCATTATCACTACTCGAACTGATTTGGAAATCTGGATTCCTGATCGAGTCATCCGAATCTTGCCAAATTTGACGCTCTAAACTTAAGTTACATTCTGTAAGTCCGTTTGAATTGTAGGATGTGTTTGAAACACAGTTCAGAGAAATTTTAAAAATTGGCTATGAAGATAGGTAGGTTTTGTTCCTTTTAATAGTAGGTAAGGTATATAGTAATTTTCTGAGAATATTTTCTAGATTTACTCTTTAAAAGAACATAAGAGTGTCCAGCTAAATGATAAAAGAAAAAACAAAAAGTCTACACAACTCATGTTAGTAGAAGCTTTAAAATAAGTTTTATGATGAAATATGTGCAGTTATTTATTTTAACTTGGGTAGTTACGCAGACATAACCGAGTTTAGATAAATGTTTAGAGCTTTAAAATGTCTTTTTAGCGGCGCGTAAATGTAGCTAAAGACATGAATAAAAATTCACGAAATAAACAAATTGAATCAAAAAAAATTAAAAAAAAAAAACATAGGTTGCGGGCGCTCAAAACAACCTTCATTAGTACTTTTCTTAATTGCTAAAGCCAAAATTTTGCTTGCGCGAGATATCATGGCTAACTACCGTTATTTTTTTTGCTAAAAGTACAACACTGACACTCAATAATGTAGGAGTCAAAAAATACAATTTGGTTTTACTTTTGAAGCACTTATTAACAAAAAAACACTTAACTAAACTTATGCGTGCACCACAAAACAACACAAGTCACTTAATGAATTATGTTTTGATTCGGGAAGAAAAACACAAGTATACATATTTCTTCATAATTTTGTTAACGCCTTTTGGAATAACAACACAAGTACACTTATGTTGAGTTGTCCTGCAAAAAACAGTTTGGAATAACAGCACAAGTCGTGTTATTTTTGTGCCATATACAATTTTCGATTTGGAAAAACAACATAAGTCTACTTATGTTTCTAGTATTGATATGATAAATTTTGGAAAAAGGGCATAAATCTACTTGTGCTTACGTTATTTTGATTCACCGGTGTAGCATAAGCACATAAGTAAAAAAAGTTTTAGAATATTTATACTTATGCTGTTTTTCCTTGTGCAAGCTGTGTAGACATAGACTTATGTCATTTTTCTTTTGTGTGTATGTGTAGTTCATAAACCAAAAGAGATAAAAATACGAAAAAAATATGACAGATAGAATCGCTCACTACGCATCAGATTGTGTAAAAATCTCAATTTCGACATAAGTCGACTTATGATGTTATCCCTTGTTGCCACAGATATGTTGATGCACACCACTTTATATTTAATATTATTATACATACATATATGTACTTCGGCACTACGATGTAAAATAGGTGAACGAAAACTTTTTGTATCGACTGTGACAGCTTTTGTTAGTTGTTGCAAAAAAGATTATTATGCGGTTCAGGTACGGGGTGCACAAATTATATATCAATGGTTAGATGTCGCTCTGTTTCAGCGTGTTCGGCGATGATGATTGCTTTTATTTCAGGTGCAATCAAATTATGCGAACATGTCACAAAAAAAACTGTTGGCGGCCACGAAGTACGTATGACCGCCAGTTCACGAAATTCAGGAATCTTATGTACGTAGATATTCGTATGTACGCCTAAAAAAACACACAATTTTCACACATCGCAAATTTACATACACTAAATCCTCACTTACCAGGTACTTTATTAAATATTATTTCTACGCTGTTTTTAGTAAGTAGGCGTATTTTTTTTGGGAATCTATAGTTAGCTCACTTTTACTTTTACATGCAAAACTGGTATACTCATTTTTGGTTTTACATGCAAAACTGTTATACTCACTTTTGGTTTTGTTATACTCACTACCCAAGAAAATACGCCTTATATAATACACTGCCTTTGTTTGTACTATACAAAGGGCTTTTAAAATAATACTTTACTATCACAACACTTTCTTTCTCTCTAGAGGGATGTTACCTCAGCGACTGTACGTACAATAATGAAAATCAAAATTGATCGCCAGTTCTTTCTTAGCGGGCCTATTCTTTGATCTTGGTACTCAATCACCCGATCCTTTGTTAATTTTCCTTTTTTTTGTTTGTTATATTGATTTTGTTGTTTTTTTGTCTCTGACAGACACTACCACAGACACTACACGAAGAGAACCCAAAAACGAACCTCAATTCGAATCTCTCAACGAATAATCGCAACGTAGACTCGGTAGTGTAACGTAACGATATACCTTTTTTTGCCCTACAAAACGTATTGTATATGGTTTAGAGCTCCTCTAAAGCTCTGCATAAGCTCGAAATCGAATTTCGAAGTATATGAACGTCAAAAAAATTGAAAGAGAAAACGAACAAAACAATATAGCAGACGAGAGACGAGACACGCTGATGATTACAAAAGGTAAGTTTGGAATTTTTGTTTATATTTATTATTTTTTTTCTTGTTCGTTCTAATTTTCTTTTCTTCATTTTATTTAATGCAGAGATGGTGAATTGCTTCAAACATACGATCAGCCTACCATTCGCCAGAACCACAAATCAATTGGTACAGTAAACGATTCTTGCTTTGGTTATTTCATTTCTTCCTATCATAATTTGCCTATAGGTGGATATAGCAGTTTTCAATTCCAGAAATTACATATTTTTTCCTTTTCAGGTGACCGCAACAATATAAATTTCCAAATTATTTTCGATTACATACCCACTAGTTTATGCACAATTATTACATTTGTCTTCTTTTGTAAACATTTCGTTGACCATAAATTATATAGATTATCCCTTTCAATCCAAAACTTTCTAATTAATAAAAATCTTTTATGATAAAAGTCACAAAATTCTGTCTTTTATTCTGTTATGATTTATAACAGATTTCATAAAAGATTTTTGCACGCAGAATACCAATTCTGGAGATCGTAAAAGATTTTTCGATAGTTCGAACTTTTGTATGGAAATTCATAACAGAATAATGCGAGAAACAGGGGTGGGATTCTGTAAAAAACGAAACGAAAACCGCTTTCGTTCACTAAACCTGTCTCTATCATATCTGTGGCAATAGACAGAGACTGCTATTGTCGAAACGATAGCGTTCGATCGTTTTCGTCTTACATAATCTGGACCCAGATTACCACAGCAACAGAAACAGCAACTTTGACAGCAACAGCAACTTCAACAGCAGAAGTCGCATGAAATACATTGGAAACATCGACAGCAACTTTGTCAAGGGAGGAAAAAAAATTTTGTTATCAGTTGATTGCAACACAGCATTACCAGATTACCTTTTATCAAAATAAATGGTGAAAGCGAAAAAATTGTATTAGGTACATGATAACCTGTAAAATGTTAGAGCATATTAGAATATTTATTTAATTCATGAGTGTTAACGTACTTATTACCTACCAGTAGGTACGTACCATTATAGGTACTTGGTGGTAGCTAAAGTATAAAATACTAAAAACATATCTGATGTAATTTTCGACTAGGTATTTCAGATTTCTGCTGCTCAACATCAAATTCAAATTTGTATGTACTTTTGTTTTAATTGCTTGTCAAACATTAATTTTAACACAGCTCGCGACGATTGAATTAGAAATCTCGTTTCCACATTGCAATAGCAAAATTGAATTCAAAATCACGTCCCACCGACAGTAAATAATTTGACGCCTGCAGTATGTTATACACAATTATCAGTGAAAGTCGGTGTACTGACACGGATCACAAAAAAAGAATTTAAAATGTTGCCAATCGAAAATAAAAGCAATCTAAATCAAAAGAAAATGAAAATAGTATTTTCTAAATAATTTACATAAGAATATTTTCTAAACTGCTGAAATCTAATTGTAGATATCTGGTAATGCTGCTGCACTTTGAGTATGTCAGCATTCGAAAGTTGGGAGAACTGAAAAAGTCACCGTGGTGTTGGTAGCATTTGCACAGCAACATTGAATTTAGGACTTAGTTCTAACGTCGATGTCGATGTCGATGTTGCTGTGGTAATGTAACTTCAGCGTTCAGCCATTAAAAAGCATGGGCTCTAAAAAGTGCGCTGTGGCTGTGCCAATCTGTTTCTCGCATAACAGGAAAAATGGATAAAAGATGTTGCCGAATAGGCCTGAATAATATGACAGCATTTTGAGATTTGGGTTTTATTATTTTTTTTTTATAAATTCTAGTTTTATATTTAGTTTATTATAATTTTGTATTGTCAATAATGATTTTACAAATTTGGAAGGCAATATTTTGAGCCATATTTGTTAGTTTCGCAAAATAATTTATTCGTAGTAGATCATTTAGGCCTATTCGGCAAAATCTTTTATCCATTTTTCCTGTTATTCTGTTATGAATTTCCATACAAAAGTTCGAACTGTCAAAAAATATTTTACGATCTCCAGAATTGGTATTCTGCGTCCAAAAATCTTTTATGAAATCTGTTATAAATCATAACAGAATAAAAGACAGCATTTTGTAACTTTTATCATAAAAGATTTTTATTAATTAGAAAGTTTTGGATTGAAAGGGATACCTAATCTATATAATTTATGGTCAACGAAATGTTTACAAAAGAAGACAAATGTAATAATTGTGCATAAACTAGTGGGTTTGTAATGGAAAATAATTTGGAAATATATATTTTTGCTTTAATTCGCGAGGAGCTCAATGTCGAGTAGCTACTTCTCCGGAGCGGCCCATGCTTCGGTGGTTTGGT
This sequence comes from Cheilosia scutellata, assembly GCA_955612985.1. Lineage (NCBI taxonomy): Eukaryota > Metazoa > Arthropoda > Insecta > Diptera > Syrphidae > Cheilosia > Cheilosia scutellata. The sequence continues at coordinate 21,855,004 of OY015314.1, read as the reverse complement.
CATGTTAAACGCATGTCCCCAACCAGGATCCCACGACGTCCTATGGAATCCGTACCATCATCAGGCAGGCGTCCTCTATGTAGACCCAGTATGAGATGGTTATATCAAGTTCATAATCTCCCCTCTTGCCGTATGGGGATTGCCCTTGATGATTTACCTACACCCACAACCCATTTAAAGGATAAGTGGACCATTAAAAATGATTGAATGAATTTTTTTTGGTTCAGACGAAGACACCCACACCGATTACTTTTGCTGGAACTAAGATTAAATAGTAATCCATTTGAACTTCCTAATGTTGTAACGCCACCATTTTTATTATCTATAATAATAATAACCTTTTGTATAACTTTTGTGAATTCAGTAGTATGTATAGCATTTAATTTCATTTCATTTCATTTGCAATTCATTTGTATTTCATTTTCATTTCGTTTGTATAACTTTATAACACTTTTATAACACCATTGTATTATACAAAAAACATTGTAACTTGGCACCACTGACTGCGCATGCGCATTTCCATTTAAACATTCATTTTCCAAACGCACTGTCAAAAGCTTTTCCAGCTGATCAGAATAAAGCTCTATCGAGCATGTATAAAAGACGGAGCAAATTACAAACAGAAGCCACTCACATTTGGTATTTCGCCCGATCGTTCGGTTATGCTACTGACATCCTGAAAAATACCACATTTGAGATTTGACATTTGAGCTTGCCTTTGCCCCTTTCATAGTTTTTATTTATTTCTTTTTAATACTTACATCGGTCCGCATCCGCAGACTGAATAAGTGGCCAAAAGAAGTGAATCACTGCCTGTCAGGGTTGCCATAATTAATTATTTTTTCCAAACTCTGTTAATCAGATTTAATTCTTTTATTTATATTGAATAAAAAACCGTTTGTGTTGAAACTACATATAACGTGTCAGAATTCATTTTCATTTCTCTCCGCTTGTTGTTGTTGTTGTCATTTCACTTCGTCGTTTTCCTTTGTTCATCTGCCTGTCCAACGTTTACTGGGGTCTTCGGACAGCATAAGCGCAGACAGAGAGACAAACAAAGCTGCGGAATCAGCTGTTCTTGGCGTATGGAAGGTGGTGAGCCTGAGGAGTGTTGCTACGTGTCACCATCTAACGTAGTCCGCCCCCCCACAATAACAGAAGGTAGCAGTACCCACGCTACAATTGACGCCCAACGAGAGGGCCATTCCTCGCATACATTATCTCACGTCGCTATAGAAGAAGAAAACAGTCTGCGTAGAAGTTCTCGCATCGCATCGAAGACAGCAGCAAAAGACACAATGGCACAATTTTCTGACGACCAATTCAAGCAATTCATGGCAGCAGTTCAAAGTCAACCTAAGAAGGGTAGTTTCAGCAACTGCACCGCAAGGTTCAACGGTGAACGAGACGCCGAGACCGTCGAAGGGTTCATTGCTACAATCAATGTATACAAAGATATCGAGCGGATAGACGACGAAGACGCTATTAAAGGTTTCCCGCTGCTATTGACTGACAACGCAGTTAATTGGTGGCAAGGCGTTCAGAAAGAAGCCAACACATGGAACCAAGTCATTCAAATGCTACGCAACGCGTACGCACCTGTCACACCGGCATATCGCATATATATGGATATTTATGCAACCAAGCAGAAACCCAAGGAGCCCACCGATGACTTCATTTGTAAGAAACGGGCTTTATTGGCAAAGCTACCAGAGCCAGCGCCAAAAGAACCGATGATGATCGACCTCATTTATGGCCTTCTTCATCTCTCAATCCGTGATGGTGTACCACGAGAAAGTGTCACTAATTTTCAAGACCTGCTAACCAAGGCAAGAGCGGTTGAACTTTCGCTGTCAGAAAAGCAAACTGACCATGCTTCAACGTCAGACTTCAGGCCAAAGAGATGCAATTACTGCAAGTTCACAGGTCACACTATCAGTGAATGTAGACGAAAGGAAAAAGATGAACTCCTGAAGAAATCATCTGCGCCAGAAAAACCCGAATCCAAGCTTCACTGCTACAAGTGCAAAGCACCTGGATTTGTAAGATCCAACTGTCCCACTTGTAAAGATTTACCGAAAGGACCTTCGACGGTATCCTTCAATTGTATCAAAACTACATTGGACACAGACCTCCCTACGATATCAATCATGTCTCATGGAGAAGTTGGACTGGCATACATTGATACTGCAGCACGAACTAGCGTCGCTGGAAGAGAACTATTTCTGCATCTCCTCCGGAACGGTACAAAGTTTCACGCAGCCGATGCTAAAGTTACTCTTGCAGACGGAGAGTCCTCCGCTCAAGAAATTTATATTGCCGATACCAGTATAATAATAGGTACTCGATTACGTCCGATACGATTCATCGCTCTACCTAAGGCAACGGACAACAGGACTCTGATAGGAATCGATTTCTTAGAAGAAAATGGAATTGTCCTGGACCTAGGCCAAAGAATTTGGTATTTCGGAGACCAAACAGAGAAAGTATTCGACTTTTATGATACCACAAATACAAAAGTTCTGAGAAAGACTACACCAGAACATGTTTTAAAAGACCTTATTACGGCCGGAAAATTTAAGCCTATATCACCGCTAGCCCGAACTCCAGAGGTGGTAGCGCATAAAACCATATCTCCGCCTAAATCGTCTAAACGTACCTCTGCTTTCCTATCCTGGTTCGAGCCATTGGAACCTGTGTCACCAATTCCTCCGACTCTTCAATCCATACATTTTGGACAGACTCCACCGATAAAGAGAAGAAATGTCCAACGTGTGCAAAAGAACGAGTATTCTCCAAATGCCATACAAAATATATTTGATGATACTTTTCGAAACACCGATGTAACTCCCGAGCGGAAACGTGAAAAGGAAAACCTGTTTCCGAGTTTAGTACGCACACAGGAAGATGTCGACCCCGAATCCTATTTCATGGTAATCAATGCTATAGACGTTGAGCTCCGATGTGATGAGGCGGTTGAGCTAAATGAAATCGATCGAGGAAAGCTGAATGAGTTATTGACAGAGCAAGTAATCGTGTTTGATGAACTGAACGAGCCAACACCATTTGCCCTGCACAAAATCAACACAGCCAACAATATTCCGCTAGCTGTAACTCCTTACCGACTGTCACCAACCAGACGGGAACAGCTCAAAATCGAACTGGACAAGATGTTAGAACACGAAATAATCGAAGAAAGCGAATCTCCTTGGGCTGCACCAGTGGTCTTAGTTCCCAAGAAAAACGGAGGCATTCGCGTGTGCATCGACTACAGGCAGTTGAATAGCATCACAATTCCGGACAGGTATCCATTACCAAGGATAGATGACCTGCTGCACTCAACATCGAACACATCATTCAAAAGTACACTGGACTTACAGTCCGGATACTATCAAATCGCAATAGACGCAGAAGATCGTGATAAGACGGCATTCATCACACCATTTGGAATGTTCCGCTTTAACCGCATGCCTTTCGGCCTACGAAATGCCCCAGCGACGTTCCAGAGACTGATGGACAGATTCCGCAATCCACTAACAGATGTATTGATACTTATATACCTAGATGACATTATCGTATGCTCCAGCAACTTTGAAAAACATCTACAAGATCTGCATCTAGTTTTTTAACGCCTTAAGCTATTTAAACTCAAAGTAAACAGATCGAAATCGAACTTTTGTAGTTCAGTGGTCAAATACCTGGGACATATTCTCACCAACGACGGTATTGAAGTCGATCCCGAAAAAGTCACTGCTATTCGAAACCGTCCAGAGCCAAAGAATGTAAAGCAAGTCCTTTCATTTCTACAAACTTGCTCCTGGTACCGCCGATTCATAGTAAACTTTGCAAAGGTATCACAGCCTCTAAGTAACCTAACAAAGAAGAATGTCTTGTGGAAGTGGGGCAATGAAGAACAATCTTCTTTCGACACTTTAAAAACCCTACTCACAAGTGCACCCATCCTCAAGCAAGCCTGCGATGATAAACCCTTCACTTTAAAGACGGACGCTAGCAATTACGCCATCGGAGCTGTATTAGTCCAGGGGGAGAAGTCCGATGAACACCCTATCGAGTACGCATCAAGACTTCTAACATCAGCTGAGCGAAACTACTCCACCACGGAAAGAGAAGCCCTCGCTATCGTATGGGCTGTTAACAAGTTTAGAGGATACATAGAAGGAGGTGAAATAACATTATTGACCGACCATCAACCCCTAAAATGGCTTATGAGCCTTAAATCTCCTACCGGTAGACTTGCCCGATGGGCACTGCAACTCCAGCCTTATAACTTTAAAGTTGACTACACACCGGGAAGAACGAACATTGTGGCAGATATGTTGTCCAGACCTCCATGCGAAAATAAGGAACACTCAGACGACATATGCAAACTCTGCAACTTCCAAATTGACATGCCCTCCAGAAGACCAAAGGAAATCAGGGAGGCACAGCTGAAAGATGACCAGCTGAAATCAATCATCGAGTCCTTCGAAAGCAACGATGAAAACCTTACTAGATGGACATCCCGTGGATATCTCCTTAACGATGGGATACTCTACAGGTATTCATCCGAATCAGATTCCGATAATGCACAACTCGTCATACCATCGGAAGAGAGAGAATCCATTCTTTATAATTACCATGACTCCGCTACTGCAGGCCATCACGGTGTCGAGCGCACCATTGCTAAAATTGCCTCAAGATACTACTGGCCTGGCATGAGAAACGATATCACCAAACACATCGCTAATTGTCTTGCCTGTCTTAGATACAAGCCAAGCAACATGAAACCGACTGGACTCCTCCAGACTGTGTCCAGTAATCAACGTTTTGAAGTGCTTTCAGTCGATTTATTTGGCCCTTTACCTGCAACACACGACGGATATCAGTGGATTCTCATTGCTGAAGATCTTGCAAGCCGATGGATAGAAATATTTCCATTGATCGAGGCTACGGCTGAAAAATGTGCAGTAACCCTACTCAACGAGGTATTCCTGCGCTATGGAATTCCGCGACGTTTACATACCGACAACGGGCCGCAGTTCATTTCTGCAATAATGCAACAGCTGGCTCATTGTCTTGGAATCCAACAAACGCTTACGCCTGTCTATCATCCCGAATCAAACCCTGTGGAAAGAAAGAACCGAGATATGAAAACACAACTCGCCATACTTGTAGGCCGTAACCATACTACATGGGCAGACGATCTACCATCAATACGTTTTGCAATCAACACAGCAAAATGTCAAAGCACTGGCTACACTGCATCATATCTGACGTTTGGACGTGAACTCCGCACTATAGATGACATCAGTCACGATTTACGAACCATTGCCCTATCTGAAAACTTCATCCCGCAGATTACGCCTACACTGTTAAAACTGACCGACGTAATGAAAAACGCAAGAGAAGCGACAGAGAAGATGCAAGATTCCAATAAGACCTACGTCGACAAAAAGAGACGACCACAACCTACTTTTAAAGTGGGTGACCAAATACTAATAACCTCCCACTTTCTTAGCAAATCCGCAAAAAACCAAACTGCAAAATTCATGCCAAGAAGAGACGGTCCCTATGTTATCATCAAACAAGTTGGGTCCACATCCTACCAAGTGGCTTCCAAAGATGACCTTACAGTTCCGTTGGGGACATACCATGCTTCAGCAATCACGAAGTACAAACTTGCTACCACTCCAAACGAAGAACCTGTGATGCCACTCCGCCGACGTGGGCGACCAACAAAATCTACTACACAACCTGTCGCATCATCGAGACGATCTCAGCGCCAGAGGGGGAGACTGTAACGCCACCATTTTTATTATCTATAATAATAATAACCTTTTGTATAACTTTTGTGAATTCAGTAGTATGTATAGCATTTAATTTCATTTCATTTCATTTGCAATTCATTTGTATTTCATTTTCATTTCGTTTGTATAACTTTATAACACTTTTATAACACCATTGTATTATACAAAAAACATTGTAACTTGGCACCACTGACTGCGCATGCGCATTTCCATTTAAACATTCATTTTCCAAACGCACTGTCAAAAGCTTTTCCAGCTGATCAGAATAAAGCTCTATCGAGCATGTATAAAAGACGGAGCAAATTACAAACAGAAGCCACTCACATTTGGTATTTCGCCCGATCGTTCGGTTATGCTACTGACATCCTGAAAAATACCACATTTGAGATTTGACATTTGAGCTTGCCTTTGCCCCTTTCATAGTTTTTATTTATTTCTTTTTAATACTTACATCGGTCCGCATCCGCAGACTGAATAAGTGGCCAAAAGAAGTGAATCACTGCCTGTCAGGGTTGCCATAATTAATTATTTTTTCCAAACTCTGTTAATCAGATTTAATTCTTTTATTTATATTGAATAAAAAACCGTTTGTGTTGAAACTACATATAACGTGTCAGAATTCATTTTCATTTCTCTCCGCTTGTTGTTGTTGTTGTCATTTCACTTCGTCGTTTTCCTTTGTTCATCTGCCTGTCCAACGTTTACTGGGGTCTTCGGACAGCATAAGCGCAGACAGAGAGACAAACAAAGCTGCGGAATCAGCTGTTCTTGGCGTATGGAAGGTGGTGAGCCTGAGGAGTGTTGCTACGTGTCACCATCTAACGTAGTCCGCCCCCCCACAATAACAGAAGGTAGCAGTACCCACGCTACAATGTGCGTTTTACTCGCTAGAATTATAATGAACAAATTGGAACAATTTACAAAACACGAATACAACCATTTCATTTCAAATGCAGGTAAATTGCATTTCTAATGACGATGTAAAGTTGGGTATTTATTTCAAGTTTCTCGCGACACTACATTTTTACGGATACAGTTCATATCAGGCATCCATAGGAACAAATTTTTCGTTTATCGCAGCCCAGTACATCGAGATCGATTCAGTTGGTTACTGATTTGAAATAGAGTTTTCTAATTGCATTTTGCTCCATGTAAGAGCAATTTACTTCTTTTTGCCTCGTCGTGTGTCGCTCCGTCCACTGGCCGTGGACGTTGGATCGGAAGGGAATTGCGTTGGGGAACAGAACCTCACAACCAATTATGAAAACGCTTAAGAACCGATGTTGGTTGAAGTGTTGGTTTATTCTCTGTGGAATTCATTTGGGTTTACAATATTTTATATATTAAATTAGTTACATTTGACTTACTTATTTTAGCAATTCCTCGGCATCCAGTTCCGATTCCAATGCAATTTGACAATTTTAGTTTTGGCGCATATTTAAAGCCATGCGGCGGGAAGTTTGACAGCTCGATTTACTGAGAATAACGAGCGCGTTCAGACAATTTAATACGTCAGATTGACGACTAGGTATGTTCGTTTTGGAATCGGCACTGGATCCTCGGTTAATTTGTACTGGCTTATAATTTCACGACATCCCACCCCCCGTGAGGCGCTCCAAGTCCAAAGCCTCACCAACATCTAGAACAGCAATCTTTACTGCAGGGCGTCGAAAAGTTCCTGTGCTTGTCTTCACTTCTGCTACACGGATCTGTCCGTCTTGACCAGGAAAAACTCCTATTATTCGTCCACGAATCCATTGGCTTCTAGGCATGTTGGCATCGCAGACAAGACATAAGTCTCCGACTTTGAGCGGTTCTACACGCTGGAACCACTTACACCTTCTGGTTAGGACCGGCAAATATTCTTGAATCCACCTCTTCCAGAAGCGATCCTTGAGTTGCTGGCTAATGTGCCACTGCCTCCTGAGACAAAGGGCTCGTTCATCGATCTGACCTGGAGTTTGCGTGGAGTTAGGAACTCCCACCAAAAAATGGTTTGGTGTCAAAGGATCCTCATCATCGGCTGAGATAGGCAGGTGCGTAAGTGGGCGTCCGTTTATAATATTTTCGGCCTCTATTAAGGCGCTCTGCAACGTCTCAAATCTTGGTGCAATCTCGCTGAGAGTATGTGAGAGAACTCTTTTCACAGACTGTACCAACCTCTCCCAACAACCGCCCGCATGTGGATTCGATGGGCAGTTGAACGACCACTCGATGCCTCTCGACGAAAGTTCAGCTTTAATGGCTTCGTTGTCAAAAATATCAGCACTCAACAGCTCCCTTTTGGCCCCTATGAAATTGGTGCCGTTGTCGCATCTAATACGTTTCGGAATCCCACGGCGATTGACAAAGTTGCGAATACATAGTACACAGGCATCAGATGAAAGATTTGCAGCAATTTCAAGGTGCACAGCTCGCACCGTCATGCACGTAAAAAGTGCGACCCACCTCTTCTCTTTCCGTCGTCCAATAGTGATGTACACTGGCCCGAAATAGTCGAGTCCGTGTACGTGAAAGGCCTTACGTATGGTGTGAGACGTTCTTTCGGTAATTGTCCCATTAACGGCGGTTGTGGCTTAGCGGAACGAATTCGACAAATTAGGCAGTTGCTTTTTGCCTTTTTGACAGCTGATCGGATACTTGGCAGTTTGGCACCCAAAAGCGCAGTCGAATCTGGTTAGCGATTGTGTCATCATTTTGGTGACGTAAGCGGCTATGAAAATGGTCCACAATCAACCTGGTAAGGCGATGGTCCTTTGGGAGGATGATAGGACGTCTGGCTGTAAATGGTATAGTCGTGGCGGCGTCGATTCGTCCATACATCCTTAGCAGTCCGGCATCATCTATGTATGGCGTTAACTTAAACAAACGACTGCTTTTTTCGACTGGTAGGTTTTGGCTTAGACGGGAAATATCATGGGCGAAGGCTTCTCTTTGGGCCTGTAGGCACAAAACTAACTCGGCGGCTTCAAGCTCTTCGACGCATAGCTCTCCTCCTTCTATTTGCTTACGCAGGCATGCATCCTTAAATCGCAGTACCCACGCCACGCATCTCAGCAATTTTGAATACTTCGAGAATCTTGACATATCAAAAATAATGCTACTTACTGCGTTTGCATGCAACAGAAATCTTGGACGGCCTCGTCCTCACACAACTGGCTGTTGATGACATCTGTTTGTAAAGGCCAATCCTTTTCGGGCAGCTGAAGAAACTCCGGACCTCTTATCCATTTACTGTCAGTATTCAGCTTCGGAGGGTATCGCGCTCGCGTTGCCTCATCAGCTGGGTTCAGCCTAGAAAGGAACCCAACGCCATTGATTAACCTGGCTGCTCTCTAAGATCTCGGCAATCCGGAATCCCACAAATTGTTTATATCGCCGGGGCTCCGATCTAATCCAGCTGATGTTGGTTTTTGAATCGGTCCAAAAGATTCGGTCCTTGAACGTCAAGTCATGGTTCTCCACAATGGCATTGCAAAGCCTTATGCCCAAGATCGCTGCGGATAATTCCAGTCGTGGAATTGACATAAGCTTTTTTGGAGCACATTTGGTTTTGCCACAAATAAATGATACTCGAACACTGTCACCATACTCGATTCGAAGAAATGAAACTGCACTAAAGGCCTCTTCACTGGCATCGACGAAAGTGTGAAGAACGATGTTGCTTGCGGACGTCGTGAGGATCATGGCATCTCGGCATCTTGAATTGATTTAACGACGGAAGCTCAGCCTTCCATTGCTTCCACCGTTCGAAAACTGCTTGGGGAATTGGCTCATCCCACTCAACTGCTTGTGCCCAAACTGAGCGTAACATCAGCTTCACATAAATGACGAAATTGGCGACCATTCCAAATGGGTCAAACACAGCCATGACAATACTCAAAAATTCCCTTTTGGTAGGGCACTTGTCGTTCTCCATTACGTCTCGGTTGGCCCGGGGAAACTTACATTGAAACTTGAAGACGTCTGCTTCCGGATCGCAACACTTGCCAAGGATTTTCTCTGTCGCTGCTTCGATGTTCAAGTCGATCATCCTGCCTTTCTGTTTCTCGATCTCTTGACACGAGATACTTCGCATCACTTCCTTGGAGTTCGACGAAAAATTTCGCAGCTTGAAACCGCCTTCCTTGTGAATTGAAATTACGTCGTTGGTCACCTCAATTGCTTCAGCTTCACTATCAAAGCTATCGACGTAATCGTCAACATAATGGCGATCGATGATTGCTCTTGCAGCTCTGGGATGAATATTTAGATATCTCGAGGCATTGAGATTCTTCACATAATTGGCTGAGCACGGCGAACAACTAGCACCAAATATCATCTATGTAATCAGATGCACGTCAATCGGTTTTTCTTTGTGTTCCCTCCATAGGAAGCGCTGCGAATCCTGGTCCTCTGGTTGGATACGAATCTGATGAAACATCTCTCGAATGTCTCCAGACACGGCTACACTTCTCAGGCGAAAATTGAACAGGATCATCATCATGGGCTTCAATTCATCAGGTCCCTTCAGCAGGAAGGAATTTAGGGAGACGTCGTTCACTTTGGCTGCCGCATCAAACACTAACCTCACTTTATTTGGCTTATTCGGATTCCTCACACCGAAATGAGGGAGGTACCAAGTCTTCGACGTGTTGTGATTTGCTTCGGCTGTCGTCAATTTTCTGGCGTACCCCTTTTCAACGTAGCTCTTTATGATATTTTTATACGTCTCGGCATATTGAGGATCCTTCTCCAATCTGCTTTCCAGGTTCCAAAATCTTCGCTTTGCCATCTCGTAACTATCTGGAACATCAGGGCTGTCTTCTTTCCAAAGGAGACCCGTTTGGAAACGACCATTGGATTTCTTGGTTGTAGTTGACAATATCTCCATCGCTCGTTTGTCAGCAGAAGAGATCAGCTGTTCCGTGGGCTTCTTAACTCCGAAATTTTCTAAAGCGAAGTACTCCTCCACCGCCTTGTCCACTAGAGCAACCTGCTCTTGACTGCATTGGCTGCTGTGAAGAACTACATCATCTCTTTGCTCCGCTACGGCTTCTGTTGACGTTTTGCCATACACAATCCACCCAAGTTTGGTTTCGACTACGACAGGCCCAGTTCCCAGCGGTTTGAGAGTGCGTAATGGTGCACCCAAATGGCTGTTGTCGAGCCCAATGAGTATCTCTGGTTTGGCATTCTCATACTGGGCGAATGGGATGATGTCCATACGATGATTCGACAGCTGTAGTTCTTCCATATTGACTGTTTGGGACGGCAGGTTCAAATCGGTGACAGTCTGTATTCCTTGCATCCTGTATCTCTTGGCGCTTTCTCTATCTGCACTTATATCCGCATCCACGATGAACGATTCCGTTGCAATAGTCTCCTTTCCAAACCATTGGAGCTTCAAATTATTTTGGCGGCCATTCAAACGCAATCGTCTGGCCAGATCTTGACTCATTATAGTGACTGAGGAACCTTCATCGAACAGCGCATATGTTGATACAACGATGTTATCACCACACCATAGACTCTAACTGGCAGCACACGAAACAGAATCTTGGCTCTGGAATGAGTGTGACAACTAAGCAGGAGCCTCGAACATCCGGCGTTGACTAGTACATCTGCATCAACTGTTGACTTCGACGGCTCGTGTAGTAATGGATGATGCATTTTAGCACACTCATCGATTACACACTTCTTTCTTGCTCTGCATGAGCGAACGCTATGACCGTACTTTAGGCAGTGAAAGCACAGTCTGTTCTTTTTTACAAAGTCCCACCTTTCTGGGACATCCAGTTTAATGAAAAGATCGCACTCCGCAACTGGGTGCTGTTCCTTCTCGCAATGGCGGCATTTGCTTCTGGCGGAAGCATATTGTCCAGATACATGGAGGATCTTCTTGGGACCCGACTTCTGCTCTACATGGGCTGGCGGCAATAAAGAAGTCGATGTAACCAAGCAAACAAACCTCGCGACCTCGGTTATCCACTCAGCAAAATGTTTGACGGTTGGATATGGCACAATACTGATGCTCCGTTGAGCCCATTCTAGCCGTTTGCTCATAGGCAGCTTAGCTACTAGTTCGTCGATTATCGTTGGGTTTGCCAGATGTTGGTGCAAACCACTAGCCTCCAAAAACGTCGAAAGGTTTTGCACCACCGTGGCAAAAGGTACCAGCATTTCGAGTTTTCCTTCCGATACTTGTGATATTGCCCTCACTTTGGCTAACTGGCTTCGCAATAGGCATTCGGGACGTCCAAATCTGAACTCGAGGGCTGCCATTACCTGATCGACATTATCAGGGTGGATAAGTAATGCTTCCACAACTTCTCGAGCTTCATGTTTAATTGCTTTCTGTAGACGAAGCAAATTTTCCACCTTCGAGTAATTATACATCAGAGTAGATTCTCGGAACACAGTTGAGAACATTTGCCATTCCTCTGGTCTGCCTGTGAACTGAGGCAAGTCTTGTAGCTTGCGAATATGTCCATAGCTAACGTTTTCGAACTGCTGAGGGGAACAACTTGGTGGCAAATTCGGAGGTGGCGTGAAGGACTGCAATGACGCTAACTGCTGACTGATGGATGGCAGCGATGCACCAATCGGCGGCAAAAATGATGGCACTGTATATGTATACGATGTGCATGCTGCTGTTGTTGCAGCTCGAATGGGCTGCGACGGCTGGTACATCGAAAAAGGCATTGTGTACGTACTACATACAGCGGGTGCACTCACTATCGTTGTCTCAGGCAAACTAACACTCGTTGAAGGAATATAAGCTGTGGTGGCGGCTACGGACGTCGTTATTGGCGGCATCGTTGACGTGTGAGCAACCGATGGGACAATGGAAGCAGTTGCTGCTGCTACTACAGATGTTGAGGTGTTTGGAACTTGATTCACAAGCTCCTGTAGGCGGATGCGTTCAGCCTTTTCTTTTGCGGCAATGGAAGTTATTACCTCCAGTTGTGAACGCATTTCACTCATCTGTTTCAACAGTTCCTCCATTGTCTTTGCTGTTGCTGACTGTTCCATGTCGGGTGTATCGATTATAGTAGTGTCGAGGTCACTTCCTACTGAATCGCTATCTGATTCAGATTGTTCTGGTACAGTACTAAGCTGCACTTCAGATTTATCTAAAGGCAACTTTCCTGCTGTTGTGCGCGGACTTCGTCTTGGCTGGCTGCTACTCGACATACGTACGTATGTGCACGAGTTGTCTGCGACGGCGGCTATGGCTGTGTCTTCTAGACGGCAATATAAGTTCTCCTGGCTGGAATTGGTTGCAGGCGGCAACTGAGTTACACTGGCAATAAATTTTCTCCTGGCTGGAGTTTGTTGCAGGCGGCAACTGAATACGCTGGCAATATAATTTCTCCTGGCTGGAGTTTGTTGCAGGCGGCAACTGAATACGCTGGCGGCGCAAGATATTCCTCTATTTTCCTCATAAAATAAAGAATAAAGATATTGTCGCTCCGGATTTTGTTGGATCGGAAGGGAATTGCGTTGGGGAACAGAACCTCACAACCAATTATGAAAACGCTTAAGAACCGATGTTGGTTGAAGTGTTGGTTTATTCTCTGTGGAATTCATTTGGGTTTACAATATTTTATATATTAAATTAGTTACATTTGACTTACTTATTTTAGCAATTCCTCGGCATCCAGTTCCGATTCCAATGACAATTTGACAATTTTAGTTTTGGCGCATATTTAAAGCCATGCGGCGGGAAGTTTGACAGCTCGATTTAATGAGAATAACGAGCGCGTTCAGACAATTTAATACGTCAGATTGACGACTAGGTATGTTCGTTTTGGAATCGGCACTGGATCCTCGGTTAATTTGTACTGGCTTATAATTTCACGACATCGTGGTTTTTTGTTGTCTTTTTCCTAAAAAGATGTTCCAGTATTTATTACACAATTATTTAGTTTGTAATAATTCAAAACATACTTTTTTCAGACTGTATTTTAATAGGGGTATTCATGCAACGTCGTAAACTCGTCGTAAACGTCGTAAGTTTACGACGTGGTAAATGAACTGTCAAAATTTGTATGGAAAATCATTTACGACGAGATGGTAAACTTACTACGCGAATTTGTGTGGAAAACCGAGATGGTAAACTTACGAAGAGGTTATTGTGTCATTTCACACTTGAAATAAAGGCGCGAAATCAGAAAAAAATACTTTGCATGCATTTATAATACTTATGATGCATTTATAAATTTTATTATTCCAAGTGTAGGATAATTAGTTAGACCACCAAATTGTATTAAGAAAACAAGTTCTAAAAGAGATTAAACAACGAAATTTCCAATTCCAAACAAATGGAGTTTTCGTTCGCAGCAAAAATATTGGTATTGTAGATTTCGTTATGTAAACCCCTTTAAAACTTGTTTTCTTAATACAATTTGATGGACTAACTAATTATCCTACACTTGGAATAGTAATATGTGCAATTTTCTCTTTATAATCATATCAAAAGTTGTTTGTTCGCATTTTATCAATTCGTTCGTTCCTTCTCATGTGAAACAGCTGATTGGTTTACCACCATTTACCACAAATAGCAAATTGGGGCGTTCATGAAACGTTTGTCGTAAACTTACCATTTTACGCAAATGGTAAACTTACGACCAGAGGTAAGAGAGGTGTTTTGCAGAAAATTGATCAGGTGCCTACCGTCTATGTACAAAAAAAAAATCTGCGGTTTGTTTTGACAGCTTCGTAACAGATTTTCAAGTTTCGAACTTCCATAACAGATTTTCATAAAAGTTCGAAACCCTGAATACGATTTATAAAAGATCTTTTATGATTCATAACAGAACGAATGGTTGGTGAATACCACCCTAAATCTATATAAGGCGTATTTTTTTGGGAAGTGAGTATAACAAAACCAAAAGTGAGTATAACAGTTTTGCATGTAAAACCAAAAGTGAGTATACCAGTTTTGCATGTAAAAGTAAAAGTGAGCTAGCTATAGATTCCCAAAAAAATACGCCTAAATATAAAAATTGACCCTTAAAATGTTTGTCGTCGATTCACGCCTTAACGCATTTTCCCATTTTAACCAAACTTTCACACATCTTTGGTATTGGTCCATATATGATTCCTGTGAAGTTTAGTCAAAATTGGACAAAGGGGCGTGGCACCGCCCGTACAAAAAAACATTCAAAATCGTATATCTCGAAAACCCCCCAATCGATTGACCTCAAACTTACAGATAATCTTAGTTATTGGCAGTGGAGTACTGGAGTATCCTGTGAATATTGGTGAAATTGGACAAAGGGGCGTGGCACCGCCCGTACAAAAAAACATTCAAAATCGTATATCTCGAAAACCCCCCCAATCGATTGAGCTCAAAATTTCGATAACCGCTGGGCCGATTTTCATTATTCTTTTTTGGTTTTGTTCGTATTGCTTTATTTCAGGTTTAGGCCCAAAGAAAATTACAGCAAATCGATTTATTCTCATTTCTCGCATTTATTATCTAAAACCTAAACATGCACAAAGCCGTGCGGGTACAGCTTCTTCGGCAGTCTTGGAATTGGACGCCAACGTTTCTAAAATTTGTAACATTGATATGAATAATGCATTGTACTGAAAGTCAAGAATATTATCTAGGAAATACGATTTCTGGAAAAACAAAAAATGTTCTACCACAGAGCCGGAGCCAGCCGTTCATTTGGACAATTGCCAGCCAGACGAGTTTTAGTATAAAATTATGTATTTAGTTGAAATATTTGCTACATTCTGACATTTTTCTCTGGAATGTTGTGTGCATGAGATAAGAACGCCATTATGATTTAAGCAAATTGTACGGAAATTCTAAGCCACTTGTTTAAAGCCACTTGCGCAAGATGAAATCCACGAGCATGCAGGAAACCGAGGACAAGAAGCAGACCAGATACAGGGAGCGAGTAAGCAGCAGATAAGTTAAACCGAGGAAATGTTGGATGCAATACGATACCAGAAGCGAAGAAGGTCCGAATCCAGTACAGACGAAGACGAGGAAGAAATACAGGTACCTATAAGGTTGGCAGGCAGACCAAAAATTATTAGAAACGGAAGATCGGGGCGACCAAGAAAGGAATTCAATATTCTCCATTCCATTGGAATAGAGCAACATTTTGAAAATCCTCGAACAATTCAAGAAGCATTGTCGCTACCGGATAAAGCTAAATGGAAAAAAGCAATCAACGACGAATACCAGTGTTTACTCTCGTTTACTCGTATATTGCTCGCTCTGGCAGCTGAAAAGAATTTAATCCTACATCGAATAGATGTTTCATCTGCGTACTTGAATGGAGAGCTACAGGAAGAAGTATACATGCAGCAACCTGAGTGTTTCGTTGACCCTGGGTACCCGGAAAGAGTGCTTAAATTGAAGAAAGCCCTCTATGGATTAAAACAATCCGGGCGAGCTTGGAACAATAAGTTGGATTCGGTTCTAAAGGGAATTGGTTTCCGGCAATGTAGCAGTGAACCGTGTGCTTATATTGTTTAAAGAGAAGGCCATTTAAAGATCATTGCGGTATATGTTGATGACCTCATTTTAGCGGCACCAGTGATGTAGAATCCATCGAGGAGATAAAGTTTCGAATTGGTCAAGCTTTCAAGATAGTTGATAATGGTATGCAACATCACTTTTTAGGTTTTGAGATTAGTCGTGACGGTGAAACTGGGCCGATTTCAATATCTCAAAAGCAGCAAATAATCAATTTATTGAGGGAGGCAGGCATGGCGGATTGCAAGAAAAACCAAACTCCGCTAAATGCTGGGCAGCAGTTGGCTTGTATGGACGAACAATGTAAAAGGACAAACCGTGAAGAATACCAATATATAGTCGGGTGTTTTATGTGCCTAGCTATATCAACGAGACCTGATATCTTGCATTCCGTTAGCAAACTGGCACGGTGCTATTCCCAGGCAGGAAAGCCTTTAGAAGGGTTCGTCGATGCGGATGTGGAGATGTTGAAGATCGCAAATCGTATACTGGGTACGCGTTCATGCTGGGAGGTGCTGTCGTCTCATGGGAATCGAAGAAACAAAAAACGGTGGCTTTAAGCAGTACTGCAGCCGAGTACATGGCTTTATCGGCGTCTGCAAAAGAAGCCGTTTACCTCAGGTGGCTAGTCCGTGAACTTGGCGGTATCGAATTTGTAAGAAATGAAGTGAATATCTATGGCGACAATTTGGGTGCTCAGCAGCTCGTACAGAATCCGGTCCATCATCCTCGCAGTAAGCACATCAACATTAAATACCACCATATAAGAGAAGTCTGCAACAGAGGAGAAATTAAGATCAGCTATGTGGAAACCAACAATATGATTGCTGATATTTTCACTAAAAATTTGCAAAAGGTCAAACATGATAAGTTTTGTAAACTTTTGGGTATAATTAGTTAGCTAGTGTTAACGATTGGTTAAATTATTATTATTGTTTTCTGTTACATGTGTACCTATATACAGGGTGTCCCAGTTAAGAAGGACAATCCTTTAAGGGAAGATTCCTGAAGTTATGCCGAACAAAAAATTGTATGACAGGAAGGGTCTATTTTCATCGTATTTCCCGTTAGAGCCCATCAAAGTAGGTGACCCCTAATTTGGAGGTGTTACCACTTAAAACGCTATTACTTCTAAAATATTATAGGTACAAAAGTTGTTTTGGGCATTTTGAAAAGACAATTTAGTAGCGCATACAAGTCTTAAGCACTTCGGCTACATCTGGGCAGCTACAAAAAAGTTCTGGCTCCTTAAACTCAAAATTTTGAAAATTTTTGTTACAATTTCTTCATTAAAATGCCTTTTCCTCTAAATTTTGACCATATAAATTTTAATTTTTTTTATGAAATTGTTATCCTTGAGAAATTTCCTAAAAATTATGTTAAGCAACTTTTTTACGTACGATCAACAGAAGTTATAGTAAAAGCCACTTTTCGTCAGACAATAATGGTAAAAAGCCGAAGTGCTTAAGACTTGTATGCGCTACTAATTTGTCTTTTCAAAATGCCCAAAAGTGGTAACACCTCCAAATTAGAAGTCACCTACTTTGATGGGCTATAACGGGAAAAACAATGAAAATAGACCCCCCCTGCCATACAATTTCTTGTTCGGAATAAAAAATTGTATGGCAGGGGGGGTCTATTTTCATCGTATTTCCCGTTATAGCCCATCAAAGTAGTGACCTCTAATTTGGAGGTGTTACGACTAAAAACGCTATAACTTCTAAACTATTATAGGTACAAAAATAGTTTTGTACATTTTGAAATGACAATTTAGTAGCGCATACAATTCTTAAGCACTTCGGCTACATCTGGGTAGCTACAAAAATGTTCTGGCTCCTTAAACTCAAAATTTTTAAGTTTTTTGTTACAATTTTTTACTTAAAATGCCTTTTTTCTCAAAATGTTGACTTTATAAATTTTCATTTCTTTTATGAAATTTTTATCCTTGAGAAATTTCCTAAAAATTATGTTAAGCAACTTTTTTACGTATACGATCAACAGAAGTTATAGTAAAAGCCACTTTTTGTCAGACAAAAATGGTAAAAAAGACTAGGTCTGACCTAAAAACGATGGATTTTTTCTTCTGGGGTACTTGCTATCAAAAAAAAAAGAGAAATATCGAGTCTTTTTTACCACTTTTGTCTGACAAAAAGTAACACCTCCAAATTAGAGGTCACCTACTTTGATGGGCTATAACGGGAAATACGATGAAAATAGACCCCCCCTGCCATACAATTTTTTATTCGGCATAACTTCAGGAATCTTCCCTTAAAGGATTGTCCTTCTTAACTGGGACACCCTGTATATATAATGAGAGAGTGAGAAATGCATATAATAATAATAGGTATATAATAGTTTTGAACGTTGGTGAGAATAACAAGAACATAATAAAGAGATATAATAATGTAGAAAAGTAAACAACAACACTTCCCCTCAACGCGATAACTATATATAGGTACCTTACCTACACATGTAACAGAAAACAATAATAATCTAACCAATCGTTAACACTAGCTAACTAATTATACCCAAAAGTTTACAAAACTTATCATATGTTTGACCTTTTGCAAATTTTTAGTGAAAATATCAGCAATTATTGTTGGTTTGCACATAGCTGATCTTAATTTCTCCTCTGTTGCAGACTTCTCTTATATGGTGGTATTTAATGTCGATGTGCTTACTGCGAGGATGATGGACCGGATTCTGTACGAGCTGCTGAGCACCCAAATTGTCGCCATAGATATTCACTTCATTTCTTACAAATTCGATACCGCCAAAGTTCACGGACTAGCCTCCTGAGGTAAACGGCTTCTTTTGCAGACGCCTATAAAGCCATGTACTCGGCTGCAGTACTGCTTAAAGCCACCGTTTTTTGTTTCTTCGATTCCCGTGAGACGACAGCACCTCCCAGCATGAACGCGTACCCAGTATACGATTTGCGATCTTACATCTCCGCCCCCATCCGCATCGACGAACCCTTCTAAAGGCTTTCCTGTCTGGAAATAGCACCGTGCCAGTTTGCTAACGGAATGCAAGATATCAGGTCTCGTTGATATAGCTAGGCACATAAAAGACCCGACTATGGATTGGTATTCTTCACGGATTGTTCTTTTACATTGCCCGGTTTTGCCCTTACACCTTTTGTCCGATTTTGACCAATCTTACAGCAATACTCCTAAGCCATAATACCTAAAATTGTCTGTAAGTTTCAACTCAATCGATTCGGCTGTTTTCGAGATATACGATTTGGAATGTTTTTTTTTTGTATGGGAGGTGCCCCGCCCGTTTGTCCAATTTTGACCAAACTTCATAGAAACCGTATATGGACTAATAACAAAGATGTGTGAAAGTTTGGTTAAAAACGGTAATTGCGTTAAGGCGTGAATCGACGACAAACATTTTAGGGCTATAATACATCTTTTTCTATATATAAAAAAATTTAGCCTTAAAATGTTTGTCGTCGATTCACGCTTTAACGCATTTCCCGATTTTAGCCAAACTTTCACACATCTTTGGTACTGGTCCATATATGATTCCTGTGAAGTCTAGTCAAAATCGGACAAAGGGGCGTGGCACCTCCCATACAAACAAAAGTATTCAAAATCGTTTATCTCGAAAACCACCAAATCGATTGAGCTTAAACTTACAGATAATCTTAAGGCGTATTTTTTTGGGAATCTATAGCTAGCTCACTTTTACTTTTACATGCAAAACTGGTATACTCATTTTTGGTTTTGGTATACTCACTTTTGGTTTTACATATGCAAAACTGTTATACTCACTTTTGGTTTTGTTATACTCACTTCCCAAAAAAATACGCCTATATTTATTGGCTCTGAAGTGCTCCTGTCAAGATTGGTCAAAATTCCAGCAAATCGATTATTTCTCATTTCTCGCATTTTACGAAAGAACATTAGGCATATTTTTTTGGGAATCTATAGCTAGCTCACTTTTACTTTTACATGCAAAACTGTTATACTCACTTTTGGTTTTACATGCAAAATTGTTATACTCACTTTTGGTTTTGTTATACTCACTTCCCAAAAAAATACGCCTATTATTACCTAAGACCTAAACAATACAATTCCTATGAACGGGGAAAGCCGGGCGGGTACAGCTTCTTCGACAGTCTTGGAAGTAGAAGCCAACGTTTTTAAAATTTGTAACATTTATATGAGGCGTCTTTTTTTGGGTAGTGAGTATAACAAAACCAAAAGTGAGTATAACCGTTTTGCATGTAAAACCTAAAGTGAGTATAACAAAACCAAAAGTGAGTATACCAGTTTTGCATGTAAAAGTAAAAGTGAGCTAGCTATAGATTCCCAAAAAAATACGCCTATGCTTGATCCTGAACGTCAAGAATATTGTCTAACTAAGCAATACGATTTCTGGAAAAACAAAAAATATTGTGTACCACAGGTCCACAGAGCATTACAATATATATTTTCGAATTTAATAAATTGCTAATTGTTTTATAGATTCCAAGTTCGGACTGGACTATGGGGCTGTTCGTTCCGTCGAATACGTCAATCCGTCGACGCAATCGAAATTCAAAAACTGCTCTAAATTAAAAATATTGTTTTCTTGCTAATCGAAAATTTAAAGAGATTTTGAGTTTTTCGTACCGAATTACATTCTAGGCGTATTTTTTGGGAAGTGAGTATAACAAAACCAAAAGTGAGTAGAACAGTTTTGCATGTAAAACCAAAAGTGAGTATACCAAAACCAAAAGTGAGTATACCAGTTTTTCATGTAAAAGTAAAAGTGAGCTAGCTATAGATTCCCAAAAAAATACGCCTTCTATCATAAAATCGCAAAACATAATCTTCCTACAACTCTTGTAGTCTGGCAGCATTTTTCAACGTATGCATCGCATGTCAAATCCAAGTTGTCATGTCAATGTCAATTATTTTGTTTCTTTTTGTTCGAAAAGAACAGTTGTGTCTGATATTTTGTTCCGCTAGGTGTATTGGTTTCCACCTGTTTTTTTTTTTGTTTTAAATTAGATTTCAGATAAATTAGTTTCAAAATATTATTATCTTAAATCTCTCGTGTGTGCATATGATTTTTTTGTAGTAATCGCTTAATAAAAAACCTATAATATTCTAAATTTCGAAACTCGCTCCTACGTTCATTACATTATGGCAAAAAGTGAAATATATTGCAACGAAAACCTTAGTCTACGTGTAAGCAAGACACACGTTGCTAGTTGCTGCCTTTAATAACTTTTAGCACAAATTAAATTGTTTAGCTGTGAATAATGAAGTGACTAATAAGGCAAAAAGAGAAAATCAAATTTTAGTCTAATATAAATTTATTCTTATGAAATAAGAGTAGTGAAATTATAGAGGTCGTTTGAAAATAGGTGTCTAAAGCTGCATCAACATCTAATGTTCAATATTAAAGTGTAATAGTGTATAGTGTAGTCTCCGCGTTCACTTCCCTCAGATTCTTTGGTTTTGAATCGACGGAAAACCAGTCAAGTTTTTGCACATTTTTTGTAAGCAGCAAGAGCTATGCTACTGGCATGGCAGTAAAACATTGGATACATTCGTGACTATCATCTTCCTATTCATAACAACCTACATAACATACGTGTGTTTGGAAGAGAATTTTAGCTGCTTTTGTTGTTTGTTGCCGTGCTGTGGTTTAAATGCAATTTTATTGGTATGAATTATTATTATTTTATTATTTTTTCTCCAATATTTTTCTTTGTAGGTAGTGCAAACAAAATAAAATAAATAATAACACGTGAGTAAGTCAGTCGATAAAAATAATAGATACATGTATGCGAATAAGTCCAAAGTAAACACATATCAGCTTTCGGCACCACGTCGACAGAATTGAATTGTGTTATCAAACGGAACGAGGAGTTCCTAATTAGCTACACCCAATTCTATTTTAAGCAATAATTTACCAAATTTGCAATGATGTTAAAATAATTGAATCTAACAAGGATTTGTTAGAATTGTATTAATAATTTTGATTTTATTATTTTAATATTGCCTTAATACACGACTACAATACAAGCATGTACCCTTGGCACGTACCTATCTCTATATATATATATGTATAAACAAAGTGGCAATAGGTGTATTTTTCCCTCTGTCGCCCGTAATTTTCAACCAATTTAATTAATTTTTCTATACCCTCCACAGGAAGGTGTATTCGCTTTGTTATTACATTTGTAACACCAAGAAGGATTCACCGGAGACCCTATAAAGTATATATATTCTGAATCAGGATCACATTCTGTCTGTCTGTTGAAAGCACGATAGCGTCCAAACGAATCGTCTTAGGCGAAGGAAATTTTGTGAGAGACCTTAGGTTGGTATTAAAAATGGTCCATGTCGGTCAAGTAGTTCTGCTACCTGCCATACAAAACAAAGCCAATATTCAACTCATGTATTTCTCTGTCTGTTGAAAACACCTTAGTGTCCAAAAGAATCGACTTAAGTGAATGAAATTTTGTGAGAGGACTTATTTTTACCGTTGTCAAGTTGGTATTTAAAATTGTCTATGTCGGTCAAGTAGTTCTGGTACCTCCCATACAAAACCAATATTAGACACATGCGTGTACCTGTACAGTACATACAGTGGAGGGTATCATCGGGCCGATGATAACACTTTTACTTGTTTTAAATGTTGGTAATTAAATTACGGTGATCAATTGATAGGCAAAAAAATGTAAAAAAACAAAAAATTATTGGAAACATTTAAGCTTTAATTTATACTCTCCGATATCTGTCAGACGTTCACGAGATGTGAGGCGGTGGAAAACACCTTAAGTTCGTGGATGTAACCTGGGGCCCCTTGAACAGTAGTCCAGCTCCTGCCAACAACTAACAACTGAGCCAGTGCGCCCACATATACACTAGAGACAGCAACAAATAAACCGATTAATAAAAATAATTTACCAAATTTGCAATGATGTTAAAATAATTGAATCTAACAAGGATTTGTTAGAATTGTATTAATAATTTTGATTTTATTATTTTAATATTGCCTTAATACACGACTACAATACAAGCATGTACCCTTGGCACGTACCTATCTCTATATATATATATGTATAAACAAAGTGGCAATAGGTGTATTTTTCCCTCTGTCGCCCGTAATTTTCAACCAATTTAATTAATTTTTCTATACCCTCCACAGGAAGGTGTATTCGCTTTGTTATTACATTTGTAACACCAAGAAGGATTCACCGGAGACCCTATAAAGTATATATATTCTGAATCAGGATCACATTCTGTCTGTCTGTTGAAAGCACGATAGCGTCCAAACGAATCGTCTTAGGCGAAGGAAATTTTGTGAGAGACCTTAGGTTGGTATTAAAAATGGTCCATGTCGGTCAAGTAGTTCTGCTACCTGCCATACAAAACAAAGCCAATATTCAACTCATGTATTTCTCTGTCTGTTGAAAACACCTTAGTGTCCAAAAGAATCGACTTAAGTGAATGAAATTTTGTGAGAGGACTTATTTTTACCGTTGTCAAGTTGGTATTTAAAATTGTCTATGTCGGTCAAGTAGTTCTGGTACCTCCCATACAAAACCAATATTAGACACATGCGTGTACCTGTACAGTACATACAGTGGAGGGTATCATCGGGCCGATGATAACACTTTTACTTGTTTTAAATGTTGGTAATTAAATTACGGTGATCAATTGATAGGCAAAAAAATGTAAAAAAACAAAAAATTATTGGAAACATTTAAGCTTTAATTTATACTCTCCGATATCTGTCAGACGTTCACGAGATGTGAGGCGGTGGAAAACACCTTAAGTTCGTGGATGTAACCTGGGGCCCCTTGAACAGTAGTCCAGCTCCTGCCAACAACTAACAACTGAGCCAGTGCGCCCACATATACACTAGAGACAGCAACAAATAAACCGATTAATAAAAATAATTTACCAAATTTGCAATGATGTTAAAATAATTGAATCTAACAAGGATTTGTTAGAATTGTATTAATAATTTTGATTTTATTATTTTAATATTGCCTTAATACACGACTACAATACAAGCATGTACCCTTGGCACGTACCTATCTCTATATATATATATGTATAAACAAAGTGGCAATAGGTGTATTTTTCCCTCTGTCGCCCGTAATTTTCAACCAATTTAATTAATTTTTCTATACCCTCCACAGGAAGGTGTATTCGCTTTGTTATTACATTTGTAACACCAAGAAGGATTCACCGGAGACCCTATAAAGTATATATATTCTGAATCAGGATCACATTCTGTCTGTCTGTTGAAAGCACGATAGCGTCCAAACGAATCGTCTTAGGCGAAGGAAATTTTGTGAGAGACCTTAGGTTGGTATTAAAAATGGTCCATGTCGGTCAAGTAGTTCTGCTACCTGCCATACAAAACAAAGCCAATATTCAACTCATGTATTTCTCTGTCTGTTGAAAACACCTTAGTGTCCAAAAGAATCGACTTAAGTGAATGAAATTTTGTGAGAGGACTTATTTTTACCGTTGTCAAGTTGGTATTTAAAATTGTCTATGTCGGTCAAGTAGTTCTGGTACCTCCCATACAAAACCAATATTAGATACATGCGTGTACCTGTACAGTACATACAGTGGAGGGTATCATCGGGCCGATGATAACACTTTTACTTGTTTTAAATGTTGGTAATTAAATTACGGTGATCAATTGATAGGCAAAAAAATGTAAAAAAACAAAAAATTATTGGAAACATTTAAGCTTTAATTTATACTCTCCGATATCTGTCAGACGTTCACGAGATGTGAGGCGGTGGAAAACACCTTAAGTTCGTGGATGTAACCTGGGGCCCCTTGAACAGTAGTCCAGCTCCTGCCAACAACTAACAACTGAGCCAGTGCGCCCACATATACACTAGAGACAGCAACAAATAAACCGATTAAATGAAAACTCCCATGAAACGCACTTTCTGTAGGTACCGTTTTTTTAGTTGTGTTTTATACTTTTAAAGAAAATCGAAACAGAGTTCGAACGTAGCGGGTGGCTCGGTTTATTTGCTGTCTAGTACAGTAAGAGTAATTATTAAGGCTAAACTACATTCAACACAAAGTAAAGTACTTGCACGAAAATGTTTTTTCCCTTTCCACACCATTTCAAATCTGTATTTTTCTCTCAACTTTTCACAAAGTGTGTTACTTGAAAGTTAGCTATACCTCTAACTTTCAAGTGGCACACTTTTTGAAAGCGCCATAAAAACTACTACATGCACAAAAAAAGTTTGCGCTAATTACTGAGATCACCATTAGAGGCCTCTGATGCGTCTAGTATGTCGCATTTTTGTTTCCGGTTTACCATGGAAAAGAACAATTATTGCAGAAAATACCATAGAAAAGAACCATTATTGCAGAAAATACCATAGAAAAGAACCATTCTTGCACAAAATTGCAGTTTTTAATTTGGCTTACTTTCGTGTCAGAGCAAGCTTTTTAAATAAATATCTTACCAGAAGGGGGCAACTGCGTTTGTGTGTGAGCTTGCACTTTTTCACTTTTTGACTTTTTAGACTAATACCCTATTCACACCAAGCCGAAAACCGAGTTTTCGTCAAAAAAGTTTAGAAAACTCGTGGATGCATTCACACCGAACACCAACTCGTTTTCGTTTGACGTTTCAATTAGCTGTGAAACTTGCTATGAAATTTTTGTGGCGACTAGACTTTTATTTTAGTTACTAAACTTCGCTCGTATTGACATAATATACAAACAAAATTATTTAAGCTACTTGATAATCGTTAACTTATAGTTAAATGCATAAAATAATTAACATAAGCAACAATCAAAATCATAACATCTGAAAATACCATTTAGTTGTGGTGGGTAGTGCTGCCGTTCTAAATTATAGAAAAAACTGAATAATTTGCTCTTTATGGTGCAAAAATAACAAGAGATTCCACATTTGTAAACAAAAAACTAGAATTAACGACAGCACTGAGAGAGAGAGCTATCCTGTCAGCAGTTTTGCTGAGCTCGCTGAATGTTGCAAAAGGTGTGTCTGGTTCAACAACCCAACGATTGTACTCGTTTTCGTGGCGTTTTCATGGAAAACGACCTCGAACAACTTGTTTTGAAAACTGCAATTTGTATGGGAAAACTTCTGTTTTCGATGAAGTTTTCGACTGTTTTCGCGAAAACCCAGTTTTCGGCTTGGTGTGAATAGGGTATTAACTACATTCGGAAAAAAGTCAAAAAGTGAAAAAGTGCAAGCTCACACACAAACGCAGTTGCCCCCTTCTGGTAAGATATTTATTTAAAAAGCTTGCTCTGACACGAAAGTAAACCAAAT
The DNA here is from genome assembly GCA_955612985.1 of Cheilosia scutellata. Taxonomy (NCBI): domain Eukaryota; kingdom Metazoa; phylum Arthropoda; class Insecta; order Diptera; family Syrphidae; genus Cheilosia; species Cheilosia scutellata. The sequence goes on along the minus strand of OY015314.1, from coordinate 21,828,412 downwards.
TAAAAACTGCAATTTTGTGCAAGAATGGTTCTTTTCCATGGTATTTTCTGCAATAATGATTCTTTTCCATGGTATTGTTACATTCGGCTGGGATTCGAAAAGATAAAACACTATTCTGTTTACTAAACTTTAATAAATCACTTTTATTACAAGACAATATCACTTAAAATCAACTTTTCCGCTTATTTCAATCTTTTCCACTTATTACAATCTTTTCCACTTATTTTAAATCACTACCGATACTATTCGAACTTTGCTTTACACGGTTTAAAGATAAACTGTCCTCTCGTCGGATTTCGCAACCCTTTTTATACTCCCCACGAAAGCTTCTCGAATATTCTATACTCCAACCGAAACAATCGAGAATGTACTAGTTTCGTTTTAGACCATTCACCATTCGTTGAGTTTCGACGATTCGAAGTTCCGTTGAATAAGTTCGTCTACTTTCCATTAGATGGCGTTGTGGTCAATAAGTAGTACTTTTCAATCCACACTACAATATCCCCCTCTTAAACTTGTTCGTCCCGAACAAATGCGTCAACATTTTCCCCAATGTAACGGTGAAGACGATCCACATGGACAACTTTAAGTTTACCTCTACCTCGTTGGATTCGATAGACCACGTCGTTGATTCGCTTGACTACTCTATAGGGCCCCTCCCAATCTTGTTGCAACTTAGGCGACATACCTTTTCTTCTATGGGGATTGTACAGCCATACCAGATCTCCTTCCTCGAATCCTGTAGTTGTTGCTTTGACATCGTACCTCGTCTTCATGCGGTCGCTGGCTATCTTGATCTTATCCCTAGTTTTTCGATGCACGTCCTTGATGGTTTCTCTGAGGTCCGCAACATAATCGTCCCCATTTTTGGGTTCCTCAGTGGGAGATCCGAACATCAACTCGCTAGGTAGCCGGACTGTTCGACCAAACAGGATTTCTGATGGTGTATGTCCCGTAGTGTTATGCACAGCATTGCGATAGGCTAGTAGAAACATTGGGATCTGCTTATCCCAATCCCTCTGGTCGTCGCCTACAACCTTAGATAGGTGTTCATTCAAGGTTCTGTTGAAGCGTTCTACCATCCCATCTGATTGCGGATGGAGCGGCGTTGTTCTAGTCTTTTTAATCCCAAATAGCTGGCATACTCCTTGAAAAACCTTGGACTCGAAGTTTCGGCCTTGGTCCGAGTGCAATTCCAGTGGTACACCAAATCTACTCACCCAGTTGAAAACAATCTGCTCTATCACGGTTTTGGCTTCTTGGTTAGGGATAGCAAATGCTTCTGGCCACTTACTGAAGTAGTCCATAACCACGAGGATGTAACGATTTCCATTAATCGTTTCAGGAAACGGTCCGGCAATATCAACTGCAATTCTTTCGAAAGGGGCTCCAGCATTGTATTGGTGCATTTTGCCTTGAGTTTTCACCCTCGGGCCTTTGCTGGCCGCACACGTTACGCACTTTCTGCACCAGTTTTCTACATCATCCCTCGAATGGATCCAGTAAAATCGCTCTCGCACCTTTTCGAGCGTCTTATTTATTCCCAAGTGGCCCCCAGATACTCCATCATGCAGTTCCTTTAGTACTTCACTTACTTTGGACCTGGGAACAATAAGCTGCATCACGAACGACTTCCCATCCGAGCTTTCCCATCTTCTCCTCAAAATGCCGTCCTGCACATGAAGGGAGTCCCATTGCGCCCAGTATGCCTTCAGCTCGGGGCTCCGATTAGATATCTCCTGCCAGTCTGGCTTTCCCTCATGCTCCTTCCAGGCGAGAATCGGCTCGATATCCGGATCTTCCCTTTGAGCCTCCCGGATCTCTCTCGCAGTCCAGCCACCAATGGGCTCAGCTCTCAGCCTCTGCACGGAAACGGCATCTTTTTCCTCCTGACGCACGCAATGTTTGCAATCGGCTTTGCAAGGCCGGCGGGAGAGAGCATCTGCATTAGAGTGAAGAGTTCCCTTTCGATGCTGTATCTCTTAGTCATACATCTGCAGCCGTTCGATCCACCTCGCGACTTGTCCCTCAGGGTTCTTAAACTGCAGCAGCCACTTTAAAGATGCATGATCGGTGCGAAGAATAAATTTGCTCCCATAAAGGTACTTGTGGAAGTGTTTTGTCGCCAGGACTAAAGCGAGAAGTTCCCGCCGGGTTACACAGTAGTTCCTTTCTGGCTTGGAGAGAACTTTGCTGAAGTAAGAAACTACTTTCTCTTGGTCATCATGCACTTGTATGCTAGTATGCTAGTATGGGGGCGTCACACAGTTGCTGCTTTAGTTTTTCAAAGCTCTTTTCGCACTCACCTGACCATTTGAATTGTTTTCCTTTTTCTGTCAGTTGATGCAAGCTCTTGGCAATCCCGGCAAAGTCCTTCACAAAGCGTCTGTAGTAGGTCGCAAGTCCCAGGAAGCTCCTAAGTTGATGTTTGTCTTTGGGAACCGGCCAGTTTTTCACAGCATCGACTTTCTCTGGATCAGTCCTGACTCCTTCGGAAGAGATAATGTGCCCGAGATACTTCACTTCTGGTTTAAAAAGAGCACACTTTTTCGGGTTCAGCTTCAATTGCGCGCTTCGAAGTCTCTGGAACACTTCCTTCAAGTTGTCTCGATGTTCGTCAAACGTTTTTCCTACCACGATGACGTCGTCCAGGTACACCAAACAGGTTTTCCACGTTAGTCCCAGCAAAACACGCTCCATTAGCCGTTCAAAGGTGGCTGGAGCATTGCACAGTCCAAATGGCATTACTGTGAATTGCCAGAGCCCGTTTCCTGCTGTAAAAGCTGTTTTCTCGCGGTCTTCGGGATGGATCTGCACTTGCCAGTAGCCACTCTTCAAATCGATGGTGGAAAACCATTTGGCGCCGGATAGTGTATCCAGGGTATCGTCAATCCTTGGCAGAGGGTAGCTATCCTTTTTGGTGACGTTGTTCAGCTGACGATAGTCCACGCAGAATCTCGTGCTGCCGTCTTTCTTCTTGACCAGTACAACCGGTGACGCCCATGGACTTTTCGAACTTTCAATCAGCCCTTCCTTTTCCATCGTCGACACCATTTCTGCAACCTCCGTCTGCTTAGCCAATGGTAGTCGTCTGGGAGGCTGACGAATAGGTCTTGCGTCTCCTGTGTCGATTCGGTGTTGTACGAGATGTGTCCGACCATACTCGCCGCTCTTCGAAGCAAATATATCAGCGAACTCGTTGATTAGTTCCCCCGCCATTTCTTGCTGCTCCTGATTCAACTCACACTGTCCAAATATACTCCTTTTTATCTCCGTCATTTCCGTGGATGTAAGAGGTTTGGTAGGTCCCTCATTGGATAATTTTGTGACCGCAGTAATTGGTACGCACTTACCCACCACTTCCCCTTGCTTCAGTTTCATGCTTCTATGTTCAACATTTAGAACTCGTACGGGAACCATGTTGTTTTTAGGTTCTACAAGCATCTTTCCAACGACGTAGTTTTGATAATGATTTTCTGGAATCGACGCCCCCAGGACCACCACTGCAATAATTGTTCTTTTCCATGGTAAACCGGAAACAAAAATGCGACATTCTAGTCGAATCAGAGGCGTCTAATGGCGATCTCAGTAATTAGCGCAAACTTTTTACGTGCATGTAGTAGTTTTTATGGCGCTTTCAAAAAGTGTGCCACTTGAAAGTTAGAGGTATAGCTAACTTTCAAGTAACACACTTTGTGAAAAGTTGAGAGAAAAATACAGATTTGAAATGGTGTGGAAAGGGAAAAAACATTTTCGTGCAAGTACTTTACTTTGTGTTGAATGTAGTTTAGCCTTTTTCCGAATGTAGTTAAGCCTTTACATTGTAAATATGAATGAATGCATATTTTAAATTTAATCAGAGTCTTCTCGTTAATGGTTTCGTTGTCTAAGGCTAGCCGCACATTGGATACTATTTCGTACGAATTTCTCTCAATCCACGAACAATCAGTGCCGTAACTAGGCTTTTATGCGCCCTGTGCGAGCTCCTATATTTGCGCCCTCGAAAAATATACTGATTTTGGGAGGTTCGGATATCTAATTTTTTGTTTAGTTTCTTATTAGAATTAAAAATATATTAACTTTAGGCAAACAAAACAAATATATTTGCCAAAATATGTATAGGTACATACAGGTAGGTATAATAGACATAAAACACCAGTAAACGTAAACAAAATAAGACAACTATATTTACTTAAAGATTTACTCTACGTCTACGGGCTTTCCTCATAGCGAAGCCTTTAATGACATCACAATACGACAGGAGTCGCGCTACGTCAGCTTCAATCCACAAAATTTCTAGGCCAGATAACCTTTCCTGACTCATCGTTGAGCGCAAGTATGTCTTTATCAGTTTGAGTTTACTGAATGATCATTCACAAGAAGCTACAGTCGTTAAAAAAAGGTTTATAGCTACTAATACGATTGGAAACATTTCCTTTAAGTCCAGTTCTACTATCCTCCTAAGAAGACTTAGGCTTGAATGACATTCGCATTTTTCAAATAACGAAGTCGCTTCAATTTGATTCTTCAAAGTTTTTATTTCGGCCCAAAATAAAATATGGCGTTTATGTCATATCAACTTCTACTATACTTAATGCCCGCGTTCCATTAATCCGCTAGATGACTAGCGGCATACCAAACTCCATACAAAAAAACTGATATTTCACAATATGTGCTAGAGTTCTAGCGCAAATGCTGAAATGTCAGTTTTTTTATATGGAGTTTGGCATGCCGCTAGTCATCTAGCGGTCAATGGAACGCGGGCAATCTCTGATTTGGGTTTAAGGCCCCTATTGTGAGTGTCCATAATTGATCGTTGAGCGATAACTGTCGATCGTCGATTGTAAATTTTAGTATTGTGATTGTCGACTGCGATTGATATTTGTCGATTTGACAGTCGATTACAAATATCTGGTCAATGCTTTCTCTTGGAAGTTAAAAAAATGTTGAGCGTACCAATAGCTAAAATCAATGGACGCAATCGACAATTGTCGTGACGATCGTTGATCGAAAATCACAATAAGGGCCTAAGTTCGAATGTTTTTTTTTTTTTGATTGCTTGTGGAACTGGTTTTAACGTCGGTGTGAATTTTGAATAAACTTGTGACAATTCGCACCAAGGGTGTTATCCTTCGAAGCAAACACTTTTAGTTCGAAATTTAGTTTTTTAAACTCTTTTCAAACTTGTTTTTCCCATATTTTGATGGATTATTTTTTGTTCTAGGTACGCTTGCAATAGTAGGTTAGGTTAGGTAAGGCGGCTGTCCCCAAAAAGGGGGACACACTTAGACCATAGTTTGGTCCATTGTGATACCACGGGGGGGGGGGGGGGGGGAGTTGGCCAGAATGGTTCTTTGTGCCGGGCATTACCTTGGCGAATTCTGTTAGCGCTATTTGCTATTTGCGCCTTTGGGTGCTTCTACCTCGTTAGGAGGTTTTTGTTGGTGACTGAGGCAGTCGAATCCTATGTGAGTTTCATCACCTGGTTTCGGCTTAGTCATCGGGTCAAGGTGGGGGGTGACCGCAGCAGTCTGCCCCTGCCTATTGCCTTTGACACGGCCATCACTAGGGAGGGAGACTGGTGCGTGGCAGAGGTGGGTGATTGAATCAGTAGGCTTTGCTGCTTGACCAGGAGTCGGTGAATGTCTCGTCTGCTGGGAAAAAGGTTGGGGGCAACCGTAGCAGTCTGCCTCCCGTTTGTTTCCCCTTGACGATCAGTTCGCTAGACATAGGTTGGTACTGAGCAGAAAATCTTGATTGAAGCACTCCCACCTGCTGTTTGGTACCGAAGGTGGATATCGTTATTTGTCATCGGTGATAGAGCGAGGGGTGACCGTAGCAGTCCAACCCCCCGTCCGTTGCCTCTGACGGGGTCTTCGAATTGTCGTGGTGAGGTGGTGAGGTATTGGTGTAGACAGCCCTTCTCTTTGTCGGTTAGTCTTCGGAAACGGACAGAGGGTGACCGAAGCAGTCTAACCCCCGCTGGTAGCCTTTGACAGTCCGTTAGTAAGGAGGGTGGCTGGTACAGATCAAGGTAGGCTGCGCCAGGAGAGGGCGACGAAGGGTGACCGAAACAGTCTGAACCCCCCGCCTATCTCCTCTGACGGAGTCTGAAAGTTCTATGTGGACGTAGTCGGAAACGGACAGAGGGTGACCGAAACAGTCTAACCCCCCGCTGGTAGCCTCTGACAGTCCGTAAGTAAGAGGGTGGCTGGTGCAGATTAGGGTAGGCTGCGGCAGGAGAGAGCGACGGAGGGTGACCGAAACAGTCTAACCCTCCGCCTATCTCCTCTGACGGAGTCTGAAAGTTCGACTGAGTTGTGTGATGATATTTTATTGAAGCCAATTCGACTTTGTAACAAACTTGCTGATGCAGCAAATATCGGTCTGGGACAGATCGCTCAGGTCCTCAAAGAAATAAGCCCCTAAGGTAGCCATGCGTAAAGTGGCAAGAGCCGGGCAGGAGCAGAGGAGGTGAATGGTGGTCTCCTCTTCCTCCTCATCCATGCAACTTCTGCAGAAATCGTTATAGGGTACTCCCATTCTGCGGGCATGTCTACCTATCAGACAGTGCCCTGTTAATATTCCTACGACGGAGATAATTTTGCTTCTATTGATACAAAGGAGTTTTTTAGTTCTATTGGCGTCTAATTTTGGCCAGATTTGTCTGGATGATATACAGGTGCTAATGCTATTCCATCTATTGTTGGTGATTTTTAATGCTTCCTCGAGGAGCAGGGTTTTTACTGATTGCAGTAGAGCGTGCGGTTCTTCGCTGATATCAGTTATATGAAGGCCGCTGCCTTGTCTGGCCAATTCATCCGCCTTGCAGTTGCCAGGAATGTCACTGTGACCTGGAACCCAGCACAGGGTGACTGAACATCTATCCGCAATCTCGTTAAGAGATTCCCTGCATTGTTTTACCAACTTTGATCTGGTTGTTGGTGTATTCAAGGCTTTTATGGCTGCCTGACTGTCTATATAAAAAGTGATAGTTTTCCCGTCTATCTCATATAAGGCAAGTCGGCATATGCGAATAGCCATAATTTCCGCTTGAAAGACGCTACAGTGGTCGGGGAGGCGTAAGGCGAGGTCGAGAGCAAGTGATGGGGAGAAGACTCCCACACCCGTGCCTTCCGTCATTTTAGAGCCATCTGTATAGATTTCGATTGCGGAGTTATTGCACAAATTACCGTTTTCCCATTCGGATCGATTTGGGATTTTTGTGCTATACTTTATATTAAAGTCTTCAAAAGGAATTATATAGTCCGTTTTGCTCGGAATTGTATTGGGTAGGATGCCCATATGACCAACCGGAGAGTTGGTCCATTTGTGAGACTCTCTGAGTCTTAGAGCTGCTGTAGACGCAACTAGTTTCCCGTATATGTCGACGGGAAGAAGGTGCAATATTGTGTCTAAAGCGGCCGTGGGGGTGGACCTAAGGGCCCCTGTGATGCATATGCTTGCAGATCTTTGTATGCGTTCTAAGGATTTAATGTTGCATTTTTTCTCTAGCGCTGGCCACCAGACCATGATACCGTAAAGTAGAATTGGTCTGACTACCGTTGTATAGAGCCAATTTGTTACTTTAGGTTGTAGACCCCATCTTGGGCCTAAGGCTTTTTTGCAAGCATACATGGCTATTGTGGCCTTTTTTGCACGTTCCTGGATATTTAGTTTCCAGCTAAGTTTACTGTCTAGAATTATACCTAAATATTTGGCGTGTTTTGTGAATTTTAGCTCTTGATCTCTAAGTTTAGGTGGAGCTATATTAGGAATTTTGTATTTCTTTGTGAAGAGTATTAGTTCTGTCTTGGAGGGGTTGACATCGAGTCCAACCGTGTCCGTCCATTTTACTAATTTTTTAAGAGCTGATTCCATGAGATCTCTTATGGTGTTAGGAAATTTGCCAGAAATGGCTATGGCGATGTCGTCCGCATAGGCTATAACTTTGCACCCCACATTTTCCAGAGTGGTTAGTACCTCGTCCACAACTAAGATCCAAAGTAGTGGAGAAAGTACGCCTCCCTGGGGTGTGCCCCTGCACACTGACCTCTTGGTTTGATAACCCCCCAGCTCGGACAGAATCAATCTGCTGTTTAGCATGTTTTCTATCCAAAAGCGTAGGCAATTATCAACTTCCAGTCTGCGGAGTGCATTAGAGATAGCCTCTGTTTTGACATTATTGAAGGCACCTTCGATATCTAGAAAGGATACCATTGAGAATTGCTTGTTATCGAGCGATTTTTCAATATTGCTTATTAGCGAGTGTAAAGCTGTCTCTACCGAGAAACCCTTACGATATGCGTGTTGGGAATTGGATAGTGAGTTTGCTTTTAGTTTCTTCCGAATATAGTTGTCGATGAGTCTTTCTAGGGTTTTTAACAAAAACGAAGAGAGACTGATCGGCCTGAAGTCCTTTGGAGAGACGTGGGAAGCCTTGCCGCTCTTTGGTATGAAGACTACCTTGACCCTTTTCCATGAGGCTGGAGTGTAGCCGAAAGTTAGGCATGAGCGGAAGATCACTTTTAGCCAAGGGTGCATAATTTCAAGGGCTTTTTGAATCTCCACTGGTGTTATGTTATCAGGTCCAGAAGACTTATACGGGAGGAAACTGTGTACGGCCCAGTTTATATTACGGGTGTTCACTATCTCCTCCGGAATTTCTTGGACTAGGTGATGGGTTGCTGTAGACCGGTTAACGTCTATGGTATTACCCGGGAAGTGGGTATTCATGAGAAGATCTAAGGTCTCTTCGGTAGATGTGGTCCATTCTCCGTTCAATCTTTGAATGAAGCTGGGCACATCTGGTGATTTGGAGATAATTTTCCTTAGCCTACTGGAGTCACTATTGGTTTCTATGTTGCCACAGAATAATCTCCATGAGTCTCGTTGGGCTTTTATAATCTCAGCTTTGTAAATCCTGAGACTTTTTTTGTACTTGTCCCAGTCTTCTTGAAGTCTAGAGGACTTTGCCGAATTAAAACATTTCCTACTATCTTTTCGCAGTTTTGCTAAGTGGTTGTTCCACCAGGGTGGTTTGTTCCCAGTTTTGTGCCTGCTGACTGGGCAAGCTTTCCTGAAGGCTTCGTTCATATCTTTGGTAACTTTTTCCACCATGCAATCCAAATCTGATGGTGAATTTGGTTGATTGGGTACGTAGTTAAGCTTCTGCATAAGAAGAGAGTTATATGCCTGCCAGTTGACTTTTCTAGGATTCCTAAAGGGTATGACTGGAGGCATACAGTAGTCAATGCTGAATTGAATATATCGGTGGTCCGAGAATGAAACATCTCTCGATACCAACCAATTGCTGATTCTTAGTTTGGGAGAGTTAGTAGCTAGGGTAATGTCTAAAACCTCCTGTCTAATGCTATCGATGAAAGTAGGCTCTGAGCCTTTATTGCACAATATGAGATTAGTAGTCATAAGAAAATCAAAAAGACACTCACCTCTGTTATTTATGTCACTGCTGCCCCAGAGGGTGTGGTGAGCGTTGGCATCTGCGCCCACCACTAGGGGAATAGAGCCCTTGTCGGCCGTTTCTATCGTGCTACGCACGTTGTTTGCTGGAACGGGCCCTGTGTCGTCATAGGGCATGTATGCCGATGATATCCACAGCTTCTCGTTGCTGCCTCTGTCCAGCTCTGCACAGACAAAATCTGGATCGCTGAAATTGGGTATAAGACGAGCTTTTAAACTTTTCTTTGCCAAGATGCAGGATCTGGGTTTACCTTTGTTTTTCATAAAGAGTAAGTCATAGTTTTTTGTCCTCAGTCCAAGTATGTGGCCGTTTAGGTTAACCCACGGTTCCTGGATAAGGACGATGTCTTCTCCACCCGTTTGCAGGCGGAGCAGTAAATTAGCCGAAGCTATTTTGGAGTGATGGAGGTTAATCTGCACTAGTCGTAGCAACATTGCTGACCGGTACAGACGCCTCTACCACTGTTTTGTTGCCGTCATCCGAATCAGATGATGGCTCGCTACTGACATTAATTGTCGAAGGTTCCGCGTCAGTCTTGGCGCCATCCGTATCAGCTGGCTGCCTGACTACCGTCTGGATGGCTTCTTTTCCCTGAGAGGAGGTCGAGGGACCACCAGGTTCGGCATCCAGGCCAAGATCACCTAGCGAGGATACCACACCCGACATGAGTCTCTCGTCCTTCTCCTGAACTCTGAGGACTAGCTCGTCCATGCCGTAAGAGAATTTGTATCCTCTCCTACTGAGAAGGTCAAGGGATTCCTTGTTCATAAGGAAAGAAACCAGCCTACCCTTCTCTTCCGGTTCGCCGGCTTTAATGATCCTCCAGTTGCTTACTGGGAGATCGGGGTTCTGCAGACGAATTAGCCTGAGGATATCTTCTTCCTTGGTGGGACCCGGAGGTAGCCACACGCGTCCTTTTGGACGGACTGGAATATCGCTCCAGTGCATTAGCTGCAAGTTGGCATTAGTCCATAGGGGACTTATCTTCGGGACCGTTGTTTTTAGAAAGTCGACCGCACTGTTGTTTTTACATTTGATGAGCTTGACCCCGTTGGTGTAATACCCACCATCCATGAAGGACGGCGGCTCAGCCGAAGAATTCTCGTCCAAGAATTTGAGGACTTCTCCGGCTAGGAAAGCTTTGAGGGTCATCCAATTCTCCCCGCTCATTTTTCCCTCGTCGTGGCTATTGTCATAAATGCCATAAAGCATATGGTCTTTGGCGACCTCATTGAAGGGTCTGAGCGCCGCATCAGCATTCTTCGCCTTCTTTGAGGTCCCCGAAGTTTCTTCCATCGAAGATGGCCTAGGTCTTTTGGACGTGAAGTCCTTCTTGGCAGCAGCCACAGAGGGTCCTCCCGAAACAGTAGGACCTCTTTGTTTGCTGCGAACGGTGGTGTGTGCTCCTGTAGCAGGTGCACTCGTCGTCGTTTTTGTCGGGCCTGCTCTGTTAAGCGGAGCTCTTTGTTTTGGTTTGGGCCCTGTGACCGAACTGCTCGACGGTTGGTTGCAGCCACTGAAAGAGGGGGTGAGTCCTCCCGCATCAGGTTGACCGTCCTCCTCATTCAGTATCGCGCCCGCCCATCGAATGGTCTCCTTGTCCTTTTGATCCCAGGAACTGTCTGGTTTCGCTAGAACTAAGGCTAATTTGTGCTTAGCTGCGCGTAGCTGCTTGAACTTTTTAGCACTAGGGGTGAACTTTTTGCTCCGTCTAAATACGACAGGCCCTGCCAAGGCACCTGAAGGAGCTCGTTAGTGACTGACTGAAACCCGCAGTCTTTCATCCCTCGGCACGGTTTGCATAAAACGCTCACACCACCACTGGAGTTGGGTTGACTATCCTTTAGCTTCGGACTACCCTCCTCCGGAGACCTTACAGTATGGGAATACCTGCTGCAATCGCCCTCCGGAATCGTTAGGTACCTACTAAGCATCCACACCACGGCAAGGTAAATAGTCGAAGAGGATGCTTGCAATAGTAAAGTGAGCAATTTTTTGTTTATATAAATGCATCAAAAGTGGTTTGTTCGCATATTATCAATTCGTTCGTTCATTCTTATGTGAATATTCGTTTACATCGCCAATTTTAATTGATATGGACAGTTTGAACAATTTAACATTCCCCATTCCCTAAAACTAAACTGTGATGTGAACGAAGTGTAATTGAAAGAGAAAAAGCCTGGAAAACACAGTCCCACACTTGGCCAATGGGCCTAGGATTATTCAAGTATGCGTGCGTTAATGCCGCCCCTATGATTTTGTACAGCACCAATACATGAAAAATCCTAGGCAGCTTGCATAAGTCGACGGTCTGTGGTTTGTGATGATGACAATGAATGAATATTGTACAGATTAATTTGTCTAATGTCGTTTTCCATTGGGACAGAAAATCATTTTTTTTTTGTATAGATGACTTTTCATAATGGCAAAAAAATCTACCTTTTTTTTGATCCGGATCAGTTTTTGAAGATCTCGATATTTTTTCGAGATGTACACATTTTCTCACTAATACCAATATTCTATGCACAGCTGTTTTACGTCAATCAAAATTCACACAACATTACGAAAAGCCTTCCGAAAAGCAATTATTCAGAGCAAAAACGTAAATAATGGACATGGACTTAATTTTGGGGCAATTGCTATCATCTTCTCATCTTCGTTATCTTATTCTTCTTCCTCGTCATCTGTGGATTTCGATTCTTCCTCGATATGATTATCCATATGAAGTTCGTATGTTTTCATACGAATAACGCACTAATACATTTACAAAATCAGATCAATCAGCTTTCATGTTCCATTTGCCACGAAAAATCTAAGATCTGAAATAAAAATCTGATGTGCCCAATGGAAAATCATATAAGAAATTGGATTTTTAAAATTATGGAATATAAATAAGCACGAAAATGCAATAACAACAAACATATTCTGATTTTTTACTTTTGCCGTATGCGTGTAATTGAAGTTGGGGAAAAAAGGCAAACATTTACAATTTCCAATCCAATAGGTATCTTGTACGTACCTATGTACACTCCGTGCCACTTGATTAGGAACAGGCAGTTTTTTGTTTTAATTTTACGATATTTTTCAAACCCTTTGCTAATCTGGGAAAAACCAATTGCAGAAGGAATGAGGGATATATTATGTTTATATTGTAAAAAGAAAAATGGGATTAAGTTCATAAATGTAACTTTTATGACACTTTTCCCAAAAGAGTCATAAAATTGACCTGTTTTTTTCGTGCCACTTGATTAGGAACAGTAGTTAAATCTACCTGTTACCATGTTTTAAATCAAATAAAAGGATACTTTGAGTATTAGAGAGCTTAGTTTAATAATAATTTCATACAATCCACAACTATGGGTAAAGGAAAGACATTAACCAAGGAGGAAATAGGCCAAATTCGAGCTTACCGGGCACAAGGACAATCCATCCGTTTCATAGCCAGCAAGATTGGAAGAGGCGCCACTGTTGTTAACAGCTTTATTAAGGACCCTGAGAACTATGGAAAAAACCGCAAAGGAAGAGTCAGCAAAGCAATAACATGTCAGGAAAGGCGGGCGATACTGAGATCTGCTTCAAGTTCAAGGCTCTCAAGGCTATAATTAAGGCAGAAACTGAAGTTACAGCCAGCAGATCGACTGTTCATCGCGTGATACAGAAGGCCAGCCATATTGGCCATGAAAAAATTAAGAGGAAACCACAATTGAATGCGGTACGTAAGATCCACCGCCTTGAGTTTGCAACAAGTGTGACAGGTGGAATCGAGAGTCGCATACCTTCGTCTTTTCTGATGAAAAACAATTTAATTTGGATACAGCTGTTTAACGGCAGTTTAACAGGTCCCTAACAGATGTTAAACAGCTGTATCCATCAGGTTGGGCCAAATTAACAGCTGTTTAACAGCTCCCAAACAGCTGTCGCATGACTCTCGATTCCACCTGTCACACTTGTTGCAAACTCAAGGCGGTGGATCTTACGTGCCGCATTCAATTGTGGTTTCCTCTTAATTTTTTCATGGCCAATATGGCTGGCTGGCGATCTGCTGGCTGTAACTCCAGTTTCTGCCTTAATTATAGCCTTGAGAGCCTTGAACTTGAAGCAGATCTCAGTATCGCCCGCCTTTCCTGACATGTTATTGCTTTGCTGACTCTTCCTTTGCGGTTTTTTCCATAGTTCTCAGGGTCCTTAATAAAGCTGTTAACAACAGTGGCGCCTCTTCCAATCTTGCTGGCTATGAAACGGATGGATTGTCCTTGTGCCCGGTAAGCTCGAATTTGGCCTATTTCCTTCTTGGTTAATGTCTTTCCTTTACCCATAGTTGTGGATTGTATGAAATTATTATTAAACTAAGCTCTCTAATACTCAAAGTATCCTTTTATTTGATTTAAAACATGGTAACAGGTAGATTTAACTACTGTTCCTAATCAAGTAACACGAAAAACAGGTCAATTTTATGACTCTTTTGGGAAAAGTGTCATAAAAGTTACATTTATGAACTTAATCCCATTTTTCTTTTTACAATATAAACATAAACATTCCTTCTGCAATTGGTTTTTCCCAGATTAGCAAAGGGTTTGAAAAATATCGTAAAATTAAAACAAAAAACTGCCTGTTCCTAATCAAGTGGCACGGAGTGTATAAGAGGTTGCTGGTGCATTGGGTATTGTGTGTGTGATTTTGATTGTGTACTTCATGATTCATGAGAGGTAGGAAAACACTTTTTTCGTTCTAATTTCGGTTTCTCGACTGACGCTAATTGGACTGCATTTTAAATCAAAGTTTATATTCAAGACATCTGCAACCTTTTTATAGGTAGCTAATATTTTTATTAGTAACTAAACATATCTTGTTTGGGTTTGTAATTTTGCCAGACTTACGAGTGTCACAGTTTAACGATCTTTCAACCCAATTACCTAAAAGTTGGTCCTGGTCATTTTTGCGCCCTCCTGGTCCTACGCCCTGTGCCTGGGCACCGCTGGCACCGCCCTAGTTACGGCACTGCGAACAATACCGACCTTTCAAGCAGTATGGGAGCGCGCACACTGTATGCGAGTTCGACGTACATATACGTACGTATAGTTCCGACGTCCGATCCGAGTTCAGTATGCGCACTACATTCGTACGACCATATTCATACGTTTACGTACGATGAAAATTCGTATCCACAGTGCGGCTAGCCTAATTGCTCTTCAGTTCGACCAATTGTTTGATCAAGGATTTGAACAGAATACATTAGGTACTTCTTTTTCGATTTGATGTTGCGCAGCATAGTTGGTATACCTAATGTAACTACATACATACAGTCAGTCAGTCACTTTATACTTGCGGAAAATGAATTAAAATACCTACTTTAATTATTAATATATCTTGCTGAAATTTGGCACAAATACACTTCAGGTGTTAACAAATAAACATTTAAACTAATTTATAATAAATTAATTTATTAAAGCAAAAAAACGAAACGAAACAAAAAATAACTTCAAAATCGACCTCAAAAAAGTCTCGTACACATTCGATTATAGGCCAAAATTGAATGAAATATGATTGCCTGCATATGTCGGTGCATTAAATTAACCAAGTTTAAAGTAGTCCTGGACCCTATTTGGTTCCATTTATCCTTTAACTTATCTAGGAGCGTTTTTTTGCTCTTAATACTGTGTTTCCGAATTCTTCTTTCTAACTCATCCCAAAAGTACTTAGGGCCATTTTATTCACTTCAAGTTGAACACAACTTGGGGATTTTTATTCTCAACTTGAGAAATTGCTTTTATTCACTCGAAGTTGACTCACTCAACTTTGGATATTCCGAAGTTGAGAAAACCAAGAGTTGATTAACTTTGGATTCGCTCAACTCCCCGAAAAAGTAGAAGTTATGAAGCAAACTTGGGGTTTTATGTCAAACTTCCGATTTTTTTTTATTTTTTATTTCTATGTTTGGCAGTTCAGTTCTGAAAGTGACGAAAATAATTAATAATTCATTTTTAAAATTAAAATAATGTAGCGTGCAAACTATTTTTTGGAGAATTGGCCATCGTCTTCGAGCAGGGAAGATGATGAGGAGATAGATAATTTGGTACGTGAGTGTGAGAGGCGGTAATACAAGATGCTACAACGTGTTGGACTGGAAAAATGGGATGACCGTGATTTCATCTATCGTTTTCGTCTCTCAAAGCGGTAATATGTAATATTTTATTATGTAATTATTCATATTAAGTTCATATGTTTTCATCGACAAACGAAAACAATTTGCCCAGCTGATGTACTGTCTAATAACGCACTAATAATAACTTATACATTTACAAAAGCACGAAAAATCTGAGATCTGAAATTCAAATCTGTTCTGTCCAATGGAAAATAACGTTAAAACACAATTGCAATTACGCGCGAAGTGCAAATCTAAGGTTGAACTGACATATTGGCCGCGTTCCATTGACCGCTGGATGACTAGCAACATGTCAAACTCCATATAAAAAAAACTGACATTTCACCATTTGGGCTAGAGCTCTAGCACATTTTGTGAAATATCCTTTTCTGGGAAATTTTTCAATCTAGCGGAAAATGAACTGCTGGATTGAAAAAAATAACGAACTGTCAAAATAAAAGTGAAAGTGCAGAAGTCAAATATTTCCAATTTGGTGTAAAATGGGAATTCCAACTTCTATGGAATTAATATACATTGTATTTGATTATTTAAATTATAGTGTAATAATAAATATGCGGCATGATGGCACAAAATACATTTTTGACTCTCATGAAGATAAAATAATACGAACTCAAATTGGGTCTAATGTCACTTTGCCGCTGCCGCTAGATCTCTAGCACCAGCGTTCCTTCATCAGGGATATTATGTGCTAGACGTCTAGCGGTCACTGGAACGTGGCCATTGTGTGTCATTTGTCACAAATATCCCAGGGATATTTTACAAACTGCAGGTAGGCCAACTTTAGGATTTCAACTTCGGAGTTGCAAATTAATGTAGTGAATAAAAGCAATTTTCAACTTGCAGTTCAACTCTCGATTTAAGATCAACTTCGAAGTTGGCTAACTTTGGAGTTTTCGGCAAGTTGAACAATAGTGAATAAAACGGCCCTTAATTAACTTATGATCTGGCGATTGGGGCGGGTTATTAAACTGTTTTGGCACTCGGGATAATGACCACACTTTCACAATGTGGCCTGTATGGAGCGTACAGCGATAGTTCAAATCAGTTTACCGTTTGTTGTAAATATCTTTTATGTGTTTTTTTTTACATTCGTGTTTGTTCAGGTTGTGTTTAAGTTATGCATTTAATTAATTTGTTATCTAATTGTTTTTCGCTAAAAATTGAGTACTCATTTTTGTATGTCACTAGGATGCCATTCATGGAGATGATGTTACTTCGAGGTACAATAACTCCTTGGTCAAAGTTTCTGTTGTTTCAGTAGGAGCGGATCCTTTCAAGTATGTATATATAAACAGTCTCCTTTTATAAATGGTAAACATTCCTGGCCTAAAATAGCACTGATAACGAGTATCAGGTTATTGATGATCGTCTTTAGAATTTTACACAGTATATTTTATAAGATAAGCGTTGTTGGAGAGATAGACTGAAACTGTTTAATCAAATCACAAAACACATACCGAGTTAGATCTCATGTTGTGAGCTCAATCTGAAAGCGTTGAGATGGATATAAAATTGAAAGCACGATATGAGACGCAGCTCGTTTTGATATGCAAAAAGATGAAAAAACGATTGATTGTATGAGATATATCTCATAACCATGGTATTTCTCTTATTCAATTCATATACAACGGTCAAAATTGCCGAATTTCAGCTAAATTTTGTTACAAATCGAATTTATGAAAATAGAAGAACTCAAGTTAGTGAAGATTTTCGTCGGTTGCATCGATTTAGGCCCCATTTTTAGCTATCAGTAAAATGCAACCGAAAAATAGACGACCGGCCCTCAGCGTTCCCTCCCTTTTGGTTGGGCAGAGTTCTCATCTCGGTGGAAAATAGTACTCAAATGGCTTCCAAGGTAGTACATCTCACAATGCACCTAAAGTGTACTTTTCAGTTATATGTATAAAACTGGTCAAAATTATACCACAGTTATCAATTTCCGCAATCAGTAATCTATTGACCTAATAACCACACGTGGCCATGCTGATTTTGATAGACAAATTTGACCAAAATAGTATAGTAAATTAATCTTAGCATAAATAAACTGAGCTGTTTTTTCCAAGCTGTTAGAATTCGTATATTCAAACAATACCTTTTAACACAGATAATGTATTAGGGACGTTGTTCAAAAAACTATAATTCCGACCAATGTGATTATATGGGTTATTCTTAACATTCATTTCTATGAAATTCCACTTTAATTTCCCAATATAAATTGTCAGGAGCAATCCAATTTACGTGAGAATCGCCGTTACTTTTATATTTCTTAAGCTAAGTACACACGATTGTCAGATCTTACAATATTGTCAGATCTGTCAATGCTCTGACAATGACTGACAATGGGCTTACAATAGCCAATTACCTTACAATACAAAATTGTCTGTTCAGAAGGCTGTAAGATCTTGTCGCAAAGTCTGACAATTTTATGGTCTGACAATGACATTTCTGACAACGTTGTCAGGTTGAAAAATGGGTGTTAACACGGTTGGAAGATATTTGAATATGAAAAATTGGACGATATGTTGTCAGACATTGTCAGATAAATTCAAAGTCTTGTGGGTTGTTTTTTGTAGTGCGTATAATGGAACAAAATATTGTGCTTGCGAGATTTTAACTGCCTACGTGTTAGAATACTGCGAGGATGATGAATTGATACAAAAACGACGCAATATTTTGAAGAAGGACACAATCCGATGAAATTCTAGCTTTGGTGACTCCACACATCAAGACACCAATATGAGCGCGATCCAGGAAATCGAGACGGTTTCATTGGCAACTTGACCCAACTTTTTTTTCCTTTATTACCTATACACCTCTTACCATAGGGCTTCTTTGGGTAGTTTATACTCTGCGCATCCAACAACCCCATTCACTCTGTATTTCTTCCTGTTAATTTTTTATTTTTTTTATACCCGGTACCACACTGTGGTGAGGGTATATTCACTTTGTCATTCCATTTGTAACGCCCATAAGGAGGCGTTGTAGGTATGACAAACTATATATATTGTTGATCAGCATCACTTTCTTAGTCGATCTAGCGATGTCCGTCTGTCTGTCTGTCCGTCTGTCTGTCCGTCTGTCTGTCCGTCTGTCTGTCCGTCTGTCCGTCTGTCCGCACGATTACGGCCGTAATTTAAGAGCTATCGACTTGAAATTTGGTATGTAAGCTTTTATCCACCAAACTGAGGCTAAGTTCGAAGATGAGCAAGATCGGATGAAAACTACTACTACCTCCCATACAAAAATATCAGATTTATATAGCTTTTTATGTTAAAAATTAAATTTAAATAGCTACAGTAAAGATAGCAAGTTTAAACTTTGCACATATTGTTTTAATAATATTTAAAAATTTTTGACAAAAAATGAGCTTGGTCGAATAAAAAGTACCCATACCTCCCATACAAATATATAATTTTTTAATACTAAAATATTTTTTTTATTTTACAATAATATAGTACCGGGTATTTGAGCTTCGGCATAGTCGAAGATAATTGTCTTACTGGTTTACTTTTGCAATTGCAATTGAAATTTAAATTAAAATTTAAATTCCAATTTCCACAGTTGTTCATATCAATATCTTCCGAATTATTTTCCATCGTTTAAAAGCAAACTT